>JAXIVH010000090.1:600000-817500 GCA_036785325.1 Urophycis tenuis | reverse complement strand
ACTGGGTCAGCAGTAATACCTAACAGTGAGGCGTCTCACTGGGTCAGCAGTAATACCTAACAGTGAGGTGTCTCACTGGGTCAGCAGTAATACCTAACAGTGAGGTGTCTCACTGGGTCAGCAGTAATACCTAACAGTGAGGTCACTGGGTCAGCAGTAATACCTAACAGTGAGGTGTCTCACTGGGTCAGCAGTAATACCTAACAGTGAGGCGTCTCACTGGGTCAGCAGTAATACCTAACAGTGAGGCGTCTCACAGGGTCAGCAGTAATACCTAACAGTGAGGTGTCTCACTGGGTCAGCAGTAATACCTAACAGTGAGGCGTCTCACTGGGTCAGCAGTAATACCTAACAGTGAGGTGTCTCACTGGGTCAGCAGTAATACCTAACAGTGAGGTGTCTCACTGGGTCAGCAGTAATACCTAACAGTGAGGTGTCTCACTGGGTCAGCAGTAATACCTAACAGTGAGGTCACTGGGTCAGCAGTAATACCTAACAGTGAGGTGTCTCACTGGGTCAGCAGTAATACCTAACAGTGAGGTCACTGGGTCAGCAGTAATACCTAACAGTGAGGTGTCTCACTGGGTCAGCAGTAATACCTAACAGTGAGGCATCTCACTGGGTCAGCAGTAATACCTAACAGTGAGGTGTCTCACTGGGTCAGCAGTAATACCTAACAGTGAGGTGTCTCACTGGGTCAGCAGTAATACCTAACAGTGAGGTGTCTCACTGGGTCAGCAGTAATACCTAACAGTGAGGTCACTGGGTCAGCAGTAATACCTAACAGTGAGGTGTCTCACTGGGTCAGCAGTAATACCTAACAGTGAGGTCACTGCGTCAGCAGTAATACCTAACAGTGAGGTGTCTCACTGGGTCAGCAGTAATACCTAACAGTGAGGTGTCTCACTGGGTCAGCAGTAATACCTAACAGTGAGGTGTCTCACTGGGTCAGTAGTAATACCTAACAGTGAGGTGTCTCACTGGGTCAGCAGTAATACCTAACAGTGAGGCGTCTCACTGGGTCAGCAGTAATACCTAACAGTGAGGTGTCTCACTGGGTCAGCAGTAATACCTAACAGTGAGGTGTCTCACTGGGTCAGCAGTAATACCTAACAGTGAGGTGTCTCACTGGGCCAGCAGTAATACCTAACAGTGAGGTGTCTCACTGGGTCAGCAGTAATACCTAACAGTGAGGTCACTGGGTCAGCAGTAATACCTAACAGTGAGGTCACTGGGTCAGCAGTAATACCTAACAGTGAGGCGTCTCACTGGGTCAGCAGTAATACCTAACAGTGAGGTGTCTCACTGGGTCAGCAGTAATACCTAACAGTGAGGCGTCTCACTGGGTCAGCAGTAATACCTAACAGTGAGGTGTCTCACTGGGTCAGCAGTAATACCTAACATTGAGGTGTCTCACTGGGTCAGCAGTAATACCTAACAGTGAGGTGTCTCACTGGGTCAGCAGTAATACCTAACAGTGAGGTCACTGGGTCAGCAGTAATACCTAACAGTGAGGTGTCTCACTGGGTCAGCAGTAATACCTAACAGTGAGGTCACTGGGTCAGCAGTAATACCTAACAGTGAGGTGTCTCACTGGGTCAGCAGTAATACCTAACAGTGAGGCATCTCACTGGGTCAGCAGTAATACCTAACAGTGAGGTGTCTCACTGGGTCAGCAGTAATACCTAACAGTGAGGTGTCTCACTGGGTCAGCAGTAATACCTAACAGTGAGGTGTCTCACTGGGTCAGCAGTAATACCTAACAGTGAGGTCACTGGGTCAGCAGTAATACCTAACAGTGAGGTGTCTCACTGGGTCAGCAGTAATACCTAACAGTGAGGTCACTGCGTCAGCAGTAATACCTAACAGTGAGGTGTCTCACTGGGTCAGCAGTAATACCTAACAGTGAGGTGTCTCACTGGGTCAGCAGTAATACCTAACAGTGAGGTGTCTCACTGGGTCAGCAGTAATACCTAACAGTGAGGTGTCTCACTGGGTCAGCAGTAATACCTAACAGTGAGGCGTCTCACTGGGTCAGCAGTAATACCTAACAGTGAGGTGTCTCACTGGGTCAGCAGTAATACCTAACAGTGAGGTGTCTCACTGGGTCAGCAGTAATACCTAACAGTGAGGTGTCTCACTGGGCCAGCAGTAATACCTAACAGTGAGGTGTCTCACTGGGTCAGCAGTAATACCTAACAGTGAGGTCACTGGGTCAGCAGTAATACCTAACAGTGAGGTCACTGGGTCAGCAGTAATACCTAACAGTGAGGCGTCTCACTGGGTCAGCAGTAATACCTAACAGTGAGGTGTCTCACTGGGTCAGCAGTAATACCTAACAGTGAGGCGTCTCACTGGGTCAGCAGTAATACCTAACAGTGAGGTGTCTCACTGGGTCAGCAGTAATACCTAACAGTGAGGTCACTGGGTCAGCAGTAATACCTAACAGTGAGGTGTCTCACTGGGTCAGCAGTAATACCTAACAGTGAGGTGTCTCACTGGGTCAGCAGTAATACCTAACAGTGAGGCGTCTCACTGGGTCAGCAGTAATACCTAACAGTGAGGTGTCTCACTGGGTCAGCAGTAATACCTAACAGTGAGGCGTCTCACTGGGTCAGCAGTAATACCTAACAGTGAGGTGTCTCACTGGGTCAGCAGTAATACCTAACAGTGAGGTGTCTCACTGGGTCAGCAGTAATACCTAACAGTGAGGTGTCTCACTGGGCCAGCAGTAATACCTAACAGTGAGGTGTCTCACTGGGTCAGCAGTAATACCTAACAGTGAGGTCACTGGGTCAGCAGTAATACCTAACAGTGAGGTCACTGGGTCAGCAGTAATACCTAACAGTGAGGTCACTGGGTCAGCAGTAATACCTAACAGTGAGGTGTCTCACTGGGTCAGCAGTAATACCTAACAGTGAGGTCACTGGGTCAGCAGTAATACCTAACAGTGAGGTGTCTCACTGGGTCAGCAGTAATACCTAACAGTGAGGCGTCTCACTGGGTCAGCAGTAATACCTAACAGTGAGGTCACTGGGTCAGCAGTAATACCTAACAGTGAGGTCACTGGGTCAGCAGTAATACCTAACAGTGAGGTGTCTCACTGGGTCAGCAGTAATACCTAACAGTGAGGTGTCTCACTGGGTCAGCAGTAATACCTAACAGTGAGGTCACTGGGTCAGCAGTAATACCTAACAGTGAGGTGTCTCACTGGGTCAGCAGTAATACCTAACAGTGAGGCGTCTCACTGGGTCAGCAGTAATACCTAACAGTGAGGTGTCTCACTGGGTCAGCAGTAATACCTAACAGTGAGGTGTCTCACTGGGTCAGCAGTAATACCTAACAGTGAGGTCACTGGGTCAGCAGTAATACCTAACAGTGAGGTGTCTCACTGGGTCAGCAGTAATACCTAACAGTGAGGCGTCTCACTGGGTCAGCAGTAATACCTAACAGTGAGGCGTCTCACAGGGTCAGCAGTAATACCTAACAGTGAGGTGTTTCACTGGGTCAGCAGTAATACCTAACAGTGAGGCGTCTCACTGGGTCAGCAGTAATACCTAACAGTGAGGTGTCTCACTGGGTCAGCAGTAATACCTAACAGTGAGGTGTCTCACTGGGTCAGCAGTAATACCTAACAGTGAGGTGTCTCACTGGGTCAGCAGTAATACCTAACAGTGAGGTCACTGGGTCAGCAGTAATACCTAACAGTGAGGTGTCTCACTGGGTCAGCAGTAATACCTAACAGTGAGGTCACTGGGTCAGCAGTAATACCTAACAGTGAGGTGTCTCACTGGGTCAGCAGTAATACCTAACAGTGAGGCATCTCACTGGGTCAGCAGTAATACCTAACAGTGAGGTGTCTCACTGGGTCAGCAGTAATACCTAACAGTGAGGTGTCTCACTGGGTCAGCAGTAATACCTAACAGTGAGGTGTCTCACTGGGTCAGCAGTAATACCTAACAGTGAGGTCACTGGGTCAGCAGTAATACCTAACAGTGAGGTGTCTCACTGGGTCAGCAGTAATACCTAACAGTGAGGTCACTGGGTCAGCAGTAATACCTAACAGTGAGGTGTCTCACTGGGTCAGCAGTAATACCTAACAGTGAGGTGTCTCACTGGGTCAGCAGTAATACCTAACAGTGAGGTGTCTCACTGGGTCAGCAGTAATACCTAACAGTGAGGTGTCTCACTGGGTCAGCAGTAATACCTAACAGTGAGGCGTCTCACTGGGTCAGCAGTAATACCTAACAGTGAGGTGTCTCACTGGGTCAGCAGTAATACCTAACAGTGAGGTGTCTCACTGGGTCAGCAGTAATACCTAACAGTGAGGTGTCTCACTGGGCCAGCAGTAATACCTAACAGTGAGGTGTCTCACTGGGTCAGCAGTAATACCTAACAGTGAGGTCACTGGGTCAGCAGTAATACCTAACAGTGAGGTCACTGGGTCAGCAGTAATACCTAACAGTGAGGCGTCTCACTGGGTCAGCAGTAATACCTAACAGTGAGGCGTCTCACTGGGTCAGCAGTAATACCTAACAGTGAGGTGTCTCACTGGGTCAGCAGTAATACCTAACAGTGAGGTCACTGGGTCAGCAGTAATACCTAACAGTGAGGCGTCTCACTGGGTCAGCAGTAATACCTAACAGTGAGGTGTCTCACTGGGTCAGCAGTAATACCTAACAGTGAGGTCACTGGGTCAGCAGTAATACCTAACAGTGAGGCGTCTCACTGGGTCAGCAGTAATACCTAACAGTGAGGTGTCTCACTGGGTCAGCAGTAATACCTAACAGTGAGGTGTCTCACTGGGTCAGCAGTAATACCTAACAGTGAGGCGTCTCACTGGGCCAGCAGTAATACCTAACAGTGAGGTGTCTCACTGGGTCAGCAGTAATACCTAACAGTGAGGTGTCTCACTGGGTCAGCAGTAATACCTAACAGTGAGGTGTCTCACTGGGTCAGCAGTAATACCTAACAGTGAGGTGTCTCACTGGGTCAGCAGTAATACCTAACAGTGAGGTGTCTCACTGGGTCAGCAGTAATACCTAACAGTGAGGTGTCTCACTGGGTCAGCAGTAATACCTAACAGTGAGGCGTCTCACTGGGTCAGCAGTAATACCTAACAGTGAGGTGTCTCACTGGGTCAGCAGTAATACCTAACAGTGAGGTCACTGGGTCAGCAGTAATACCTAACAGTGAGGTGTCTCACTGGGTCAGCAGTAATACCTAACAGTGAGGTGTCTCACTGGGTCAGCAGTAATACCTAACAGTGAGGTCACTGGGCCAGCAGTAATACCTAACAGTGAGGTGTCTCACTGGGTCAGCAGTAATACCTAACAGTGAGGTGTCTCACTGGGTCAGCAGTAATACCTAACAGTGAGGTGTCTCACTGGGTCAGCAGTAATACCTAACAGTGAGGTGTCTCACTGGGTCAGCAGTAATACCTAACAGTGAGGTGTCTCACTGGGTCAGCAGTAATACCTAACAGTGAGGTGTCTCACTGGGTCAGCAGTAATACCTAACAGTGAGGTGTCTCACTGGGCCAGCAGTAATACCTAACAGTGAGGTCACTGGGTCAGCAGTAATACCTAACAGTGAGGTGTCTCACTGGGTCAGCAGTAATACCTAACAGTGAGGTCACTGGGTCAGCAGTAATACCTAACAGTGAGGTGTCTCACTGGGCCAGCAGTAATACCTAACAGTGAGGTGTCTCACTGGGTCAGCAGTAATACCTAACAGTGAGGTCACTGGGTCAGCAGTAATACCTAACAGTGAGGTGTCTCACTGGGTCAGCAGTAATACCTAACAGTGAGGTCACTGGGTCAGCAGTAATACCTAACAGTGAGGTGTCTCACTGGGCCAGCAGTAATACCTAACAGTGAGGTGTCTCACTGGGCCAGCAGTAATACCTAACAGTGAGGTGTCTCACTGGGTCAGCAGTAATACCTAACAGTGAGGTGTCTCACTGGGTCAGCAGTAATACCTAACAGTGAGGTCACTGGGTCAGCAGTAATACCTAACAGTGAGGTCACTGGGTCAGCAGTAATACCTAACAGTGAGGTGTCTCACTGGGTCAGCAGTAATACCTAACAGTGAGGTCACTGGGTCAGCAGTAATACCTAACAGTGAGGTGTCTCACTGGGTCAGCAGTAATACCTAACAGTGAGGTGTCTCACTGGGTCAGCAGTAATACCTAACAGTGAGGTCACTGGGTCAGCAGTAATACCTAACAGTGAGGTCACTGGGTCAGCAGTAATACCTAACAGTGAGGTCACTGGGTCAGCAGTAATACCTAACAGTGAGGTGTCTCACTGGGTCAGCAGTAATACCTAACAGTGAGGTCACTGGGTCAGCAGTAATACCTAACAGTGAGGTGTCTCACTGGGTCAGCAGTAATACCTAACAGTGAGGTGTCTCACTGGGTCAGCAGTAATACCTAACAGTGAGGTGTCTCACTGGGCCAGCAGTATGTTGGCGCTGGGCTGTCGGGTGTGCAGGGGCCCAGGGGGTGCTGGGGTCATGTGTGTCCTCATAACATTTCTTCAAGGTTGGCAGGTCTAATGTGTGTGTGTGTGTGTGTGTGTGTGTGTGTGTGTGTGTGTGTGTGTGTGTGTGTGATTACTTACAGTTGCCTAAACCTCCTATACTACACGGTGAGCAACACCCATAATATGATGGTATAAAAGACTGCTGTGTACCGGGGTCCAATCTCTTGGCAGCTACAGTGCTGTGGGGTCCAGGACTACCGTGATTGGCTGAAGACCCCCTGGTTCAACCAGAGTAGGAGGTTCCCTCAGAGCTGCTGTGACTCCTCCTTCTCCTCCTGCACCGGCAGCAGCAAAGCACCCTGGGAGCTGTATGTACAGGTGAACCTCTACAGGGTAACCCTTTACAATAAGGCTACATTCATTAACAATGAATTAACTATGAATTCATATTTGTTAATAGCGTGATAAATATCACCCAATAGTTGATTAACAGTAAACTAATGCTCTAGTGCTCATTTACTCATGGTTTTCATGTTTTGTTCATGTTAACATGGTAACTATACATTGTTTGCTATAATGTACAATCACACATGTGTTTGTCCGTCCATATCAGCACGTTTGGGATCAGAATCGGCCCTTTTCTTCCTTTCTTTCTTTCTCTTTCTTTCTTTCTCTTCTATTCCAAACTTCCAAACTCTATTCTTGACTATGACACTTTAGAATGTCTTTTGACTGTTTTAAATATATTTTGCACTATTCAATTTTCAACGCACTACCTCACTTTTTTTCATACTTTTCTGTGTTTCTATGTTTTGTCTGTACAATGTCCGTTTGTCTGTTTGTTTGTCCATTTGTTCATTTTGCACTGCAGGTCTGAGAGGACTGCAAATTCATCTGTGCTATATGCCTGCCATGTAGCACACTTGACAATAAAGATAGTGAATCTTGAATCTATTCATTAGTATTGATCAGGGTTCCCCCCTGCTGGTCCAGGGCTGTCAGGTGAAGCTGGTGGAGGCTGTAGGATTCCTGCTGAGTCTGCTCACGTGGGCCCTGCTGCCGTTGGTGCTGCTTGAGGTCAGGGGCAGCGTGTTTAATGGAGTTGTTATGACGACCGTACTTTTGAGGCTAAGTGATGTTCCTTCTGGGGCCTATGTTGTGTTATTTAAATAATGATGTGCTTAATATTATGGATCAAATACGTTTTCTTAAACAAAAGACAATCAAGTCAACACATTAACTAACTATTAAATGTGATAGTCAGATGCAATCAATCTATTTAGATTTTAGATGTAACCTTAGTAGTATATATATTATATATTATCGGATATATAAAAAGATATATTCCTGAGGTACCATCTTGTTTTGTTCTGATGCAGGTTGTGGGGGTCATCACAATGTCCCAAATGATGATGACCAACAAACTGTTGACTGATTACACCATTCAAGAGCAGTCAAGCTGCATTATAACAGGATGACTACATACCATGCACACACACACACACACACACACACACACACACACACACACACACACACATTTGTCATAAGAAGGTGAAACATTTAATTGCTGCTAATACAGTAAGAAAGTCACCAGAACAAGTTACAAGCATTTCATTTGCTAGGTTAACCATTGCTAGTATTTCTGACTAAGTGCCAAAATACAAAGAGTGATTAAAGTGCCAAGACATACAACAAATGCATGAAGGTAGGGTTATGCAGGGTTCAGGTGAACTCTGAACAAGTGGGTCTTGCAGGACAGTTGGTTGTCGAGTATTACGCCCAGGTTCCTTTCGGACGGTAAGGAACATACTGTGATGCCCTCGACCGAGACCAGCAGGTCCCTGTGAGGGCAGTCTTTCCCCGGTATGAAGAGAAGCTCAGTCTTTGCGAGATTGAGCTTGAGTTGATGCGCAGTTGTCCAAGAGCTGATGTCTGCCAAGCATTCTGAGATGTGTGTTGCAATCAGTGTCTGAGGGGGGGTTGGATGGCGAAATCTCAACTCTTCTCCGTTTTGGCACCGCAGTGGTGGAACGAGCTCCCTGCCAATGTCAGGACTGCAGAGTCACTCCCCATCTTCCGGAAGAGACTCAAGACCCACTTGTTCAGAGTTCATCTGAACCCTGCATAACCCTACCCTCATGCTCTTATTTGTTGTAAGTCTTGGCACTTTAATCGCTCTTTGTAATTTGGCACTTTAATCGCTCTTTGTAACTTGGCACTTAGTCAGAGATGTTGTATACTAGCAATGGTTAATCTAGCAATTGAAATGCTTGAAACTTGTTCTGGTGACTTCGATCCTCTGTGTAATTATTTGCACTAATTGCATGGTGACAACATAGTTCACTTTGACTTTGACATTCATGCACACATTCACACACACACACACACACACACACACACATACACACACACACACACACACACACACACACACACACACACACACACACACACACACACACACACACACACACACACACACACACACACACAAACACACACATAATCGGTTTTGTTGTGAATGTTTCTGTACTTGATTCCTGCACTTTTTGGACTATATCTTCATCGTTGAGTGCACTTACTGTAAGTGGACAAAAGTGTCTGCTCAATAAATGTTCTGTCAATTAAATGTGTTGTTATTTTGCTTACAGTGACGACATTGTATTTACTGAATTATATGTCGTTCTTTTTTATTTTAGTTTAGAGAATATACGAAAGTTACCTATATATTAATGTAAATGTAAATGTATGCTCATTCTACTTCATTTGGCCGAAGAGGTGTGGCAAGTGAGTGGACGTGAGACGCAGGGTGGGCGTGACACATTGGGGTGGGCGTGGTAACGTGGGTCACGTCGCGCCGTGGTGTTTTTCCTCAGCAGGGTACCGTTCTACTGTGTACTGAACGTCGTAGCCGCGGCAAACTGAACATTTGCAGTCCTACAAGGTCATAAAAACACCAGCCCCTAAATCCGGTGAGTACCCCAAACCACAACCGACACATGAAGCGCCGTTGAGTTGTGTCTGTGTTATGATTTCGTCGACCGCACGGCCAAATATCGGCCATGCTGCCTTCGGGGCCATTTTAGCAAATGGCTAACTTTAGCATCTCCCGAGTATTGGGGGCATTCGTTTATAGCCAATATACGTTTGTTTCGAGCCTCTGTATTGGCACAGTAAATATCAGCAGGATATTGGTTGCATTCACTTGTTTATTGGGATATATGTATTTTTATGGTGTAATGCGGGACTTTGCCGCGTGCTAGCTGTGGTAGGCCCGAATACCTCGTAGCCTAGCATGGCGGCTGACGAGGACACGCCCATCATAACATGCAGTATGCGCCTCATTTTGTGACGTACGAACCCTGAAACATGAATGAACCCTAAATTCCGTGCTGGGCACGTGTTGCGTTTTTTTGCACCGATTTGACCGCTGTGGTTTCACGTCAACGCATTACAAATATGAACCTGTAAATGTAATAATGCCCATACATGCTTTGCTTGTGTTGGAGGGCGCCTGTGATTTTTCCCCCTCTTTGAACTAACTGGTGAAATGTGTGTCTTTAGCCCCAGGAGCAGTGCGGTGTCTTAATGGCAGTTCGAAGAGGACACATTAGGTACTTGAAAGTAAGTATGACTTTCCCGTATGTTTTGTTAGTTACATTGGGACAGGGCAGGGACATTTATCACTGTACAAGTCTAAGCGATCGCTGCTTACTTGAGGTCCAGAAACTCAACGCCTCCTCTCCGACTACAAAACAAAGGATGGATGAGAAAGCCGTCCGACACCCCCATGCTTGTGTTCCATGGACTGCTTGTTGTGGGACACAGGACCCTCATTCATGGTGTCAGACTCTGCTGCCCCACCGGAACAACCGGCCAGAGTCTTACAGGGCATGAATGGGCCCAGTGTCAGGTGGCCCATGGAGCTGGTGCCACGGACTGGGTCACGTTCCGGCCCGCATCTGCCCCCTGGGCATGACAGCCAGCTGTTGTGTTGATTAGGCCATCCTTAAAAGTATTTCTTTTTGCAGTAACAACCCAAAAAACAGGGTCGGTAGGTCTATATATTTATTTTTTTTAATTCAAAGTAAAAAAAAAAAAAAGGTACAATTTTGGTCATGGTGATTACGTAGGTATGAATTTAAACAAATTTGCATATCAAAACGTCACTGACTGGGTCTTCAACCCGTAAAAGTTTAGTGGTCTCCATGACATCAGTCGACACGGTCACTTACTCGAGACTCGAGGGGAGAAGGGATGGTAAAGATCTGGGCACAGGTCTTCCAGAACTTTGTGTCCCGTTATAGAGGTGTCGAGATATTTCAATACATTTTTTTAATGTATTGCTACGGTGCTTGAACCCGTATAACTTTGACCAGTGACCGCAAACATTTTCTTTACTGCAGCCGCAGCCATCATAACAGACAAGCACGAACCATTGATGAAGAAGCGAACGTCAAGATTCAAGTATCTTTATTGTCAAATGTGCTACATGGCAGGCATATAGCACAGATGAAATTGCAGTCCTCTCAGACCTGCGGTGCAAAATAAACAATGGACAAACAAACAGACAAACGGACACCATACAGACAAAAACACAGAAACACAGAAAAGTACGAAAAAGTGAGGTAGTGCGTTGAAAAATTGAAAATTGAATAGTGCAAAAAGTAGTGCAAAATATATTTAAAACCGTCAAAGGACAATTTATTTTATTACTAACTTTATTGCCAAGTAAGCTTGCACCTACGAGGAATCTGTCGTGGTGGTTCGTGCGCAACAGTCAACAATACAGTGAACAAACATGAAAACACCAACAATAGGCGATAAAAACAACAAGTGTTTTAAAGTGTATGGTGCAAGGAGTGCAAACCAATAGTGTAAACGTAATCCTAGATGACACCACAGGTTTTCATACAGAAGAAAGAACGTAGCCTACGTGTGTATGTAGGCAATTTAGATTCACAATACTTACAATAACAACCTATTAATTATATTTTGGTATTTGCATTAGTTGTTTAAAGAGTTAAAAAAAAAGGTCAGTCTTAACGCAAGTTTACAACCCGCAAGTTGGTCAGACTAAAAGGGATAAAAAAAATATCTATATTTGGGTCGGTCCTAAATTGACAGGGTCGACAGGATACCTTATGGTATCAACCAAAAAACAACCTGTTGCTAACCCAACCTTTAGGGTGTTTGAGTCGGTAAGACGGCTCGATCGCCGGTCACCGCCTGCCGGCAGCCCTAAGCTGGTTGCAGTAACTCCTGCTGCTCCTTGAGGGCCTCTCTAGTCATGGAAGCCTCCTTTGGATAAAGACCGCAGACAATGGTGTTGTGACATTGAACTGGTGTTGACATGACCTTCTAGTCAGATTTTCTATTGGGTGATTTATAATGCGACTACCTGCCTGTCTTTGGTAAATAAGTAGTTCTGAGAAGCTAATGTGCCTTGGCTAATGTAGTTCTAGTACTCTTATGCCCCTAAACATGAATGAATCACCTTTTCCAAAGGAGACTTTTAAAAGACTGTTTATTTGGTTAGTATCAGGAGGACACAGAGGTAGCTTCTCAGGCGTCACCTAACAGGGAGCCCGGCAATTTATTTGTCATCTGCTATATTAGTATTATAAATTTTACAACAGTTTTCTGACGTGTGTGTGTGTGTAGGAGGTGTATGACATGTCTAACGGCTATGAGGACCACATGGTGGGTGAAGAGGTGAAGGATGGTAAAACCAACCTGATAGTGAACTACCTGCCCCAGAGCATGAGTCAGGACGAGCTGCGCAGCCTCTTCAGCAGCATCGGCGAGGTGGAGTCCGCCAAGCTGGTGCGGGACAAAGTCGCAGGTACGCCACACTCCGCCCTTCACCTGTTGGTGTTACCGCTCCGCCCAGCTCCTAGTTTACCTGGGCTCCTAGCTCACAGCCTCCTAGTTTACCTGGGCTCCTAGCTACCTGGGCTCCTAGCTCACGCCCTACAGTGACATCACATGTGAAGTTGTCCACCCAGATGTGTGATCAGCCGGTAGAGGTGGGATTGGCCCACCCTCTTTATGTATGTAGGGGCCCTCTATGTACAAACACTTCATTTTTACTTTCACTAGTCCAGGAACAATTCCAACTGTCTTTTGTTTGGTTTGCAACCGTTATGCAATGTTTGTTTGTTTGTTTTTTGGGGGTTTGACATTTCTTTGTCCAATATTCTATATTTTTATATATATATTTATATATATATATATATTTGAAGTTTTTTTTAACTATACAAAGTTTTTTTTGTTTTTGTTTTATTGTTTTCTTTTTTTTTCTCTAGGCCACAGTTTAGGGTACGGATTTGTTAACTTTCTTAACCCTAGTGATGCAGGCAGAGCTATCAGTACACTGAATGGACTAAGGCTACAGTCTAAAACTATCAAGGTAACGTGCCACAAGGTGTTCTCAAACTGTCACCCAAAAGATCTCATGTCATTTAATTTCTTTCCTGGCTCCTGTGTTCCGTAGGCCTGTCTTGTATAACGTGTGCCCCCCCTATTACACAGTGTTTACATGTCCGGCTGGTTACCCAGCTGGATTTTCCCATTCTCATTCCACGTCTTTTGATTTGATTCATTTGTAAGCGTCTTAATTTCTAGCAATTCCTCATTTCCACTTTTCAATTAGATTTGTGATTGGCCACAATTCCCTGCTGCCCTTTAAATGAGAGCATCCGTCTCCAGGCGAGCAGATGCTCTAGGCAGATTTGATGGTTAATTGGCCTACAATTAGCTTCCAGGAACCCTCCTTTTGTTTCGCTCCTCTTTGATTGCCTAATTGGTTTACTTTGTTGCTTTCGCCAAGTTCATCCTGCAACTAAAATATGAGGCTTACTTTTAATGGGACAGGCTTACTGTTGCGTATACTATCCCCAATAATTAAAATGTTATTGCCACACACACTCACATATTTATATTGTATTTTTGCTATATTGTTGAAAATGAATAGAAATGATGTTGTTAGTGATGTGACCTAGCGATAAACAAACACACTTCTGTTTCGATAGCGACTTTCACAACATGGTCACTGTCAGCCTAACCAGGCTTCCGTTGCTTCCTGCTGCTCAGGTGTCGTTTGCCAGGCCCAGCTCGGAGACCATAAAGGATGCTAACCTGTACATCAGCGGCCTGCCCAGGACCATGGTGCAGAAGGACGTGGAGGAAATGTTCACGGGTTACGGCCACATCATCAACTCCCGGGTGCTCATGGACCAGTCCGGTACGGCGGATTCCCAGTAGCCATGTTGAGTATAGTTGGAGGGGCGGGGCGGGGCCTTGCTCATGGACCAGTCCGGTACGGCGGATTCCCAGTAGCCATGTTGAGTATAGTTGGAGGTGCGGGGCGGGGCCTTGCTCATGGACCAGTCCGGTACGGCGGATTCCCAGTAGCCATGTTGAGTATAGTTGGAGGGGCGGGGCCTTGCTCTGGGCCGCCCGTGAGGTTGCTTGTGTCAAAGGTTTCCTTTGTGAAGTCTGAAAAGGTTCTTCTTCCCCCCGTCTGCCCGCTCCCAGGCCTGTCTCGCGGCGTGGCCTTCATCCGCTTCGACAAGCGGGCCGAGGCGGAGAACGCCATAAAGGACCTGAATGGCCAGAAGCCGGCCGGCGCCGCCGAGCCCATCACAGTCAAGTTTGCGGCGAACCCCAACCAGGTGAAGAACGCGCCCTTTGTCTCCCAGATGTACCACAACCAGTCCCGCCGCTTCGGAGGACCGGTCCACCACCAGGCCCAGAGGTTCAGGTGATGGCAACACTTTGATGTTCTGTGACTGGTGGTGATTCATTTGAGATCGCTTTGACACCGAAATCTAACTTGTATTTGGGATGTCCCGATGACATTTTGTTTTTGTAGTAATCATTTGTTGTTACGCAAGTAAGGTCAATACTGTGACAGCCAAATCATGTCTTTTGAAACACATGGCTGATCGAGCAGATGTAGAAGTACAACAGAAAGTACGGTCTCCAGCCTTCTGTGTTGTTGCCTGTAAGCTGTGCCACACGCCACAACTTGTACCACCTTTGAGAGCCCAAAGCGCTGGAGTAGCCCCCATGGTCACTGGTCCCATTGTGAGTAAAAGATTACTGCAATGGTCTCCTTACAGGTCCCCCCAAAAAAACTCTAAGGCAACTACAACTTGTTCAGAATGCTGCTGCTAGAGTTCTAACAAAGACCAAAACATGTGAACATATTACACCAATTCTTAAATCGCTACATTGGCTCCCTGTATGTCAGAGAATTGATTTTAAAATCAAAATATTTAACTGATATGCTTCCACTACATAAGTCTTCTAGACCACTAAGATCTTCTGACACCAAACTGTTAATTATCCCCAGAGTAAAGACGGAACATGGGAAAGCAGAATTTAGTTACTATGCAACTCCCTGAGGATTTAAGACTTGCCCCAACTCTGACCACTTTTAAAACAAGACTGAATACTTTTATGTTTGCCTTAGCTTTCTGCTAAATCTTAAATACAGTGCAATTTCTAAAATGCTTTTTTAATTTTGCCTTTGTTCTCCTTTATCTATTATCTTATTTTATTGTATGCCAATGTTTCTATGTGAAGCACTTTGAGTCTGCCTTGTGTAGGAAAAGTGCTATATAAATGAAGTTGCCTTGCCTTGCCTGAAGGCTCCTTTCATTGGATCTGGTCTTTAACTGGTCCCATTATGAGTTAAAGGCTCCTTTCGTTGGATCTGGTCTTTAACTGGTCCCATTATGAGTTAAAGGCTCCTTTCGTTGGATCTGGTCTTTAACTGGTCCCATTATGAGTTAAAGGTTCCTTTCATTGGATCTGGTCTTTAACTGGTCCCATTATGAGTTAAAGGCTCCTTTCATTGGATCTGGTCTTTAACTGGTCCCATTATGAGTTAAAGGCTCCTTTCATTGGATCTGGTCTTTAACTGGTCCCATTATGAGTTAAAGGCTCCTTTCGTTGGATCTGGTCTTTAACTGGTCCCATTATGAGTTAAAGGCTCCTTTCGTTGGATCTGGTCTTTAACTGGTCCCATTATGAGTTAAAGGCTCCTTTCGTTGGATCTGGTCTTTAACTGGTCCCATTATGAGTTAAAGGTTCCTTTCATTGGATCTGGTCTTTAACTGGTCCCATTATGAGTTAAAGGCTCCTTTCATTGGATCTGGTCTTTAACTGGTCCCATTATGAGTTAAAGGCTCCTTTCGTTGGATCTGGTCTTTAACTGGTCCCATTATGAGTTAAAGGCTCCTTTCGTTGGATCTGGTCTTTAACTGGTCCCATTATGAGTTAAAGGTTCCTTTCATTGGATCTGGTCTTTAACTGGTCCCATTATGAGTTAAAGGCTCCTTTCATTGGATCTGGTCTTTAACTGGTCCCATTATGAGTTAAAGGCTCCTTTCATTGGATCTGGTCTTTAACTGGTCCCATTATGAGTTAAAGGCTCCTTTCGTTGGATCTGGTCTTTAACTGGTCCCATTATGAGTTAAAGGCTCCTTTCGTTGGATCTGGTCTTTAACTGGTCCCATTATGAGTTAAAGGCTCCTTTCGTTGGATCTGGTCTTTAACTGGTCCCATTATGAGTTAAAGGTTCCTTTCATTGGATCTGGTCTTTAACTGGTCCCATTATGAGTTAAAGGCTCCTTTCATTGGATCTGGTCTTTAACTGGTCCCATTATGAGTTAAAGGCTCCTTTCGTTGGATCTGGTCTTTAACTGGTCCCATTATGAGTTAAAGGCTCCTTTCGTTGGATCTGGTCTTTAACTGGTCCCATTATGAGTTAAAGGTTCCTTTCATTGGATCTGGTCTTAAACTGGTCCCATTATGAGTTAAAGGCTCCTTTCATTGGATCTGGTCTTTAACTGGTCCCATTATGAGTTAAAGGCTCCTTTCATTGGATCTGGTCTTTAACTGGTCCCATTATGAGTTAAAGGCTCCTTTCGTTGGATCTGGTCTTTAACTGGTCCCATTATGAGTTAAAGGCTCCTTTCGTTGGATCTGGTCTTTAACTGGTCCCATTATGAGTTAAAGGCTCCTTTCGTTGGATCTGGTCTTTAACTGGTCCCATTATGAGTTAAAGGTTCCTTTCATTGGATCTGGTCTTTAACTGGTCCCATTATGAGTTAAAGGCTCCTTTCATTGGATCTGGTCTTTAACTGGTCCCATTATGAGTTAAAGGCTCCTTTCATTGGATCTGGTCTTTAACTGGTCCCATTATGAGTTAAAGGCTCCTTTCATTGGATCTGGTCTTTAACTGGTCCCATTATGAGTTAAAGGCTCCTTTCATTGGATCTGGTCTTTAACTGGTCCCATTATGAGTTAAAGGCTCCTTTCATTGGATCTGATCTTTAACTGGTGCCATTCTGGTGTCCTTTAGACCCGCCACACGTCTGGAAACGGCCCGACTCCATAATGGTTCCGCGGGCCCTGATACTGGTGCCTTGCTCGTAGGGCCGCAGCCACTGGGTGTGTAACCCTGCCTCCCTCCCTCCCTCCCCCAGGTTCTCCCCCATGAGCGTGGACCACATGGGCGGCGTGAGCGTCCAGGGTGGGAGCTCCTCCGGCTGGTGCATCTTCATCTACAACCTGGGCCAGGACGCGGACGAGGGCATCCTCTGGCAGATGTTCGGCCCGTTTGGCGCCGTCACCAATGTGAAAGTGATCCGTGACTTCAACACCAACAAGTGCAAGGGCTTCGGCTTTGTCACCATGACGAACTACGATGAGGCCGCCGTGGCCATCTCCAGCCTCCACGGCTACCGGCTGGGGGACAAGATCCTCCAGGTGTCCTTCAAGACCAGCAAGGGCCACAAATAGAGCCGGGGGAGAGACTTGTGGAAAGACAGACGTGTGGGGGGGGCTTTTTGAAAGAGAGTTTGAAACGTCGATTGTTTTATTTTTTTTTTTTTTTTGCTGTTTTACTTTGGTGTACTCTCACTCACCGCTGACGTTGCTATGTCTGCATGTTGGTGTTTGTCTACAGTATCGCCTAATCAATCTTTAGTTCCATTTATTTTTTGCTTTCCCCTGGTTTTCATTTCATGCTTATGTATTATATATATATGACTGGTAATGCTGCCGCCCGGTGAGATGTGCTTTTAACTGGTCGTAGCCGGAGGACACAGATCCCATGAGTGAATTAGTCATGTATGACGACTGCAGGACATACGCTGTGGACAGTACAGCCACTCTGAGTCAGTGTGTAACAGACGTAGTTCAGGTGTGAAGGGCTCTGACTTGCCTCCTGCTTCGTTAAGATGATCGCTTGAAGATGAAGAGATTTTTCCATGAAAGGCAATTGTTGAGATTTTGTCCCCTTTTAACATTTTTATTTCCATGTCTAAAGTGACCACTGTTTGTGGCACTCCTTAGAAGATGCCTTGATTTTAAATCAGTGAAGTCTGACTTAAACTCATCACCCCTTCTGTTCAACGCGCCTATTGGAGAGCAAAGCACTTTTTAAACAACCTGTTGTAGGCCGATATTATCACTCCTGTTAACAATGACCGTTGACTTTTCTTGATCTTCGTACCCAACAGTGGATTTGTGGATGGGCTGCATGGACGAACAAGTTATGTATGCAGGGCTGTTACCGTACGCCACGATGTGTTACCGTACACCACGTTCTGTAGCTGTAGGTCTGGTTATGTTCTGCTGGGAAAGGGTTAGCAAGGGGCTTCCCTGAGCTATGGTGAGATGGACCAAAGGGGGAAGGTGGCAGTGGGTTCATGGGGATGACGTGAGCACTGAGCTGTTCATGAGGTCCTTTTCAACAGTGAATCACTTCTGCTTTCATTTCCCTCTTTCAAATCTTTGATCTTCTTTGATTTTAACATTTTCTTTTTCACATCTTCATGTCCAATTTACATTTGTTTTGTTTTCTCCCTTTTAGTTCTCATTTTGATGTTTAAATTTAAATCATTAAATTTTTTTTGTTTGGCCCAACCTTTTGGTGGCTTTGTTTGCATTTTTTCTTTTCTTTTAGTTATTTACTAAGAATGTTTTCAGTGAGTTTTTTGTCTCATGCAACATAAACACTGAGTGGGATCAGGCCTGCACCTCCCTTACTCCTCACATGGAGACTCGGGGAACAAGACTCCATCCTGCTCAGTGAAGCATGGCTCCGTTTCCAGGAGATGAACGAGGGCGCTAGCTGGACTCGAGCACATCTCCTGGAAATGTTGTGTGCTAATACAGCGGCTAGGTTAGCTTCCAGAGGACTGAAGTGTACAGCAAAGTATCAGCTTCAGCCCAGCAGATCATCAGCATTCCCATGAAAGTCCGTATATCAATTTGAGGTTTTTAATCAAATGAATGTGGACATTTTTACTCTTATTTATTATGCAGCCCACAACCTTCCAAATTTGTTCATCTTAATATCGCCGCTGAAATTGCATTTCCCTTCATTTCTTTTTCCTCTTAACTGTAGTGGAGAGGTTCATGTTGACCCGTGGGCTCTGCTTACATCTCCAGGTCAACAGATACCTTCTGGGTTTCAAACATCACCAACATGAAGCAGTATTTCCATGTCTGAAACTTGAGTCAAGCGTGAACCTGTGTTAAGTCCCCCCACAAGCTTCTGTGTTGGTCAATATTCTGTGACTTTACTTGAAGCAGGTAAGCTACGGTTAGAAATGTCTCGGTCAACTCTGGAATGTTGTCTTGTTGCATTTGGTTTCTGTGTTCTCATGTTACTTTGGCTTAAGTTGCACAGATAGAAGGATGTTTCATTTTTGGGATGGCAGTTGATTTTAATGTCGGGCCTTTGTGTTTAAAAGGTGCGAGGACAACGTAGGACTCATTAATTCACCCTGGGTGTCGGCAGTGGTCTTCTAACATTGGCTCTTTTCAATAAAAACGTGAGAGGTTTTCCAGTTCAGAAAATACAATGTGTTGATTGTGTTGCTGCTGAGGAAGCATCTGCTTTTGCAGACTTCGCAAGCTTCTGTTCCCAAATTGGTTGTTTGTAAGAAGCTGTGACTTTGAGGTGAACTGTTTACTGGAGGGAGTGGCAGCACTGAAGTTAGACTGAAAGTCAAAGTAAGTGGTCAGTTGTATTCAAAGGGAGTTGTGTATTCACATGAATGCTGCCATTAACTAGTATGGATGCTAGTTTTTCTACTGGAATCAAATCCTGTCTCATTACTGACCCCTTTGTCCTGCCAGTGAAGTGCAGCCTGCTCTAACTCGTGCATTCAGAGCACTGGACCCCGAGCTCTGGGCTAGTTGGGGAACAGACGTGAGGTCCTTTTTTCCTGGCAGAACCGGCCGCCAACCCAAACGGTAATGTGGAGTGCACGTTTGAAATTAAAACCTTAAAATATTGACCCTTTTGTGATTCAAAATCCTACATATAATCCCTTTCATATAATTGCTCCACAACCAATAGCTCCACCAGTGACACAATTTCAATTTCTTTTTTATTATAAAAATAGACAGCCATGAAACATTTTTACATGCAGTGGTAAAAAACAAATCACCTTATATGGTTTATTTCATATTTCTACAGTAACACCGGAACACTCCTTTGCCAATTGCTATACTTTTAGATGATTTGGGAAATCTGCACCAGGAAGCATATTATCCCAGTCTGGATGGAATCATTAGGTTCTCCTCCGTCGTCGGTCAGTGTCACAGTACATAGAACAAGTTAAGGCAGAGCCTGACCCAAAGACCGAACCCCAGTGATTGGCAACATGAACACTATCGGGGAGGCAGTGTGTGCTCCCTCACAGCGGGGGGCGCAGGCAGTACAGACGCATTGCAGAAACAGGACAAAGAAAGCTCAGTCACCCCTGGCTACTTCACTACTCCAGTTGACGAAATTTGTACTTGGACTACCAGAGTGAGATTATTCAGCTCCTCTCTCTACGTTGCTTTTTCTTTCTTCTTTCTGCAGAAATTAACATTTTAATCCTGCCCATGAGTTTAGGTCTCATACCTAAAAAAAACCTTGAGTTTGTGACTCTGGTACGCCCAGAAAAGTGTGTGTGTGAGAGAGAGAGCGCCCCCTGTAGTCCTGGTCTGCACACATTGCACACACACCCCATCTCTCGGCAGGGAGACCCCAGTCGGACCCCATCCCAGCCGCAGCTCAGACCTGGCAGAGGTTGTAGCTGGCAAAGGGTCGCTCAGTCACCTGGTCCCGGTCCACCTCGAACACGTAGTCGCAGCGGTGGGCCATCAGGGGAGCCTCGGACAGCGTCACACTCTGGTTCCCAAAGGAGATGGCTGTGTCCCTCTGTTGTCACGCACACACACACACACACACACACACACACACACACACACACACACACACACACACACACACACACACACACACACACACACCATCACTGGCTGCTCGGTCTGGACCACACTTCCTTGACACTGTTTGTCCACTGCACATCACAGTGAGTTACTATAAGAGATATAGTTCATATCTCTTATAGTAACTATGTCTCCCTCTCACCTCCACCTGATCTCTCTGATCACATCCATTTATTGTACCTGTATCCATGAAGGACATCTGTTCTTGTACCTGTATACATGAAGGACATTCTTGTTCTCATCGCTTGTGTCTCTTGACCTTCTCTCCCCTCTTCAACTAATTTCTCTCATCTCTCCCTCACAATCTCTTATCTCCACCTCCTCTCCCTCCCCCTCATCCCTCTGGGCTCCGCCTCCTCTCCCTCCCCCTCATCCCTCTGGGCTCCGCCTCCTCTCCCTCCCCCTCATCCCTCTGGGCTCCGCCTCCTCTCCCCCATCCTCACCCGTGTTGGTCCCACCGTGGTGTTAGCGGTGGCTGCGGCGGCGGCGGCGACCGCTGCCTTGTCGAAGTCCTTCTTACACAGGTGGGCCATGATGCCGGCCGCCAGCGCGTCCCCCAGCACGTTGATCATGGTGCGGAAACGGTCGCTATGGGAACGAGAAGGCTGGAGTCAGGCGCTTCTCCATGGCTGCGGGGCCTGGAGGTGAGGGCTGCTGGCTTTCTCCTGTGTATTTCTTTGAGTCAATGGCCTCACATCATCTCTGTGATTAAAATCCATTTCCATTATGATTTAAATTCAATGTGTTGCTGGATGTATAATTGTTAAAGTGTTAAGGTAATTTATCGGTCATTTCAGTTTAAGTTGAATAATTAGCATTCAGTGATTTGGTTCGGTTATTAGACTCCAAAGAGTAGATCATTATTTTCGTCATTTCTCTCTGTCTCTTCTCTTTTGACTTATTGCTGTCCTTTGTGCCTCTGCTGTGGGCTTAACAAAGTACAGCCCATCTTACGGTAGTTGGACAGTGTTGTGCTGTCACTCACAGGACCCAGTCAATGGCCACAATCAGTGTGATGTCAGCAGGGGGCAGCCCCACAGATGTCAGCACAATCACCATGGTGACCAGTCCGGCCTGCGGAATCCCAGCCGCCCCAATGCTGGCGGCGGTTGCTGTGATGCTGATGGGAGCGAGAGACAGGAAACAATCATCTCAATGCTCTCAAGATAAAACATAGTGAACAGAGGGAGAAAGAGCTAGAGTGACAAATGTACATTTCCCTCCCCAATATGGCCCACTGAACATTGTGTTGTATCTCAACATATTCAGATTTTTACACAATTACGGCAATGGGAGAGAGAGAGACAGAAAGACAGACAGAGACAGAGAGAGAGAGCAGGTCCAGTCCATGATGCAGTGTATCAGCGTAAAGACAAACGTCCCAGGTCTGGGCGGAGGAGAGGGACAGGCTGGGACAGAGCCTCACCTGATGGTCACCAGCTGGCCAAAGTCCAGTTCGTACTCATTGACCTGGGCGATGAAGATGGCGGCCACGGCCTCGTACAACGCTGTGCCGTCCATGTTGATGGTGGCGCCCACCGGCAGCACGAAGCGGGCGATCTGGCGGTCCACTCCGCAGTTCTCCAGCAGACACTTCATCGTGATGGGTAGAGTCGCTGAGCTGTGGAGGGGGGGAGAGAGTGAGGGGGAGGGAAAGAGAGCCACAAAGAGAAGTAAGGGATGGTGGAAGAGAGCAATAGAGGGAAGGAGGAAGAAAGAGGAAGAGAGAAACAGCTTATTCAGGGTAAAATGTGTCTCTGTCTTCATAAAGTGAGAAACGCCTCCAGGAAAAGAACTCCTGGGAAAAATCACAAGCTTGGGAAGAAACATTGTGGCTCAGGAAGAAAGGGTGAATATGGGGAGGGTGACATGTGTGCCTGGCGAGGAGGGGTAGGTAGATGGACACACCTGGACGAGGTGGCCAGGGCGATGACCAGGGCCTGGAGGAGGCCCCTGATGTAGGCAAAGGGGTTTTTCCCCGTGAGGAGGTAGAAGAACAGCGGCAGCAGGATGAGGCCGTGGACGAAGAGACCGGCCAGCACCGTGATGAAGTACATGCCCAGCTTCTCCCCAAGGTGGGCCGGGTCATGCATGTCCAGGATCTTACCCGCCACCAGGAACACGATCCCGAACGGGAAGTACCTGATCAGACAAGAACACAGGCCATGAGGAGGAGGAGAGGAGGAAGAGGAGAGGAGTTAGGACAAGGCCATAAACAATCAGGAGGATTAAGAGGAGGAGGGAGGCGAGGAAGATGAGGAGGAAGAGGAGAGAGAGGTCCTGCCGGGACCAGAAGGGAGTTTTGGTACTATTAGCATTCTCCTAGCATTTAGCTTTAGCATTCATCTTCATTCTACATGTGGTCAAGGAGAGGAAGAGCAAGAGAAAGTGCAGAACATCAAGAAGAGGAACAGGTTGACGTGGGTGCGGTACACGTGGCCCCTGACCGTGACGTGCCGTGAAGACCGTGACGGCCACGGGTCCCGGTGTCCCCGCGGCGGCCATGTGCTGCCGTGCCCTCTGGCCGGGACGTACAGAGTTACGTGTTCGTCTGATTGGATTAGCAACGCTAAGAGGCTCAGCTCTCTTCAGGCTGGAGGTCAGAGGTCAAGGGAGGACTAAGTGATGCTTCTCTTTTTTAATTTAAGTCTGGGGAATTATGAAGGACTTTTTACCCCCCATATCCAGACAAACTGCGAAAGGAACAGCCACTGTTTACTGCAGGACAAAGAGAAGGATGCTGCGAGAACAGCCTGGCTTTACTGACACGACCCTTCTCCCCTAACTAACCATAAGTAACCCTTACCCTCTTCTCCCCTAACCCGAACAATAACTAACCTGAACTAACCATAAGTAACCCTAACTCTCTTCTCCCCTAACCAGAACTAACCCTTACCCTCTTCTCCCCTAACCCGAACCATAACTAACCCTAACCCTAACCCTAACCCTAACTAACCATAAGTAACCCTAACCCTCTTCTCCCCTAACCAGAACCATAACTAACCTGAACTAACCAGAACTAACCCTAACTCTCTTCTCCCCTAACCAGAACCATAACTAACCTGAACTAACCATAAGTAACCCTAACCCTCTTCTCCCCTAACCAGAACCATAACTAACCTGAACTAACCAGAACTAACCCTAACTCTCTTCTCCCCTAACCAGAACCATAACTAACCTGAACTAACCATAAGTAACCCTAACCCTCTTCTCCCCTAACCAGAACCATAACTAACCTGAACTAACCAGAACTAACCCTAACCCTCTTCTCCCCTAACCAGAACCATAACTAACCTGAACTAACCAGAACTAACCCTAACTCTCTTCTCCCCTAACCAGAACCATAACTAACCTGAACTAACCATAAGTAACCCTAACCCTCTTCTCCCCTAACCAGAACCATAACTAACCTGAACTAACCAGAACTAACCCTAACCCTCTTCTCCCCTAACCAGAACCATAACTAACCTGAACTAACCGTTAGTAACCCTAACTCTCTTCTCCCCTAACCAGAACCATAACTAACCTGAACTAACCATTAGTAACCCTAACTCTCTTCTCCCCTAACCAGAACCATAACTAACCTGAACTAACCATTAGTAACCCCAACCCTCTTCTCCCCTAACCCGAATCATAACTAACCTTAACTAACCCTAACTCCCTTCTCTCCTAACTAACCCAAACTAACCATAACTAACCCTAACCCTCTTCTCCCCTAACTAACCATAACTAACCCTAACCCTCTTCTCCCCTAACCCAAACCATAACTAACCCTAACCCTCTTCTCTTCTAACCCGAACCATAACTAACCACAACTAACCCTAACCCTCTTCTCCACTAACCCGAACCATAACTAACCCTATCCCTCTTCTCCTCTAACCCGAACCATAACTAACCACAACTAACCCTAACCCTCTTCTCTCCTAACTCACCCTAACCCTAACTAACCCTAACCCTCTTCTCTCCTAACTCACCCTAACCCTGACTAACCCTAACCCTCTTCTCTCCTAACTCACCCTAACCCTAACTAACCCTAACTAACCCTAACCTAACCCGCGTGTCCACCTGTCAGTCCGCGGTGGGATGCATGTGCTGCAGATGTTCTCCTAGCTGTTGATCAGCTAAGTTGTTATGTTATGTTATGTTAGTTATATTTTCTATTGCCATACCACACTTTAGTGTTTCAGCTACTGCTCCCTGTCGATCCAGTGCTGAATTACTAAATGAGGCTGCGTTTGAATCCTATTAAGTTGTACTTTGTTATTTACTCATCCAAAGCTGCTATGTTGTTTAGATCTTTAATGAGGGCTCCAAACTCTGGACCTGTTAGAGTGCGGACGTTGGGGTTGAACCTAGAACCTTTGTGCTGTGAGTCAAACAACCTCACCACCATCCTTCCCCCTCGGCTATCTTTAGGACAGATTGGGTCTCCTTAATCCCAGAGTGGACGAGGGTTTAGTGTGGCTGATCTGCTGTGAACAACACAGAGGAGCCTCCTACCACATGGCCGCATTGATGATCTTCATCACGCACTCATTGATGCACTGACACACGTTGACCAGGGGCGCGCCTCGCTCGCCCATCTTGCCCAGCAGAAGGCCTGGGGAGAGAGAGAGAGAGAGAGATGTGATGTCAGAGAGAACCACTGGATGTATCGATGTATGTGTGTGTGTGTGTGTGTGTGTGTGTGTGTGTCTGTGTGTGTATGTGTATGTGTGTGTGTGTGTGTGTGTATGTGTGTGTGTGTGTGTGTGTGTGTGTGTATGTGTGAGTGTGTGTATGTGTGTATATCTGTGTGTGTGTATGTGTGTGTGTATGTGTGTATATCTGTGTGTGTGTGTGTATGTGTGTGTGTATGTGTGTATATCTGTGTGTGTGTGTGTGTGTGTGTGTGTGTGTGTGTGTGTGTGTGTGTGTGTGTGTATGTATGTGTGTATGTGTGTGTGTGCGCTGCCTCTCACCCATGGTGGCGGAGAAGATGACGATCCCCAACACGTTCATGCCCTTACTGTTGCCAGGAATGATCTTGTACTTGATGTTTGGGGCCGGGGTGATCTCTAGGAACACAGGGTGGCCCAGGTTGGGGTTGTGGTAGTCGGGCATCACGTACACGTAGTTGGCCTGGGACTCCTTGGCACTGTCACTCTGCACTATGGGGATGAGGTCGGTCCGATACTGCAGGAGGGATGCAGGGTTAGGGTTAGGCAAGGTGTTTACTGTTCTCCATAGCTTCTCTATATCCCTTAGTGATGCAGGGTTAGGGTTAGGCAAGGTGTTTACTGTTCTCCATAGCTTCTCTATATCCCTTAGTGATGCAGGGTTAGGGTTAGGCAAGGTGTTTACTGTTCTCCATAGCTTCTCTACATCCCTTAGTGATGCAGGGTTAGGGTTAGGCAAGGTGTTTACTGTTGTCCATAGCTTCTCTATATCCCTTAGTGATGCAGGGTTAGGGTTAGGCAAGGTGTTTACTGTTCTCCATAGCTTCTCTACATCCCTTAGTGATGCAGGGTTAGGGTTAGGCAAGGTGTTTACTGTTCTCCATAGCTTCTCTATATCCCTTAGTGATGCAGGGTTAGGGTTAGGCAAGGTGTTTACTGTTCTCCATAGCTTCTCTATATCCCTTAGTGATGCAGGGTTAGGGTTAGGCAAGGTGTTTACTGTTCTCCATAGCTTCTCTATATCCCTTAGTGATGCAGGGTTAGGGTTAGGCAAGGTGTTTACTGTTCTCCATAGCTTCTCTACATCCCTTAGTGATGCAGGGTTAGGGTTAGGCAAGGTGTTTACTGTTCTCCATAGCTTCTCTATATCCCTTAGTGATGCAGGTCCAAGTGTATTTAATGTAATTTATTTTAAGGTGTTATCTGCTAACTCACATTTACAGAAATGTGTTTAATGGGTACTGTCCCTGCCAAACAGCCAATGAAGGGTTAAAAGAATTAAATTAGATGGTGCATGATGGTATTTCAGATGACCACTGTGTGGCACCTGGCTGGCTAGCAAGACTTCTGGAGATGGCTAACCCTAACCCTTACTAACACTAACCCTAACTAACCCTGACCCTAACCCTTACTAACACTAACCCTAACTAACCCTGACCCTAACCCTTACTAACACTAACCCTAACTAACCCTGACCCTAACCCTTACTAACACTAACCCTAACTAACCCTGACCCTAACCCTTACTAACACTAACCCTAACTAACCCTGACCCTAACCCTTACTAACACTAACCCTAACTAACCCTGACCCTAACCCTAACTAACCCTGACCCTAACCCCGGCGGTGGCTCACCTGCTGAAACGTTGCCTCTATCAGATTGGACGGGATCATGTTCCTGTGGTAAAAATGACACAGCACTGCTTATTGAACAACATTTTTATGTTGGGATCAAAATTGATGATGTTGTGTGAATATGTTAAGTTAAAGTTCAATTTAAAGTTGTTATTGAGTAAATACTGCAAAATCCATGTTATTATATTACAATATTCTATTTGAATAAAAAGGACTAAAAAGTGACTCAGCCAAAGACAGAAATTCAAGGAGCACCAGACCCTGGAGATCAGGTGTCAGCTGATCCCTGTAAGCCTGTCAAACGCATAAGAGGACTCAAACGCAGCCCCCTTGCCTCAGTGTGGCAGGCCCTGGACCCTCTAAATACCATCTAATCTGAGAAGGTCTTACCGGAGCGTGTGTCAGGATCAGTGACGCGCTAAGCATGTGGCGAAGACATTCAGAGAAAGCATAAAGGCTTTAAGTGAGATAACAGCCCTATTCTTAGGCCTGCTGTGGGCAAGGTGCTGCGGGTCCTTCAACCTTCTTGATTTTTTTTAGCGTAGCTTGTGTTTGAGTAGTGCTTATTGTTTGTTTTTGATTTACTTGTAACAGTGCTTAGTAAGGCATGGTTTGAAACAATACATGGCATCAAGAAACTTCTGGTTCAAAATGGTGAGCCTTCATCCAAACAACAGTTGAGACCTGGGGTAATATCTGCAGACATCCTCTGAAGTTGGGGTTAGGGTCGGGGTCGGGTTAGGATAGGTTAGGATAGGGTTAGGGTTGGAACAGATGGAATGGAACAGATCCCCACAGCGTGCTTTGTCCTGTTGTTGCTGTTTCTTTTTTAGCAGGTTTTATGTGGCATTTCACAGCCAATCCTACAGACTACTGCTGAGTCATTTATACAACAACACTGAGAAGATAAAGTCATTTCCACACTGAACATTAATCATTCGATTAATGTTCAGTGTGATTTACTGTTACAAGTAAATCAAAAACAAACAATAAGCACTACTCAAACACAAGCTACGCTAAAAAAAATCAAGAAGGTTGAAGGACCCGCAGCACCTTGCCCACAGCAGGCCTAAGAATAGGGCTGTTATCTCACTTAAAGCCTTATACAGAACATCTACACAGGTGTGTGAATGTAAGGATTGGTATTTCACTGCTAGCACAGGTATTTGAATTCTAGGACACGGGCCAGGGCAGCTGTTGGAATGCGAACCAAGTGTTTGAATGTTAGGACAGGTGTTTGAATGATAAAACAGGCGTTGGAATGTTAGGACAGGTGTTTGAATGATAGGACAGGCGTTGGAATGTTAGGACGAGTGTTGAAATTTTAGGGCAGGTGTTGGAATGTTAGGGCAGGTGTTTGAATGTTAGGGCAGGTGTTTGAATGTTAGGGCAGGTGTTTGAATGTTAGGGCAGGTGTTTGAATGTTAGGACAGGTGTTGAAATGTTAGGGCAGGTGTTGGAATTTTAGGACAGGTGTTGGAATGTTAGGACAGGTGTTTGAATGTTAAGACAGGTGTTGAAATGTTAGGGCAGGTGTTGGAATGTTAGGACAGGTGTTGGAATGTTAGGGCAGGTGTTTGAATGTTAGGACAGGTGTTGAAATGTTAGGGCAGGTGTTGGAATGTTAGGACAGGTGTTGGAATGTTAGGACAGGTGTTGGAATGTTAGGACAGGTGTTGGAATGTTAGGGCAGGTGTTTGAATGTTAGGGCAGGTGTTTGAATGTTAGGGCAGGTGTTTGAATGTTAGGACAGGTGTTGGAATGTTAGGACAGGTGTTGGAATGTTAGGGCAGGTGTTTGAATGTTAGGGCAGGTGTTTGAATGTTAGGACAGGTGTTGGAATGTTAGGACAGGTGTTTGAATGTTAGGGCAGGTGTTTGAATGTTAGGGCAGGTGTTTGAATGATAAAACAGGCGTTGGAATGTTAGGACAGGTGTTTGAATGATAGGACAGGTGTTGGAATGTTAGGACAGGTGTTGGAATGTTAGGGCAGGTGTTTGAATGTTAGGACAGGTGTTGGCATGCTAACCAAGTGTGTGAATGAAAGACAGGTGTTGCTTGGACAGGGGTGGTAATGCCAGGACATGTTGGAATGCTAGACTGGTGTTTCAAGGACAAGTGTGAGGCAGACAGTAGTCGACAGTTCCATGTACCTGATGAGGTCAAGCAGAGCGTCCGCGGAGGTCATGACAGGTCCAGAGCCTGCGTGATGACCAGCCTCCTTCTCTGAGCCAGTACCTGGATGGATGATCAGCACCAGGATGATGCCAACAATGACAGCGATGAAGGTGGTCCAGAGGTAGTAGGTGACGGTCAGGATGCCCAGACGACCGCTGGCCTTTGTGTCCATGGCGGACAGTCCGGACATGAGGCTGCATGGGCAGGATGGTGAAGGGGTTAGGGTGGACTGACTCCACGTCCACAATCAAGGTAACACCTACCCACTCAGAAAAGGTCACTTTCAAGTCTCTTAGGATAAACCCATCTGCTAAATGACTAGAGAGTCATACATTAGTGGTGGTGAGTAGGAGCATTTAGGGTGACATCTAGGCCTAAACTAGGCTTCAGTCTAAGTGCGGTTATCTCTACTGTCAGCTCTTGCAAATTACATCATAGACTTTACTTTAAGGCATCCTTTCAGTTTCATGATTCCTAACTTTCATACATACTTTCATATAGTAATTTGTTGTTATTATTCTTTCATTTGTCCAAAGCTCTTGTACAGGATTTCCGTCCCAAGTGTTTTCTAATGTTGCTCCACTGTACTAAATTGCCATTATTCACTGTATCAGCCTCACACTGACTGATTTATCAGTCTTGTCACACGTCCAGATACAATCTTATTGTTATTATACGTTTGTGTTTCGTAATATCAGTCTGACCAAGGCTGAGAGCCAATTTGTTTCCAAATATGGGCAAGGCCCTACATTGTTCAGAAAACCACCAATTCAGTGGCTCTCTTTCCCTATGCTTGCCAATTGGATAAGGGTTAGGGTCCACATATCAACAAAATCTAAGATTATTGATCTGATTACTATTATCTGGATATCTTTTCATCAATATAAATGGGCATATATTGTGCCTATTCTTACCACAGTAAATGTAGTCCAGCAGTAAAACATCAGGCAACAAATCACCAAGTGTCTAAAAGCAAGCTAGAATCTTCACCATTGCATAAACTTGAATGCATTTACAAATCCTATTTCTTTAAAATAGGGACAATTCCCAGGGACAGCCTCAGCTGGGACAGGCCACCAGAAACGCGTCCTATCCCCAAAACTGGGACATCTGGTCACCCTACCCTAACTATGATTGGTCAAATTGTTTGTCACTTTTGGGAAAAGCTTTGGAGGCCTCAAGGCCAGACTGATCTGCAGAGAGAAACACAATGTGAACTCAGAGGTCAGGATGGTCCCTCAAAGAGGACAGCTGTCCCGTTGTCCTCTTAACAAGACCTTTTGAACGACAGCAGCAAGTACCTGGAAGTGATGAGGGGCAGGATCAACATCTTCAGCATCCTCATCAGCAGCTCTCCGGGGAAGGAGAAGTAAATCTTAGCCTGCAGAACAGTAGATGGATGACTAGTGTTAGTGTCTTTACTAGTGGTAAAGACTAAATGGATGAAAGCCACCTTCACCAAAGCTGTACCTTTGGCATTTTATTGTGTGTGTTATATAATATGTTTATATATTTTGTTTTTCAGATTTACTGAAGTTTAAGATCTAATGATGAATTTGTCGATGCTAACGTGTAAATGTAATGAGCCAAGAGAGTAATCTAGAGTTAACTTCGCTGCAGCAATGCCTCAGCGTCCTGAACGGCTGCAGAACTTTGGCTGAGAAATTTGAGCGTACATTTTTGATCCTGGGATTGTCGGTTCAAGCCCCTATTGATTGCAGAGAACCAACATCAACATTTTAACATTAATATTTAAGGTTAAAATAGGAAACGAGGGAAGGAATGCTACAAAACAATGTAATTGAAATTAAAAAAATGTATTGGACAGCCTTAATGTGAACAAGCTTGTGGGAGAACTGCCAAATGAATGCACTAGTTGTACGTATGTAAGTAGTTATATACATACGGCTGTTAGATTTGTCCAAAATACTAATACTACTACTACTAAGATCCTAATACTAACTTTTGAGAACAGGACCCAATTATCCTAATTCTCTGGGGTTTCTACATAGCTATGTAACGGAACCCAAATGACTACAAAAACACAACTACAAAATCCACTCTCCATTCTACTTTCCTTTACACACACTCGAGACAAAAAGGCCATAAAACATTGCTTTTCATTCATCCATCAACCCGTCCATCATTTCCCGTCACGTCTGCCTCCCCACGCCGAGCACGGTGAGTGGACGGTGAGTGGACGGACGGTGAGGGAGGTGAGTGGACGGACGGTGAGGGAGGTGAGTGGACGGTGAGTGGACGGACGGTGAGGGAGGTGAGTGGACGGTGAGTGGACGGACGGTGAGTGAGGTGAGTGGACGGTGAGTGAGGTGAGTGGACGGTGAGTGAGGTGAGTGGACGGTGAGTGAGGTGAGTGGACGGTGAGTGAGGTGAGTGGACGGTGAGTGCACGGTGAGTGAGGTGAGTGGACGGTGAGTGGATGGTGAGTGGATGGTGAGTGAGGTGAGTGGACGGTGAGTGGATGGTGAGTGAGGTGAGTGGACGGTGAGTGGATGGTGAGTGAGGTGAGTGGACGTGTACCTGCGTGGAGAGGTTGAGAGATCGCAGGAGGAACCCCAGCACACATCCCGTCACCACGGCGAACACGGACAGCGTCAAGAGGCCATTCCGCCTGCAATAATCCTTCACATACTCCCGGACTTTGACCGACACCATGCTCCTGAATATCTTCTTGATCACCTCCATCTCTGCTGCTGCTCCCGATAGTCACTCGGTGGTGAGGCAGGTGCGTTTGTGTTCCAGGTGTAGGACGTGTGCTTGGTGATAGTGTGCGCGGCCGTGTGTGTGTGTGTGTGTGTGTGTGTGTGTGTAGACGTGCGTGCGTGCATGCGCTCGTGTTGTGGTCCAACATCACACTGAATAGCTCAACCGGTCGGAAAGGAAAGGGGAAGCGCCGGCTAATGAGTTGCAGGTCGCTAACAGGATGAGCACGTTAAGGGCTGAAGGCTGCGTGCTTCATGACTCCAGATGGTGGCTTTAGCCTCCCGTCCTTTGTGATGATGACTTGGAACCACATGCATTTACATTGTGTTCCATTCATACACACCGCTTTTGATGATCGATTGCCACTTCTACCGAAGTAAAACACAATTTACTCTGAATATTACACAATCAACGTTTCTTTTAAACAAAAGCCACATTATTTTGTAATTACATTTCTATTTCAATAACTTAAATGTTAAATGTTCACTTAATGAAGTAACACAAAACAAGTAATTGCCATTAATTAACTAATGATAATGACAACAAATTGATTGTGAGTTTGTCACACATTTGTTGTACCTTTACCTGATGTGCCTTTTTTTTTTAACCTGGTGTACCTTTTTACCTGTTGTACCTTTACCTGGCGTACCTTTGTAGCTGGCGTACCATTTCCTGTCATACCTTTACCTGTAATACTCTTCCCTGTCACACGTCGTACCGTTCCCTGTTAATTGGCACCTGACAGCTGTTTTAAACCCATCAGGTTGGAGAAGGAAAAGGTGTGTTCATGTTGTTGTATACAAAGGTTAAGGGTGCTAGATACAATAAAGTAAATATACAATATTTTGTGTGTGAAGTAATGTTTTTGCCCACATTAACGAAACTCAACTGAATAAAACAAAAGCTAACATGGAAACTGCCAGCTGGTAACAGAGCAGTTGTATTGTATTGTATTGTAACGAATGCAATTTCCCTCAGGGATTATTAAAGTACGTCTGTCTGTCTGTCGATGCATTTGACAAAAGAAGTCAAATGTTAAACAAAGGAATCCAGGAAGTATAGAAAGAGGGTATTCTGAGCTGTAAACACTAGGGTCTGGTGGTGCCGTGCTATGTTAATTCGGAAGGTTGGCTAACAAGGTCCACTGAGATCAAGGATCAGGAAGTGTAAGTGCCTGAGCTAACCTCAGGACTGCAGTCAGACAATGACAGACGTCACTCGTGGTTAATCCTATAAAGTCCTGATCCTTGTTTTTGGACAATGGACGAGGAGCAAGACCTAGAGGCCTGGAGAACATAGTGGGGGATACACACGCACGCACACACAAAACATTTTCTTTGTCATATGCAGAGTATAACACATAGTCAGTGTCAACAGTGAAATTCCTTGTGACATGGAAGCAACAGATATGTGGAAGACATGATCAAAACATAGCTATATAGTTAGCAACTCCTCAGTACTCACTACTTAGCTAGTACTCTTTTTGCAAATAATCTCTTTTTACCCTAAATATTGCTGCCTCTTTTTATATTGCACACTGTTACTGATGCTACGGTTTTTGCACAATCCCATAAGCAATGCCACTTTCATTTCACTGTCTTAGTATCTGTGTGTGACATAAAGTTACTGAATTAATAATACTGATTATTGCATTGGCCTAGCTTTATGGTCATCACTGTAAACACCAAACAAAAGCTCAGAATAAAGGGTATGGAGGATAGGGTGGAGGTAAGGGTGCAGGTCCATACTTCACCTCATACTGTTTACTGCTACTGTTCATATCATTTGTATATATTCACAACCCCTTTAGATTTTTTTGTATTAATATTTTCATATATTTATATTTATATTTTGCATACGTGTCTAGCACCAGGGATCGAGGGAAACGGCATTTCGGTTTTTGTGTATGTCCTGTACATTCATGAAAACTGACAATAAAGTTTACTTGACTTGAGGTGGGGTTAATGTGAAGGTGGAGGTTAGAGTGTAGGTGTAGGTTAGGGTGGAGGTGCAGGTGGGGTTAAGATGACTGGAGGTTAGGTTGTAGGTGGAGTGCAGTTGGGGTTAAGGTTGAGTTTAGAGTGTAGATGGAGTTGCAGGTGAGGTTAACCTGAAGGTGGATGTAAGGGTGGAGGTTAGGGTGTAGTTGCAGGTGAGGTTAACCTGAAGGTGGATGTAAGGGTGGAGGTTAGGGTGTAGTTGCAGGTGAGGTTAACCTGAAGGTGGATGTAAGGGTGGAGGTTAGGGTGTAGTTGCAGGTGAGGTTAACCTGAAGGTGGATGTAAGGGTGGAGGTTAGGGTGTAGTTGCAGGTGAGGTTAACCTGAAGGTGGATGTAAGGGTGGAGGTTAGGGTGTAGTTGCAGGTGAGGTTAACCTGAAGGTGGATGTAAGGGTGGAGGTTAGGGTGTAGTTGCAGGTGAGGTTAACCTGAAGGTGGATGTAAGGGTGGAGGTTAGGGTGTAGTTGCAGGTGAGGTTAACCTGAAGGTTGATGTTAGGGTGGAGGTTAGGGTGTAGTTGCAGGTGAGGTTAACCTGAAGGTGGATGTAAGGGTGGAGGTTAGGGTGTAGTTGCAGGTGAGGTTAACCTGAAGGTGGATGTAAGGGTGGAGGTTAGGGTGTAGTTGCAGGTGAGGTTAACCTGAAGGTTGATGTTAGGGTGGAGGTTAGGGTGTAGTTGCAGGTGAGGTTAACCTGAAGGTGGATGTTAGGGTGGAGGTTAGGGTGTAGTTGCAGGTGAGGTTAACCTGAAGGTGGATGTTAGGGTGGAGGTTAGGGTGTAGTTGCAGGTGAGGTTAACCTGAAGGTGGATGTTAGGGTGGAGGTTAGGGTGTAGTTGCAGGTGAGGTTAAGCTGAAGGTTGATGTTAGGGTGGAGGTTAGGGAGTAGTTGCAGGTGAGGTTAACCTGAAGGTGGATGTTAGGGTGGAGGTTAGGGAGTAGTTGCAGGTGAGGTTAACCTGAAGGTGGATGTAAGGGTGGAGGTTAGGGTGTAGTTGCAGGTGAGGTTAACCTGAAGGTGGATGTAAGGGTGGAGGTTAGGGTGTAGTTGCAGGTGAGGTTAACCTGAAGGTTGATGTTAGGGTGGAGGTTAGGGTGTAGTTGCAGGTGAGGTTAACCTGAAGGTGGATGTAAGGGTGGAGGTTAGGGTGTAGTTGCAGGTGAGGTTAACCTGAAGGTGGATGTAAGGGTGGAGGTTAGGGTGTAGTTGCAGGTGAGGTTAACCTGAAGGTTGATGTTAGGGTGGAGGTTAGGGTGTAGTTGCAGGTGAGGTTAACCTGAAGGTGGATGTTAGGGTGGAGGTTAGGGTGTAGTTGCAGGTGAGGTTAACCTGAAGGTGGATGTTAGGGTGGAGGTTAGGGTGTAGTTGCAGGTGAGGTTAACCTGAAGGTGGATGTTAGGGTGGAGGTTAGGGTGTAGTTGCAGGTGAGGTTAAGCTGAAGGTTGATGTTAGGGTGGAGGTTAGGGAGTAGTTGCAGGTGAGGTTAACCTGAAGGTGGATGTTAGGGTGGAGGTTAGGGTGTAGTTGCAGGTGAGGTTAACCTGAAGGTGGATGTAAGGGTGGAGGTTAGGGAGTAGTTGCAGGTGAGGTTAACCTGAAGGTGGATGTAAGGGTGGAGGTTAGGGTGTAGTTGCAGGTGAGGTTAACCTGAAGGTGGATGTAAGGGTGGAGGTTAGGGTGTAGTTGCAGGTGAGGTTAACCTGAAGGTTGATGTTAGGGTGGAGGTTAGGGTGTAGTTGCAGGTGAGGTTAACCTGAAGGTGGATGTAAGGGTGGAGGTTAGGGTGTAGTTGCAGGTGAGGTTAACCTGAAGGTGGATGTAAGGGTGGAGGTTAGGGTGTAGTTGCAGGTGAGGTTAACCTGAAGGTTGATGTTAGGGTGGAGGTTAGGGTGTAGTTGCAGGTGAGGTTAACCTGAAGGTGGATGTTAGGGTGGAGGTTAGGGTGTAGTTGCAGGTGAGGTTAACCTGAAGGTGGATGTTAGGGTGGAGGTTAGGGTGTAGTTGCAGGTGAGGTTAACCTGAAGGTGGATGTTAGGGTGGAGGTTAGGGTGTAGTTGCAGGTGAGGTTAAGCTGAAGGTTGATGTTAGGGTGGAGGTTAGGGAGTAGTTGCAGGTGAGGTTAACCTGAAGGTGGATGTTAGGGTGGAGGTTAGGGTGTGCACAGCAGGGCTGGGTGACCTCAGGTGATTCAGACTGACCGCTCCTCTGAACACAGTGGAGGATTCTCCAGACTGTAGAATTTAATAGGAAGGCCGTGGTTATTTATTATTGTACCCTTATTGTAAAGTGTTACAAGTGGATGAGTGTCCCGACCTAGGAAAGACCCCGTCCAGCGGTGCCTTCCCAGTCGGTCCCAGGGTAGGAAAGGCCAAGGCCAGCCGCGACTAAGCACTGCCTCCCTGGCCCCTCCAGGACCCCATGCCGAACAGCCTGTTAAAGGTCCCATATTATGCCCCGTTTCCACAAATTAAAATAGTTCCCAGGTGTGTCAAAGACATGTCTGTGACATGCTTTGGTCAAAATTGCCTTTGGATCAAATATTGTAGGTCTCTCTTCATCACCTAAAAACAGCTCTGTTCAAAACGGTCTGTTTCAGGGCCTGTCTCTTTTATGTAAATGAGCTACACCAAACCACGCCCACCTCTCTGCGAGGGGCGTGGTCCCTACGGAGCCGAGCCTCGGCTCCATAGCCATGTGCTAATGTTTACAGACTGACTCGGCCAATGGCTGGCAGAAACTCTGTGGTTCAACCTTTATATACAGTCTATGGGTTCAACCTAGACTACTATAGAGAGACTCTAGTCTCTCTAAAGGACTCTAGTTCAACCCTACCAGTTTGAGCCTGAATCTGACCCAGAGGGAGAGACGCCGGCTGAAATTCTTACTCTGCGGCTGCCGCAGGAGGTTTCTGAATGGTAAGTTACATATACATGCGACTTTATATGTTTATTTTTTTACGTTCTGTGTGTTATTACACTGTTACTTACATGTTAGCTCCTGCTAACGGTTACGTCTTCGCTGTATCTTTGTTACTTCGAGCTTTTTTGGTGAATGAGCAATTTTGTAAATAGTGTAGGCCTAGTAACATTATACTTATCTCTCTTGACTGTATTCTTGCTATCTACGGATAAATGTATAATGTAGAAACTAGTAGGCTATCAAACGATGCTTGCATAGTAGGCCTAACCTAAATTCTATATTTTGCAAAGTTTGTGATTGTTTTAGCAGAGGAGTTTCATCATAACAGCACCCTGACGTTTGTTGTTCTAGGTCTTTAGGATTTCCTTTTGTATTTCAGCATAAATATGTCTGTCTGTATCAGTAATGTGTCATTCTGGTAGAAAATCGAGGCAGTGTAATGTTGATTAAAATGCCACTGTTTTCCATCTCAACATTATTCAAATGTCACAAGTTTTATGCACTTGACATGGTTAGGAAAATCTTACTTCTTATCCAACTATGCTTGTGTACTTGCATTCAAGTGAAATTCTAACTAATTTTCTTTTGACAGGTGTTTGTGTGGAAACTGCAACACCATTCCCACAGAGCAGGAAAATGTCTGCTGTCTTGAGATAGCACAGGTAGTATCTACATATTCAAAGTGAAAACTAGTTTGTCTTGATTATGGTTTATTTCATACTTATGAAACACAATGGCATTTATTGTTTGTAGTACCTTGTTTGCAGGTTACCAGACGGCTGCAGGAGGTTGAGGGGAACCAGAAATGCATGGTGGACCATCCTGGATTGGAGCCTGTATGCCTCAATGTATACTCGCTCCAGAATGCAAGCCACATTTTGTAGACACTTTTTAAACATTTATTGACATTGCATTAATAACAAATAAGTTATAACTGTGCTAATCAAAACAAAGTAGCATAACAAAATAATAGATATATATAATAGATGTGTATAGACAAGAAAAAAATGTACAACTCCACATAAACACATTAAATGTTCAACGCAACGAAGCTTCTGGTGGGAGTAGGGGCAGGAGGAAACATGTCAGCCCGATGGGATGGATGGCAGGCCGGTGTTAGAGCAGGTTGACGGGTACCACGCAGGTGTAGACTCAGGGATGGAGAATCTGTAGAAACACAGTGTGTGAAAATAGTTTAGTGGTAGTAGTAGAGGGGAGGAGACGAGAGGAGGGATAGTGCTCTTAGTAGCCATATGTTTTAGCAGGCAATCCATAAAAATAAAATGGGATACAAAACAAAAAAGTAATTGCTATATCTTGTCCAATTGCTTGAACTCGTTACAGGTACCTTGCATATCGCTCTTTTGTGAGCTGGTGTTGGGGCTTGCTGGGACGCAGAATCGGGGTCGTCATCCCAGCTTGTGTGGTCCTTAGAATCCAAACGGAGTTTCCTGATGCCACAGGTCACTACGTGGGATTCAAACAGCTGCTTGATTGAAGCGGGACACATAACCAGCAATGACCTCCTCCTTGTCTGGCCGCTCAAACTGTGCAGCAAGGTCTTCAGGAACAGGGATTGCCAGGACTGCATCAGTGTAGGGTGCCGGGTCCATAAACACCTTCTCGAAGATGAGGTCCATCATGTCCACTACATACCCTGTTTTATACAAGAAATGCACAGACATTGTTTACTTTTTTTAGAGTCTGAAACTGTTTTGCTCATTACCTCCTGACACTTTATCTAATTTATTATTTTTCATAAGGTTTGTGTGTGTGTGTATTACTTTATACAGTTATTTATTGTTGAAATGTTTATAGATTGTAAGTGCAACAAGTTAAAAAAAATCCTTTAGTTTTTGTATAAAAAATTAAAAAGTAAACTCTTACTGTATGTTGGCTCTGTCTTTAGGGGTTTTGCTCTACACTCTCCCTTCAATGCCTTCGGGAAGTGCACCTTGAAGAGGGTACCTTGGTCCGTCTTTGCTTGTGGTCGGTTGGCGTTTTCGTTGTAGTACATTGCCGCCAAGTAGAGTCTGTAATAACAAAAGAAAAAAATCTAAAATGTCAGAAACTTTATTATATTTATGATAACATGTAACTCCTTACTAACTTCTTCCCAAGTAAATGCAGCCTAATGAAGATGGCTGTTTACCTGCACTCCTGTAAGAAGCCCGTAGAGTCTTGAAGGACAGCTGTGTGCCTACACAACGTGTTTCCATCTCTGTCTGGCATGCAACATCTCTTGATGCAGGAATCTGTGCCGTTGATGTTTTTGATGAGCTGGTCTATAACAAGCACACAGGGGTTAGAAAAAAACATCTTCTCAGAACAAATGTAATCATCCCTCCCCCCACTATGTATCTGAGAACAGTGAGAAACATTTTTTTCACATGCGTTTTAATATACCATTGAATAATGACTGAATACATAAGGTAAGCAACAAAACATAGTTTGTTTGTATGCACAGGACAGGCCAGGACAGTCTGATGACAGAGAGTTCTGAGGTTGAAGTCCTATAATAACAAAATGCACCCGAGACAGTGACATGTCTGTAGCTACGACATGTCCGCTATTCTGCTGCAGCAGAGGAAACTCTGCTGTTCTCAGCTCCACGGCCACTCGTGGCCACGACCGCTAAAATGCGGGACGATACTGTAAACCGGTGCGTGTTTATCAAAGCTTGGTCGCCGTGCAGAGGCACCAGTCGGTTTGAGCTGCGTTCAAAACGCCTCAGGCAGTGATCACTGCTCCAGTATAATGGGTAAACCTGAAACTCACCCGCGGTGCAAAAATAAGGGCGATTAAAATGCGTTATTTCTGTGTCATTCATTCATCTTAATGAACGCGTTAAAGTCCCGGCCCTAGTTTTAACGTAACTTTAGTATAAGCAGACTATGTCGCGGCCCAACAGTACTTTATGCTAGCTGCCATGCTAACAGGGTCCGCCAAGCCGGCTAAACAGTAAATCAGAATGAAATGTTCAAACTTACAGCTTCCACGTTCGTAGTTGGATCGCGGACAGTTGGTACCGATCCATTTTTAATCCGCAGGGATTTAGCAAATCCAGTTTTATACTGTCCCTCGTTGATGAAGCAGTCCGACGTGAAATGGTTAGCACACACATACAGCACTTTGGGAACTGCTGTAGGGACATCACCATCAAAAATGAAATTCACCCATTGAGTCCTCAGAACCTCCGAAGAGGGAGGTTTATAAAGAGTTGTGTGCTCATTTGTGCAGCCAACAACAGAGCAACCACTTCTTCCAGCTCGTACCTTCGCCATTGTGCCAACCGGAGCAACGCTAGCGAGCGGAATAATGGCGGTGTTTAGAAACTTTGTTAGGGGCGTGGCAAACCTTCACCGGAGGCGTTGCCACCAGCCTGAGGGGAGCGGCCGAGTCTGTTGCTGACGTCATTTGCAGACCATTTCTCAAACAGCCCGTTTTAGCACACATTTTCTAAAGACTAAGAAAGCAAAAAAACGAGAGGATGAACTTTTTTCATATCAGGAGGGATTGTAGACAGGCCGGGGATGCATATTATTGATAGAAAACCGCTCTAAAGTGCATTTTGCATAATATGGGACCTTTAAAAACAATTCCTGTGCCCCATACACCGCGCGACTACAGAGATTGTGTAGGAAGTTGACCTTAGAGAAGACTCAATGGCTTACTTTCCTCACCCAAAACAACAATTTCTTGGGGTAGTCTATTCTCGCCGTAGGTACTTCGGTAATGGGTTTTTTTGCAAAAAGTTTTCCGGTTGAAATGCATGCTGGGTAATTGGCTTTTTCCTCCAATATGCAAAGTGTAGGTTAGGGTTGAGGTAGATTTAGGGCTAGAGTTAGCAGTTAACCTTAACGTTAGGTTTAAAGTAAATAGGAAGGGTTGAGGTTAGAGTTGGGGTTAAGTTTAAGGTTAAATTTAGGGTTAGGGTTAAGATTAGGGTTAGGTTTAAGGTTAGGGTTAGGGGGTAGGTTAATTAGAGTTATGTGTTAAGGTTAGGGGTTAGAGTTAGGTAGGGTTAGGGTTAATAGGGTTAGGGATAAGGTTAGGGTTAGGGTTAAGGTTAGAGTTTGGGGTTAGGGTTAGAGATTGAGGAAGGTAGAGTCAAGGTGAGACAGTCTGTACGGACTGAACTCACCCCCGCCGGATCGGGCTAGTACACTCTATCTCCCCCAACTCCCTCATTTCCATGAGGGAAGACAGGGGAGAAGAGATGGGAGGAGTATATATATTTAATATATATTTTTTTTAGTAAATAAATACATCAAGAGAGTCACCGCTGGAGTGGGTTTTAATCTTTGTATTCAAGGTTGTTCCTCCTCTTTTGATTCCTCGCTGGTGGTGCGTCGTCTCCATCTAGTGGTCGTTTTGTGAAAAAGAATTGGTAAGGTAATATATATTTTTAATTAATTAATTTATATGTGTATATTTATTTTGTCTATTTTTTATTTATTTAAATAAAGAGGATCACAGCTGGAGTGAGTTTTTAGTCTTTGTATTAAAGGCTGTTTGCCTTCTTTTGATTCCTCGCTGGTGGTGCGTCGTCTCCACCTAGTGGTCGTTTTGTGAAGAAGAGTTATAGAAATAGAAATAGAAATACTTTATTGATCCCAGGCTGGGAAATTGCATTAATAGGTAAGTAATAATAATAATAATAATAATAGGTAATTGCAATAGTTGGTAAGGTAATCTATATTTAATTTATTTATTTATATTTGTATATTTATTTAGTCTATTTATTTATTTTATTTTTTTATTTTTTTATTTAAATAAAGAGGATCACAGCTGGAGTGAGTTTTGTTTTTAGTCTTTGTATTCAAGACTGTTTGCCTTCTTTTGATTCTTCAGTGGTGGTCCATCGCCTCCATCTAGTGGTCATTTTGTGAAGAAGAGTTGGTAAGGTAATATAAATGGGTTGTGTAGAGAGCCCGTTCTTTCGATGGCCCTGGCTCGGTTAGGTTCGTTAGAGTTATCTCGATGATCCCCCCCACCTCATCCAACGACTGGGTAGTTGAATGGGGAATCAAAGGCAGTTGCACTCGCCAATAGTCATCCGCAGCTCTCTTTTCCCATATTACCAAGAATGAAGTAAAATGAAATGGTTATCTGTCTTGTTGTGATATAACCGCTGATTTGGAGATATAGACTTGATGGTTTTCTTTGTAACCAAGAATGGAGTAAATGGGATGGTTGTTTGTCTTTTTAATAATAATAATAATAATAGATTTTATTTATAATGCACTTCATATCAAACAAATGATCTCAAAGTGCTACAATGCACACACACACACACACACACACACACACACACAAAGGATAAAAGTGACATCATAGAAAAATGTAAAACTAGCATATAAAAATAAGCTAAAACCAGCATATAAAAACAGATAAAAGTATTTTACCTAAAAGCTTTTCTAAAAAGATGTCTCTTTAGGCCTTTTTTAAAAGAGTCCACAGTCTGTGGTGCCCTTAGATGGTCAGGGAGAGCATTCCACAGACTGGGTGCAGCAGCGCTGAAGGCTCGGTCGCCCATAGTCCTGAGTTTTGTCCTGGTTTGTGTGATGTGGTTTGCATGCTCAGACCGGAGATGACGTGAAGATGAGTGGGGGGGGATGAGTTCTTTGAGGTAGGGGGGGGGCAGAGCCATGGAGACACTGGTGGGATAAAAGGGAAACCTTGAATTGAATTCTGAACTGAACCGGAAGCCAATGGAGGGATTTGAGGATGGGTGTGATGTGCTGGTACTTCCGCACCCTCATCAGGATCCTGGCAGGGCAGTTTTGAATGTACTGCAGCTGCTGGATGTTCTTGCTGGGGATCCCGATGAGGAGTGCGTTGCAGTAGTCCAGCCTGGAGGAGATGAAGGCGTGGACAAGTTTCTCGGCGTCGGGGAGAGTGAGTGAGGGGCGGAGTTTAGAGATGTTTCTCAGGTGGAAAAAGGAAGTTTTGGACAGATGTTTGATGTGGGCCTCAAAAGTCATGTGAGGGTCCATTTTGACACCAAGATTTGTGACTGAGGGTGAAAAGTGGATGTCGTGACCGGAGAAGGTGATGCTGGTGATAGTGGATGACCTGATCTGGTGTGGGGTGCCAACAAGAATGGCTTCTGTCTTAGAACTGTTCAGTTGCAGGACATTTGCCGTCATCCACGCCTTTATCTCCTCCAGGCAGGTGGAAACTGTGGATAGGGCTGCAGTGGGTGTTGGGTTTGTTTTAATATATAGTTGTTGGGTGTCATCAGCATAGCAATGGAAAGACATTCCATGCCGGCTGATGACACCACCAAGGGGAAGCATGTACAGGGTGAAGAGGGTGGGGCCTAGGACTGAGCCTTGAGGGACCCCACAGGTGACGGAGTGTGTGACTGAATTTGCACCTCCCAGGGATACATATTCTGTTCTGTCAGTGAGGTATGATGTAAACCAAGCCAGGGTGGAGCCAGAAAGTCCGATGGAAGAGTGGAGGCGGTGTAGAAGGATGTGGTGGTCAACGGTGTCGAATGCTGCTGTGAGGTCCAGGAGGATGAGAAGTGATGGAGAGCCAGCATCAGCTGCCAGCAGTAGGTCATTGGTGACCCTGACCAGAGCAGTTTCCGTACTGTGACCAGAGCGGAAACCAGACTGAAACTTCTCATATAGACTGTTTGTAGTGAGGTGGTTGTGGAGTTGGGCAGAGACCACCTTTTCCAACACTTTTGAAATGAAAGGGAGATTGGAGATGGGGCGGTAGTTGGCAAGTGGTTCTGGGTCAAGAGTGGGCTTTTTGAGTAGTGGCTTGATGACAGCAGTTTTCAGGGATGTGGGGACATGGCCGGACTGGAGGGACTGATTGATGATTTTGGTGATCAAGGGACTTATTGCAAAAGAGTGACTTTTTATGAGGGCAGAGGGAAATGGGGCCAGGGCACAGGTGGAGGGCTTCATCTGTCTCAGGATGTCTTCAGTGTCATGCTGTGTGATGTTGGTGAAACAGCAGAGCAGCTGAGAGGACTGAAGGCCTGCCGAATTGACTGAGGATGGAGGGGGGGCAGAGGGAGGGGGGGGCATGGAGGTGGGGGGGGCAGAGAGAGTGGAGCGGATGTTGTCTACCTTAGTTTTAAAAAAGGAGATGAAGCTGTTGCACCGCTCCTGCGTATTAACTGAGTGTAGGGGGGTCCGGGGATTGAGGAGGTGATTTATGGTTGAGAAAAGCTGCTTGGAGTTACCGGGGTTATTGTTGATTAAGTTGGAGTAGAACCGTGAGCGTGCTTCGCTGAGGGACTTGCTGTAGGCCCTCTGATATTCCCGGTAGGCTAGCTTGTGAATCACAAGCCCAGAGTCCTTGAATCGCCGTTCAAGGACACGGCCCGTTCTTTTGAGCAAGCGTAGCTCACCAGTGTACCAGGGGGCTGAGCGTGCGAAGGTGACAGTTCTAGGCTTGAGTGGGGCGTGGCGGTCCAGAAGGGTGGTGAGTGAAGAGTTGTAGAGATCCACAAACTCGGTGACTTTTTGTGATATAACCACTGATTTTGGAATATGGACTTGTTTTTCTTTTCCCAAAGGTTTTCTTTGTTCCAAGATGAAGGTCAATCTGGTTTGATTGAAGGTACTTCCAATGCATTGGTATATTTATTCATTTGAATAAAGAGGAGTCACAACTGGAGTGAGACTTTTCTTTTCCATTTCTGTTTTAGTATAAAGGTGCTATCGAAATATTAAGACACGTCATCAGTAGTGGACCCTGGGATCATAGGGTGTTTCTGGCCATTGTCACTATACACCCTCACCCAAGGGAGGCCCCCCTGAGAGTGATCAATTCTCAAGGTGTGTTGATTCCGAAATGGAATTGGTATTGGGTTTAAACTTTTTTAGGAGTGATCATTTGTTGAGGTAACGTCGAGGCAAGTAAAGGTAAGTAAAACACTTTTTAGGATACATTGTTTTGGTTATGGAGAGGGGGGGGGGGTGCATACTTACCTCCTGACCAGCACAAACCAGTTGTTAACACCGCTAGGTAGCCCTGGTTTGGCCAATCAGGGCCGGAGCTTGGTTCTTGTCCTCTGTTGGGTCCAGATGAACTAGCAGGAAAACGGGGGTACGAAGGACCGAGGCCAGCCATGACAAAACACTGCCTCCACGGTCCCCCAATGCAGCTATCTTCGGCGATGGGTGTCCAGACCTAGGAAAGACCAAGACCAGCCCCGCCCAACGGTGCCTTCCCAGTCGGTCCCAGGGTAGGAAAGGCCAAGGCCAGCCGCGACTAAGCACTGCCTCCCTGGCCCCTCCAGGACCCCATGCCGAACAGCCTGTTAATAACAGTTCCTGTTAGGGCTGGTAACATTCCCCAGAAATTGAATTCGAATATCAGTTTAAAAAATGGTCAGAATATCGAATATATTCGAATATTATTATTAATTCATTAATTATTTTTCCCCGCGGAGAATAGGACTTGTTCTTGTAACAGTACCCCATTATATCCAACAGAGGCGCTGCACTCTCCCAAATGTCAAGAAAAACGACCAGTTACAGTCAAACGCTGATTTATTCCACAGACAAAATCCACGCGTCATGTTCAACATGTTACATTCACTGAACAGGAGTTTGAATTGGACTACAGCTCACAGCTACAGAAATGAAATTAGCCTAGTAGGCCTAGAGCATAAACGAACATTAACAGCAGCCAATTGTAAACAGTCAACATATTGTTCATTTATGCAAATTACAAAACAAACTATTGCAAAAAAACAGAATCACCCTTCACAGTTCGGCTATTAGAATGGCGTGTAATATGCCGACATATTTAATAATAATATTTGACCAACGTCATTTTTCACATGTTAAATAAAATCAGCCATAACTGAAAGAAACAAGCAGGCCACAAATTAACTCAAAACACGACTGGTGGACTAGGCATAGGCCTATAGATTGTTCGCCAAAAATACCAGACGGTCTACTTGTTCAGCGGCAAGTGCTGAGCGTTTTTTATTGACAATGTTGCCGGCTGAGGAAAAGACGCGCTCTGATCTAACCGATGTACCGGGTACCGTGAGGTATTTTTTCGCCACCTGTGCGATGTACGGATACCTCGCACTGCCTGTAGTTTTCCACCACAGGAGAGGGTCTGCGTCGGGAGGCAGCTGTGGCTCTCTTTCGTACTTGACTAGCTCCCCATGCAGATCGTATTCAGCAGCTCTTGTCTGCGGTTGGTAGAGATGGGAAAATAGATCACCCATTGCAGAAAGGGAACTTTTGCCGGGGGCTTCAAGTGGGGTGGGCAATTCTGACCCTACTCCTGACTTCTCTGCTGCTGCTATAGCTGTAACCTCCAGTCCATGCTTCGTTGTTGTGACACGTGACTGCAGCAGCTACACACATAGGGACGCAATTGGAGGAGAATCAATGCTCGCGCTGCCCTAAGCAATAAAATATATTTTGTAAATTATTCGATTATTCATTTTCACGTTCGAATGTACATATTTTTTCAATATTCGAGGAATATTCGAAATTCGAATATTAATTTAACAGCCCTAGTTCCTGTGCCCCATACACCGCGCGACTACAGAGATTGTGTAGGAAGTTGACCTTAGAGAAGACTCAATGGCTTGCTTTCCTTACCCAAAACAAACATTTCTTGGGGTAGTCTATTCTCGCCGTAGGTACTTCGGTAATGGGTTTTTTTGCGAAAAGTTTTCCGGTTGAAATGCATGCTGGGTAATTGTCTTTTTCCTCCAATACGTCAAGTGTAGGTTAGGGTTAAGGTAGATTTAGGGGTAGAGTTAGCAGTTAACCTTAACGTTAGGTTTGAAGTAAATGGGAGGGGTTGAGGTTAGGGTTAAGGTTAGGGCTGAGGTTAGGGTTAGGGTTAGGGATAAGGTTAGGGTTAGGGTTAGGGTTAGGGTTAGGGTTAGGGTTGGGTTAGGGTTAGGGGTTAGGTTTAGAGGAGGACGCAGTCCCCTGCAGTTGAGGGGTTAGGGTTAGGGTTAGGGGTTAGGGTTAGGGTTAGGGTTAGGGTTAGGGGTTAGGGTTAGGGTTAGGGTTAGGGTTAGGGTTAGGGTTGGGTTAGGGTTAGGGTTAGGGTTAGGTTTAGAGGAGGACGCAGTCCCCTGCAGTTGAGGGGTACTCCGGAGGGCACGGGCTCACGGAGCCCCCAGGGGAGTGTTTGTTATTTAAAAAAATATTTGGTTATCTTAACATAGTTTTATAAAAATGTTGTTAAAGATACCCCCCACCCTACAAAGTTGATTAAATCGATAAAATCGATAAAATAAATAAACAACATTTTGCATGATGTTGTTGGGACACTGGACAGGTAGGGGCGCAGGAATGATATTTTTATCAATGTACTTCGGTCCCACAGGGTCTCTGAGTAAAGTCATGGGTCCCTAAAGGTGAGACTGCACACCAGGAATAAAACACGCACACACATGCACCCAGGTATATTTTAATATTAAAATAGTTAGGGCAAATAATAGATAAATGAAAAGGTAAAAGAATTGAATAAAAAGATAATAATAATAATTGAATAGTAGTCATGCACAAACAAGTTAAAATATGCGCACATGCTTATTAAAATACATACTATAAAAGGGCTCCTTAAAGGCTACAGGTAATGATAAGATAAGTGCTCCACGCCAAAATGAAAGTGTAAGAAAGGCAATTAAATTGAGTACTATAAGTGCTCTTAATAAATAAAATAATATATGTATACCCAGATATATATATATATATATATATATATATATATATATATATATATATATATATATAGGGTAAAAGCATTTATAAATAACCTCACACACACATATGCGCATGCACAGTAAGATTACATTAATTAAATAATAGGAAGGATAAAATAAGTGCTGCAAGGTGCAATAAATAAAATGATACATGTATGCCGAGATATATATATATATATAGGGTAAAAGCATTTATAAATACACTCACACACTCATGCGCATGCACAATAAAATTACATTAATTAATTAAATAATAAGAAGAATAAAATAAGTGCTGTAAGGTGCTCGTTAAAAAGTGCCACACGGTGATAAAATAAATACTCAAGACACAGCAAAAACAAGTTAAAATACATGGAAACATACTTATAAAATGTATATATACACACCCACACACAAACACGCACACAGAGATATAAATCTCTCTCTCTCTATATATATATATATATATATATATATATATATACACATATCGGGCAAAAATGCATGGTAAGCGGGCATATCAAAACAGGTGTCCACTCTCATTAAAAGTGTAGGGGAGGCCCTGGGGGACCAGGAAGTTTCTCTTTATCAAACGGAACTGGATTCATCAGTTATATTTTTCGTTGAGGCCCGAAGGCTCTATTGTTTTTAATAGATGAATCCATCTCCTCTCTGCGGCCCGTCTCTGTGCAGTGGTCCAATTCGAGTTACTCTCGAGGCCCAAGCTCTGCGCATTGTGTCGGCCATGGAGTTTAAAATGTTCATAAAGCACGCCTGTGCCATTCCCACTATTCATTCGATAAAAACGCTGTTCAATTCTCGTCCTTATGTTGTGTCTGGTCTCACCCACATAGAGTTTGTGGCAGGCCCTGCATTTTATAGCGTAAACTACGTTCTTTGTTGTTGGTTTGAGGGCCTGCCACAGGTTGATTCCCGTTTTGGCAAATGGGTTAAAAATGTGGGGGAGACGAATAAAACCTATATCCGAGCCCCGAAGCGCTTCCCTTTGTGACTTATTAGTGCACGGGGCAAACGCACCGAGCACTGGCCCTACAGCAAAGCTATTGTTATCCTGTGGATTTTTTCTTATCTTTACAGTGCATGAAAATGCACTGTTCTGTTCTCAGGAAACTTATTATTACAGTGCATGAAAATGCACTGTTCTGTTCTCCGGAAACTTATTACAGTGCATGAAAATGCACTGTTCTGTTCTCCGGAAACTTATTATTACAGTGCATGAAAATGCACTGTTCTGTTCTCCGGAAACTTATTACAGTGCATGAAAATGCACTGTTCTGTTCTCCGGAAACTTATTATTCCGCCTACTTTTTATTATTCCAGGTTTTTTCCGTTCGCAATAACTCAATAACCGTTTCAACTAGAAACTTCATTCAAACTTCATCGCGTAGGTCTCAAAATTTGTAGGTGTGCTATGACTTTTGACCTTTGTAACTTTTATACTTTTTTAAATATTAATTAAAAACTACAAAAAATGTCCCATTGACAATGAATGGTGGAACTTCAGATTTTCTTACTGCTTACTGCTGTCTGCTGCTCCTGCATACTTTCAGCTAGAGACTCCATTTCAACTTTAAACAGTAGACACAAGTCTTGTGTATTTGATGTATATTTCCATGTTTTGATAGGTTATATACTTTTTGATCAATCACTGTTCAATGACCATGATCATTTTTGGAGAAATTATGAGATTACAATGGGTGTGTATTGCGTGCCCTTATTAGGGTTAGATAAGATAAGATAAGATAAGATAAGATATTCCTTTATTAATCCCCCTTAGGAGAAATTCACAGTGACCAGCAGTACAGGGGATAGATGTGCAGTAAGAGCCTGGCTAAGTCAATACACAGTAAACAATAAACAATAAATTAGATTAAATACGAGCTCTTAAGTCAGGTCGGTGACGAGTGAGAACCTGTATGCATACTAGTGTCCTTGATAGCTGTTTATGGTGCAAAATGCAAAGTAGATAGATAGTGCAAATATGCGGAAAGTGCAAGGTGCAAGATGTGCAAATTTATACAGATATTCCAGGTACAACATATGAATAGACCTGGAATAACAACAACGGCTAGGACACAGTCCACGGTGTGTGGTGTGGTGTATGTGAATGTGAAGTTCAGTCCATTCCATTTGTCTTTTGTCTGGTGGTGTTGGAGCTTCCTGAGCCTGATGGTTGGTGGGATGAGGGAGCGCCCAAGCACTTGAGGCACTTGGCTGAGTGAGCATGTGGCTGAACGTGTTCCTGAGTTGCTTCAGTTGCTTCAGTTCGGTATAGTGAGGCTGAGAGGGTAGTTACGGGTCTCCAGCAGCTTTCCCCTCGTCCTCCTCACTGTCGCCGCCTCCACACAGTCCGGCTTCATCCCCACTGCAGGGCTCGCCGTCCTCCCCGGCTTGTACAGCTTCCTGGCACCACCGCTCCCAATGCTTCCTCCCCAGCACACGGCAGTGAAGAAGGTGACACAGGCCACCGCAGGCTGGTAGACCATCCGTAGAAGCCTGGTGCATGCAATGAAAGATGACAGATGGACAGTGGTTATCAATGGGATGAACAGACATAGATGAAAATGGCTAGAAAACAGTCTGGGGTGTGTGGTGTGGTATACAAATCCATTATCTGGTGGTGCTGGCGCTTCCGAGACGTTGGGAGCGGGTGGTTGAGGTATTGTAGAGCCTGATAGCCGATGGGATGAAAGAGCCCCCCAAGCGCTTTGAAGCACGTGGCTGAGTGAGCCTATGGCTGAACGTGCTCCTGAGTTGCCTCAGCTCGGCGTAGAGAGGGTGAGAGGGGTTGTCCAGGATCGCCTGCAGCTTTCCCCTCATCCTCCTCTCTGTCACCGCCTCCACACAGTCCAGCTTCATCCCCACCACGGAGCTCGCCTTCCTCACCAGCTTGTTCAGCTTACTGGCCCCACCGCTCCCAATGCCTCCTCCCCAGCACACGACGGCGAAGAAGGTGACACTGGCTACCACCGACTGGTAGAACATCCGTAGCAGCCTAGTGCACACATTGAAGGATCTGAGCCTCCTCAGGAAGAACAGCCTGCTCTGTCCCTTCCTGTAGAGGGCCTCGGTATTGTCAGACCAGTCCAGTTTATTGTTCAGGTGCACCCCAAGGAACTTGCAGGTGTCCACCATCTCCACCTCTTCCCCCTTTATGGAAACCTTTAAGGGGGCTCTTACTTTGAAAGTGCAGTATGGCTTCCTTGGTGATGGCAGTGTGTGTCAAAGTTAAAGCCTCCAGGTTGGTAAGCCCGTTGTTACAAAGCTCTGTTGCCACCTTCAGGTCGATGTTGGAAACACACTCCAACTCCAGCTCCAGTAGACACACACAGCTGCGCACTGGACACACATACACACACACACACACTCCGTTCCTATGGACGTCACTTCACATTGCTAATGTTTTCATCCATTCTGATTGGTCCTGGCAGCTGTCACTCACCCACGGCAGCCAATCCCTGAGTGCCACACCCAGCCCCGCCCACGGTGAGGGAACAGAGGTGTGGCCAACATCGACCAATGGTCTGCAGGCTACGGTTGCCAAGGCGATGAGGCTGCTGGCTGGAGCACAGAATTCAAATAGTTTAAAACAAACAAAACACGGTGTGGCTGACTGTGTCGGTTTGGAGTTAAAGGAAAATGCCACCGTTTGTCCATACTGAACTAGGTTCTTCCCTGATCTTAGATGATATGATACATACCCCTCGCACTTTTGTGCGTGCACCCGATCGCTCTGGCGCGCAGCGCTACTTCGATAGGGTTAGGTTCGATAGAATGTAGCTTGGCCCAGTATTATAGTATTATATTCCTTAGGATCCAAACGGGGGTGAAGTTAGAAGCGACCAAGCACTTACACGTTTTCCCTATTTAAATACGGTTACATGAGTAGTTACACGACCCAAGTATGGTTACACAAAATGAACATGGCAATTTTCTAAGCGGATAAAAAAGGATAACTAGAGTTCAAAAATTCCCTCTAGGGAAATTTTGATAGTGCACGGGTGACGCTACCGGAGTGTGAAAGTCTACCAGAGTCACAGCCGTTTGAGTAATGGTGCTGATCCCAAAAACAGCAGTCAACAAACTGAACGTCATGAAACAGTGAAATGTAAGGAACCCAACATGTCCTGAAAATTCGCCTCCAAACCCTATCTAATAGCAATAACATGTAATGAAATAGAATGCCAGAATGTCGCAATGCATTCTGGGAGACACTCCCCCAACACGTTACAAAACACGCTACTATCCACGATTTTCTCAGGCAAGTACAACAACTTGAACTGATAATACAAGAAAACACAAAAGCATTAACCTAATTTACACAAAATAGAAACAACATTTAATTTGATTTGTGTCCGATGACGAGAGAGACGCTAGATGGTAACCATGGCAACGGAGACTCGATATCTCACAGTTTATTTATCAACGACAAGACAGACAGATCTCACTGCCCATCACTGATCAACTGCTGCGGTCGGGACGTGTGTGTGTGTGTGTGTGTGTGTCACTCAATGTTATGAATTAAAATGAGTTTTGCAAGCACCCACACACGCAAGCACGCATGTCGACAGAGACGTTGCGGTTAGGGTTAGTGTTAGGTTTACTTTACATTCACATTTAATTTGATTTGTGTCCTATGACGAGAGAGAGACGGAGAGAGATAGAGCACTTTGGTAGAGAGACATACAATAACAGAGAGCGAGCGCCGGTCTCGATAAAGCCGTTAATCAGCGAAATGAAACGTTATTTCCCGATTGTTTCACAGCGGTTACATTCAGCAGGTAGACACGGCCATGAACTGCACCTATCTGAATCACATTATCCAATGAAAAGTATTAGAGCTCTGTGCGTGTTCATAGCCAGGACATCGCGTCTACAACCAGTTCTCCCAGCAGCAGCGGTGTGTGTGTGTGTGTGTGTGTGTGTGTGTGTGTGTGTGTGTGTGTGTGTGTGTGTGTGTGTGTGTGTGTGTGTGTGTGTGTGTGTGTGTGTCTGTGTGTGTCTGTGTGTGTGTGTGTGTGTGTGTGTGTGTGTGTGTGTGTCTGTGTGTATGTGTGTGTGTGTGTGTGTGTGTGTGTGTGTGTGTGTGTGTGTGTGTGTGTACAGGTGCTGCGCGCGATCGATACAATGTTATTATTTAAATTGACAGTTAGACCCACACACGCGCGCGATGACGACAGAGACGAGGAGGAGAGGAATAGAGGAAAACAGCCATTTTCTGCCTCGGCACTGGTCTCACATTTGGGCTTATTCTGACAAAACGGTAGCTCCTACCAGAAAAACAGCAAGACCATCATCGCCGTTAGGACTTCCCGAACGATTTGGTGTTTCTAAAATGTTTCTAGAGTAAATATTTCGGAGACACTCGCAAGTTTAAAACAGGGGTCCGTTCTGCTTTTCTCTGAAAATATTTGTATTGGAGTCAATGAGCAGAAGACAGCGACTGGCCGCACTTAGAGGCTGCTAATTCGAATTCTGTAAATCTCTCCGATTTTTTAAACACATTGTGAGAGACAGAACACCTATGTCTACAAAGTTGGGAAAAATCACGTGTGTACATTGTAAACTGTGGCCAGGAGCAGCGTGGAAAGACATTATTTTTTTCATTTTTGTGGGGCTCTCTCCACTCTAGCTACACTGTAACCCTAATAAGGGCATGCAATACACACCCATTGTAATCTCATCATTTTTCCAAAAATGATCATGGTCATTGAACAGTGATTGATCAAAAAGTATATGACCTATCAAAACATGGAAATATACATAAAATACACAAGACTTTTGTCTACTGTTTAAAGTTGAAATGGAGTCTCTAGGTGAAAGTATGCAGGAGCAGCAGACAGCACCAAAAGTCTTTATTTTTTGACCTCCTCCCATGCATTCTCTATGGGAAAATATTCACAGTTTTTTGCAAATAACGTCATGAAAAATTAATATTATTTTAAGAAATTGAATAGCACACCGATCCCGATGAAGACGCACATTTTGATATATCATTTGTCCTACAACTCTTCGAGTTGTAGGACTAGTAGCGAATCAAAATCCATCCGGAAGAGGAATAAATATAAGAAAAAATCCACAGGAGAACAATAGTGCTCGGGGCTTTGCCCCGAGCACTGGCTCCACAGCTTTGCTGTAGGGCCAGTGCTCGGTGCGTTTGCCCCGTGCACTAATAAAAAGAAAAAATCCACAGTATAACAATTTTGCCCCGAGCACTGGCTCCACAGCTTTGCTGTAGGGCCAGTGCTTGGTGCGTTTGCCCCGTGCACTAATAAAAAGAATAATAATAATAAAAAGAAAAAATCCACAGTATAACAATAGTGCTCGGGGCTTTGCCCCGAGCACTGGCTCCACAGCTTTGCTGTAGGGCCAGTGCTCGGTGCGTTTGCCCCGTGCACTAACTATAATGTATGGCGGAATAACACCTGGGAGCACTTCGACATCGGTGCAGTAATATCATCACTTCTAAAAGATCCTCTCCCCCTCCCCCTGTTACTTCCGTCAATAGAACCAACGTGACTTTTTACTTAAACTACTTCAGGTAGTGCAGGCGACGGCGTGCAGGTCACGTTGGTGAGCCAGAGTGATCGAGTGCACGCACGAAAGCGAGAGAGGTTTGTATCAACTTTGCTTTAAAGATGAACTGAACTGAAATAATCAACATTGATAACTTGTTAGTTATTACCATAATAAAAAAAATGACACAAAAAAAATATTTTAAAAAATCAATACATAGCTTTTTTAAGCATCACAAAAATTGTGTTTATTAGTATTAGAACGCCGCCATTTTCGGTGACGTCACGGGCATGGTGCGACCGTAGGTCATTGGAAGTTCTATAGGCAGAAGCTGCAGACCCGCGAACGTCTTCTACTGTCTATGGTGGAAAATAGCGATTTTCACATAACAGGTTATGCGTTTGAGCCTGTGAGGGACATACCTATAGTGTCCGACTACCAAACAAAGCGGTGTAGCACTGTCACGGCAAGACATGTTAGATGCACTTTGAGAGATACACCCCCGGATGAGCATCTAGATGCGAGGCGGATTGTACGTGTCACGGTTTACTTTAGGTGGATGGATTGATGGATATTGCACAGATGGATATGCACCGATCTTATTATGGAACTATTTCCTTGAGTTGAACTCTCTCTGCATCAGCGATCTGCTAGTCGGTGAACTTCATGGTGAGTAGACATTTGTGGAACTTTCTGTTTACGGACCCGCCGTGGTTTAATTAGCAGCTACGAAACAGATCTGTGATATCGTCGGAGTCATAGTATATACACTTCACATGGTTGGAGTGCTAGTTTGTTGAGATTGACACGAGACTACATGTTCCAAATGTTTAGCTGCTAACCGTTGCCCTAGGTTGGATCGTGTGGTCGCTAATTTGGTTTTGGACTCAATTGCCACACAACCCATGTCACTCTGTTTGTCGGAGCTGTAAGCCTACACTGGTTGAGGATTTATTTGTGCGTGTATGTAAATATGTTAGTGTTTTGTGTATGTGACCGGAACATCCAGCACTTTGCCTAGTAGACCAGTGTACTAGCTGGCATGCTGGATAGCGGCTAAACGTCCCGCTCTGTCCTCCGCCTGAAGGGTTCGTTTCAGAGCCCTGTCTCTGCGACAGATAGCATCGGTGGTGTTGCTTCCAGTAGTTGGTCTATCGGTCTGCCCTGTACTATAGCTTGAAAATTAAAATATGGACGGACTTGCCTCAGGCAATTGCCTCACTATTGTTATTCTGTGGATTTGTCTTATTAGTGCACGGGGCAAACGCACCGAGCAATGGCCCTACAGCAAAGCTGTGGAGCCAGTGCTCGGGGCGAAGCCCCGAGCACTATTGTTCTCCTGTGGATTTTTTCTTATATTTATTCCTCTTCCGGATGGATTTTGATTCGCTACTAGTCCTACAACTCGAAGAGTTGTAGGACAAATGATATATCAAAATGTGCGTCTTCATCGGGATCGGTGTGCTATTCAATTTCTTAAAATAATATTAATTTTTCATGACGTTATTTGCAAAAAACTGTGAATATTTTCCCATAGAGAATGCATGGGAGGAGGTCAAAAAATAAAGACTTTTGGTGCTGTCTGCTGCTCCTGCATACTTTCACCTAGAGACTCCATTTCAACTTTAAACAGTAGACAAAAGTCTTGTGTATTTTATGTATATTTCCATGTTTTGATAGGTCATATACTTTTTGATCAATCACTGTTCAATGACCATGATCATTTTTGGAAAAATGATGAGATTACAATGGGTGTGTATTGCATGCCCTTATTAGGGTTACAGTGTAGCTAGAGTGGAGAGAGCCCCACAAAAATGAAAAAAATAATGTCTTTCCACGCTGCTCCTGGCCACAGTTTACAATGTACACACGTGATTTTTCCCAACTTTGTAGACATAGGTGTTCTGTCTCTCACAATGTGTTTAAAAAATCGGAGAGATTTACAGAATTCGAATTAGCAGCCTCTAAGTGCGGCCAGTCGCTGTCTTCTGCTCATTGACTCCAATACAAATATTTTCAGAGAAAAGCAGAACGGACCCCTGTTTTAAACTTGCGAGTGTCTCCGAAATATTTACTCTAGAAACATTTTAGAAACACCAAATCGTTCGGGAAGTCCTAACGGCGATGATGGTCTTGCTGTTTTTCTGGTAGGAGCTACCGTTTTGTCAGAATAAGCCCAAATGTGAGACCAGTGCCGAGGCAGAAAATGGCTGTTTTCCTCTATTCCTCTCCTCCTCGTCTCTGTCGTCATCGCGCGCGTGTGTGGGTCTAACTGTCAATTTAAATAATAACATTGTATCGATCGCGCGCAGCACCTGTACACACACACACACACACACACACACACACACACACATACACACAGACACACACACACACACACACACACACACATACACACACAGACACACACACACACACACACACACACACACACACACACACACACACACACACACACACACACACACACACACACACACACACCGCTGCTGCTGGGAGAACTGGTTGTAGACGCGATGTCCTGGCTATGAACACGCACAGAGCTCTAATACTTTTCATTGGATAATGTGATTCAGATAGGTGCAGTTCATGGCCGTGTCTACCTGCTGAATGTAACCGCTGTGAAACTATCGGGAAATAACGATTCATTTCGCTGATTAACGGCTTTATCGAGACCGGCGCTCGCTCTCTGTTATTGTATGTCTCTCTACCAAAGTGCTCTATCTCTCTCCGTCTCTCTCTCGTCATCGGACACAAATCAAATTAAATGTGAATGTAAAGTAAACCTAACACTAACCCTAACCGCAACGTCTCTGTCGACATGCGTGCTTGCGTGTGTGGGTGCTTGCAAAACTCATTTTAATTCATAACATTGAGTGACACACACACACACACACACACACGTCCCGACCGCAGCAGTTGATCAGTGATGGGCAGTGAGATCTGTCTGTCTTGTCGTTGATAAATAAACTGTGAGATATCGAGTCTCCGTTGCCATGGTTACCATCTAGCGTCTCTCTCGTCATCGGACACAAATCAAATTAAATGTTGTTTCTATTTTGTGTAAATTAGGTTAATGCTTTTGTGTTTTCTTGTATTATCAGTTCAAGTTGTTGTACTTGCCTGAGAAAATCGTGGATAGTAGCGTGTTTTGTAACGTGTTGGGGGAGTGTCTCCCAGAATGCATTGCGACATTCTGGCATTCTGTTTCATTACATGTTATTGCTATTAGATAGGGTTTGGAGGCGAATTTTCAGGACATGTTGGGTTCCTTACATTTCACTGTTTCATGACGTTCAGTTTGTTGACTGCTGTTTTTGGGATCAGCACCATTACTCAAACGGCTGTGACTCTGATAGACTTTCACACTCCGGTAGCGTCACCCGTGCACTATCAAAATTTCCCTAGAGGGAATTTTTGAACTCTAGTTATTATTATTATTCCTTTTCCGGACGAATTTCGATTTGCTACTAGTCTACTACTACAACTCGGAAAGTTTTAGGACGAATGATATATCAAAACATGCGTCTTCACCGGGATCGGTGTGCTCGTAATTCATTACTACAGCCAGGGGCAATACAGTATGATCCTCCTGTAGAGCTCGTTTGCTTTTCCGTAGCCATTTCAGCTTCAGGCTCATTACCTGCTATGGCTGCTAGTTAGCCACAGAGTAGCTTACCATTCCAGTGACATAGCTGATTGTTGAAATCCACAATGGCTGCGCCCATGTAACAAAAACAACACTTTCAACATACAATTTTATTGTATGTTGAAGGTTCAGCCATTTTAGTCATAGTACCAATGAGAAGGCAGACAATACATCTGTTATATCAACTAAACTTAAAATTTCAGTTCAGTTCCTCTGTAACTGAACCTACCTGGGGTTTAGTGGCGCCACCTGCAGGTGAGAGATGGTTCTGCAGCCGGCCCCTAGTGCCCACAAGACCTCGTGACCCACTCCCTCACCAGGACTCCTGTTCAGACAGACAGTTAGAGGAACCCACAGACAGACAGACAGGTTGGTTGACTGGTTGGACAGACGGGTGTGTCTGACAGACCTGTACGTGACGGTATGTAGGTTGGGGGAGTAGCAGCTGGCCAGCCACAGGGACCTGTCTGTCAGCACATTGGAACACTGAGAGACAGACAGGTAGAGCAGACTGCCCCCCGCTGAGCGCAAGACAGCCTCCACCCCCTCCTCTAGACAGCCCCTGAAAGACAGACAGGTAGGGAGACAAGTCACAGGCTGTGGAACGGCTGTGGGACCCGCTGAGTTGGGACAGGGTGCGAGACGTCCCGTGTGTCTGTGCGTGCGTGCGTGCTACCGTGTGAGTGTCTGGTAGTCCTCTGTGCTCTCTCCAGGCCGCCTGGCTCGGCATCTCAGGTTCTTCAGGACCAAGGACCGGGTCTGCGTACACCACTGGGACAGGGTGACCAGGAACTACACACACACACACACACACACACACACACACACACTTGGGTCATAAATTAAAGGCCTTGAGAAAGCTGATGATGGCGGTGATAATCAGCATGAAGATGAAGATTTATGAAGATGATGAAGGCCGCCCCACCTGGCTGGACACCGTGATGTCCTCCAGAAGTAGGCGTGTCCAGACGGCCGGGTGCCTAGCAACGAACCTCCAGTCGGTGCACACCTCCGCCGCACTCAGCAGAGAGGGAATGTCCAAATACGGGAAGACACAAAAAAGCCCCGCCCTCAACCGCAGGGTCTCCACGCCGAGGCAGCGGGCGCCATGGCAACCGTGAGGGGAGGAGGAGGAGGACACGTCTGTGGACCAGAGGAGAACGGATGAGAGGGAAGCCCCGTTCAGTTGTTGAATGAAAAACCAACACAATAAACACATCCATCTCCAAACATCTGACCTGCTACAGCAGCCAGTCTCCCCATCATATCAACTCTGTTCCCCATCTGCTCCTCGCCTTCCTCTTCCTCTTCCTCCTCCTCCTCAGTGCTGTGATAACGATGGTAGCTCCTCACCCAGCGATGCCCTCCTCCCCTGGAAGACAACAGTAGAATATTAGAGGAGAGAGGAGAGAGGAGGAGAGGAGAGAGAGAGGAGAGGAGAGAGGAGAGAGGAGAGAGGAGAGGACCCAGTACTGTTGTCTTCCTCCCCTGGAAGACAACAGTATAATATTAGAGGTGGGAGGAGAGAGGAGGGGAGAGGAGAGGAGAGAGAGAGGAGAGGAGAGAGGAGAGAGGAGAGGAGAGAGGAGAGGAGAGAGGAGAGGAGAGAGGAGAGGAGAGGAGAGAGGAGAGGACCCAGTACCAGTCGTTGTATGGATAATGGTTAATAGAGTTGGTCTCCAAGTCGATAAGATCCAGAAACACTGAAACTCCTCTGCAGAGAGGAGAGAAGAGGGAGGAGAGAAGATGAAACAGATGAGACAGTCATTCTAGTCTTTTATTCAGACAGTTTTTTTCCATTTCTTTGTTTGTCGCGTTTTAAACGTGTTGACAGTGTGACACGGTGTGTTTTGAACGCACCTGTGTCGCCATGGTTACCGGCAGCCTGGCGCCCAGCATGTCCTCCAAGCTGCGCCCCGCGCGGCCCCACGCCGGCGAGAGCACGCCCCTCTGCGTGTGTCCCGGCGTGTGCGTGTACACGGGCGCGTGTCGCGACGTGTCCGCGCGGCCAGGTGTGATCTGCAGCAGCTGTCTCTCTGCCTGGTCGGCTCGATCCAGCAACGTCTCCATGAACATCTGGAGGAGGAGATGGTCGATGATGCATAACGAACCCAATGACAGGTGAGTTACCTGCTAAAGGACAGGTGAGTTACCTGCTAAAGGACAGGTGAGTTACCTGCTAAAGGACAGGTGAGTTACCTGCTAAAGGACAGGTGAGTTACCTGCTAAAGGACAGGTGTGTTACCTGCTAAACGACAGGTGAGTTACCTGCTGAACGACAGGTGAGTTACCTGCTGAGCGACAGGTGAGTTACCTGCTAAAGGACAGGTGAGTTACCTGCTAAAGGACAGGTGAGTTACCTGCTGAACGACAGGTGAGTTACCTGCTAAAGGACAGGTGAGTTACCTGCCGAACGACAGGTGAGTTACCTGCTAAAGGACAGGTGAGTTACCTGCTAAAGGACAGGTGAGTTACCTGCTAAAGGACAGGTGAGTTACCTGCTGAACGACAGGTGAGTTACCTGCTAAAGGACAGGTGAGTTACCTGCCGAACGACAGGTGTGTTACCTGCCGAACGACAGGTGAGTTACCTGCCGAACGACAGGTGAGTTACCTGCTAAAGGACAGGTGAGTTACCTGCTGAATGACAGGTGAGTTACCTGCTGAATGACAGGTGTGTTACCTGCTGAACGACAGGTGAGTTACCTGCTAAAGGACAGGTGAGTTACCTGCTAAAGGACAGGTGAGTTACCTGCTGAACGACAGGTGAGTTACCTGCTAAAGGACAGGTGTGTTACCTGCCGAACGACAGGTGAGTTACCTGCCGAACGACAGGTGTGTTACCTGCCGAACGACAGGTGAGTTACCTGCCGAACGACAGGTGTGTTACCTGCCGAACGACAGGTGTGTTACCTGCTAAAGGACAGGTGAGTTACCTGCCGAACGACAGGTGAGTTACCTGCAGAACGACAGGTGAGTTACCTGCCGAACGACAGGTGAGTTACCTGCTGAACGACAGGTGAGTTACCTGCTGAACGACAGGTGAGTTACCTGCTAAAGGACAGGTGAGTTACCTGCTGAACGACAGGCTAGTTACCTGCTGAACGACAGGTGAGTTACCTGCTGAACGACAGGTGAGTTACCTGCTAAAGGACAGGTGAGTTACCTGCTAAAGGACAGGTGAGTTACCTGCTGAACGACAGGTGAGTTACCTGCTAAAGGACAGGTGAGTTACCTGCTAAAGGACAGGTGAGTTACCTGCTGAACGACAGGTGTGTTACCTGCTAAAGGACAGGTGAGTTACCTGCTGAACGACAGGTGAGTTACCTGCTAAAGGACAGGTGAGTTACCTGCTGAACGACAGGTGTGTTACCTGCCGAACGACAGGTGAGTTACCTGCTAAAGAACAGGTGAGTTACCTGCTAAAGGACAGGTGAGTTACCTGCTGAATGACAGGTGTGTTACCTGCAGTTTCACTTTAGCTTCTGCCTCCTTCTCTGCCGTCTCTCTCAGGAACACCTCCACCAGCTGCATCTCCCTGCAACACTTTGTTGATTTAGGCTGTTTATGGGCCGAGGTGGTGTATTTGGATGACAGGAGCACCAGGTTACCCAGATAGCCATTGGACGCTGTAACAGAACAGGGCCGCAACCGCAATACGGTAGAGCAGGATCTGGCCCGGCTCCGCCTCACGGACTCGTTCCTGAGTCCAAACGCACATCGGGCCGAAGCCGTTTCGGATCCGTTTTTCGGGGTTGTTGCAGTTATGTGCCAAGGTCGTTCCAGCGCCACCTGATCATGGCATTACAGATGCGGAACGGGTCCGTAAAATGACTCCACTTACCGGACCAGTGCCAGATGTGAAACGATGTGAAATCTAGGACAAGACACTATCTGGCCCATGTTTGCATAATTTTACAGAAACAGAGAAAGTGCATTCTTCCAGACAGCCATCAGAAAAAATACGTAGGCTACAATTAGCTGAAATAACTCGTTTTAATGATTAAAACGCATATCAACCACCAACGTGACTTTTTACTTTTACAGGTAGTGCAGGTTCTCCAAGTATGTCTCGCTGCGGCCTGCGGGAAGGCGCGGCTTGACATTATGCCCCGCCCACATCACGGACAAGTGCATTCTGGGATTTGCTTGCGCCCGACCGGTACCAGTGCATTATGGGATTTGCTTGTGATAAAACACGATTACGCCGATTTTAGTGGTTTATCCATATCCAGCAGGTGATTTTGTAACCTAACTCTTACGTTTCATTAGAAATAATAAATGGGAACTCCTAAAATCATTTGTTGTGCAGTAGTGAAATATTTTATGTTAAATCAAGGTGTATCAAGTGTTCATGAACACATATTGATTTACTACTTTCTCGATTTTATGTCACTCCAGTGCAGAAAGAGTTGGACGCCGAAATTGCTGTAGTGTTATCCTTAAACCGCGAACACCCAAGAGACAACAAAAGAGTCACTTTTTTCCGATACCCAGGCATCCCCGCCCCCTGGCTACTCTGCCAACCCCCTGCAACGCCTGACATCGCTCTACAGGCGCTGTTAGCAATTAACAGAGATCAAGGACATAGGCAAGAGACAACTCTGCATCCGCGACACTCTTAAAGTGTTCAAAGTTGTCATAGACAACATTGTCGAAGCCAGGGGTAGTGGACTTCCTCGTGGATGGGCAGAAGGAAAATATCTTCTGTGGGCTTCCAGCCACTTTGTCCTTGGAAGGGGTGTACCTCTTTCGCCGTCCACCACAGTTTGGCACGTGGCAAGCCCCACAAGGCCGCGAGGACTTGTTGGGCATGAACGCCTTCACTGTTGGTGCAGGAGGGACAAAGCTCTGGCTGCAGGATGGCCCACGAAACAGGACGGAGGGGGCCTGTGGCTGTGCGGGTAGGACCAGCAGCGGTATGGGTGCTGCCGACATGGGGGGCCGGCCACAGGCTGCCGCAGCAGGAGGCCTCCTTGCCTCGGCCTGCTGGTTGACGCGCTGGATCTGCCGCGGGTCCAAGCAAGACGTCCGCCGGCCGTGACCACCGGCGACACGGAGCGATGCCATGCGGTGGTTCCACTGCACGGCAAAGGACACCAAGTATACCTGAAACACACATTTCCATTTGACTGTCATTGTGTACAATGCTTACAGGTGACGGCTGAAGCTGTGAAAGAAAATGTATCATTGAAGCCATCATTGAGACTTTTCTTTTTAAATTATACCGTATGAACATGGGTCTGCAATAAAGCTTTATATATATTTATGCGTGTGTGTGTGTGTTTTAATCACTTACTTGGAACGGCATGATCCCACATCGCTGTGAAGGGACGGCGTTAACCAGGTGGGCGTGCAACCCCTCGAGAGAGTTGCTGCCTCGCCGGCACTTGTACTTGTTCAGCCGGATGCCGTTCTTCACAACCACCTTCACAGAGACATACAGCTGTATGCCAGGGGGGTCATGTAACACACAACCTATTGCAAGGTCCTCATTTATGCTGGTGTCATTTTGAAATGTTACCATATACAAGTTTGAATGGTTTTGACACACGATGACTGCAGAGACAGCTGCAGGATGGCCCACGAAGCAGGACGGAGGTGGCCTGTGGCTGTGCGGGGAGGACCAGCGGTATGGGTGCTGCCGACACAGGGGGCGGGCGGGCCACAGGCTGACGCAGCAGGAGGCCTCGGCTGGAGGCGGGTGGGTGCAGGAGGCTTCGGCCGGGTGGAGGATCGACAACGCAGTGGGCTGAACGGGCCGGTTGGTGGGAGTCACAGGCTCTGGCTCATTAACAAATAATCTGGAAATATAAAATACACACGTGATCAGTATTGATATTGATATCTTTTATAAGAACACTGTTCATACTGTTTACACTTTTTATACAACTGTTTATACAATGTCCATACTGTTTATTTATTAATGTTTATCACTGACAATAAAGTTGACTTGATATGACTTGTGTGCTATTTTCTTTCCACAGCCAACAGAACACACATGAATCAGCTTATTATTTCGACGACCCGTGGGCGAATATAGTCATGCCATACACTGTTGGAAAGCTTAGATTGCCACGATTAAAACAAGATCATCCAGGAGTCATATGGTTGAATGAAGTCTACCCAGCAGCTAAAAACATAGCTTCAACGTCAACGGAATCGTTTCTCTTTCTACGAAATCGATACAGCTAAATACATACCTTAACGAAAAGTCGAATTATTAACTCGCAAAGGATGAAGATCATCAAATTCACCTTAGTTGAATCCTCCGTTGGCAGTGGACAGCAATGACCGTGACTACGTATGAGTCGTAAAAACATTAGGTGACGTATTCCGATCCTCGCTCAGCGATTGGTCCGTTGAGCGCCGAGCTCTGCTCAGCATCGCTCCGCCATTGGCCGATCGCTGCTCAACTCTGCTCAGCTTTGGTCAACCATTGGTCGGTTAGCGTGAGCTTAGGGACTTGGCGGAGAGTTTGCCTGACGAAGGCGAACGACACCCACAAGTCCCTGCTTCTTCTTCTTCTTCTTCTTCTTCTTCTTCTTCGAGGAGTGGAAGTGGAAGGGAGAGAGTGAAAGTTTTGAGAGACGTTTGTTCTTTCTTTTTCTTTACTGCTATCCTTTACACGGTGGTGGGTTCTATGTAGGGTTTTTTTTTGTATTAGTTTATTAGGTTAGTGTTTTCGTTAGTTTTAGTGTGTAGTTGAGTTTTGCGGCCAGACGCTGTCTGGTCGGGACGGGAGGAAGCCAGGTGAGGCCAGGGGAGGAGTCATGGCAGCCTCAGTTTTCGCCTCCCTGTCGAGGAAACATGGGATTAAGCTGGCAGCTGGATCCCCCTGCAGCGTGGAGGATGTGGCTCTGGCCGTAGGGGAGCTGATCGGTCACGGCTCGGTCAAGTCGGCTGCTCGGGTGAGTCGGGCCGTGGTGCTTTTCGTAGAAAAGGAACAGCAGGTGAAGCTGCTGACAGAGAGGGGGCTGACGGTGAACGGGCTGTTTGAGGCTGTGCAGCCGCTGACGCTGCCCGCAGCCCGGATCACTCTGTCAAATGTGCCTCCTTTCATCAGCGATGAATTCTTGCTTCGGGAGCTGTCTCGTCATGGGAAAGTGGTGTCCCCAATCAGGAAGCTGCTCTCCGGCTGTAAGTCTCCGCTGCTTCGCCATGTCGTGTCGCACCGGAGACAGCTGTATATGATTCTTAACAACCGGGCAGAAGAGCTAAATTATAGATTCATTGTGAAGATAGATGAGTATGATTATACTTTTTTTGCCACCTCGTCTCAGGCTAAATGTTTCGGTTGCGGGGAGGAAGGTCATTTAGTCAGGGCTTGTCCGAATCAGGCCGGACGGGCTCCGCCAGACCCGGTTAATGCCGCCGCCGCCGCCGTCGCGCCGGTGTCTGCAGCGGCGTCTGATGCCGCTCCGGTCCCGGTGGCCGAGGCGGACGCCGCCGCCGCGCTGGCGAGCAGACCCGTACCGGCTCCGCGGCGGAGGAGCCTTGAGGGGGCGGGGCGCGCCACTGTATCGGACGGAGGGGAGAGAACAGGGGCTGAATCAGGACAGCGGGCGCAAGAGGTGAGTGAGAGGGATGGAAGTGTAGAAATGGAGGAAAGTGAGTTGAAGGGGACAGGTGAGTTGGGGGAGACAGGTGAGTTTGGGGAGACAGGTGAGTTAAGGGAGACAGGTGAGTTGAGGGAGACAGGTGAGTTAAGGGAGACAGGTGAGTTAAGGGAGACAGGTGAGTTGAGGGAGACAGGTGAGTTGGGGGGGACAGGTGAGTTGAGGGAGACAGGTGAGTTGAGGGAGACAGGTGAGTTAAGGGAGACAGGTGAGTTGAGGGAGACAGGTGAGTTGAGGGAGACAGGTGAGTTGAGGGAGACAGGTGAGTTAAGGGAGACAGGTGAGTTGAGGGAGACAGGTGAGTTGAGGGAGACAGGTGAGGTGAGGGAGACAGGTGAGTTGGGGGAGACAGGTGAGGTGAGGGGGACAGGTGAGTTGAGGGAGACAGGTGAGTTGAGGGAGACAGGTGAGTTGAGGGAGACAGGTGAGTTGGGGGAGACAGGTGAGGTGAGGGGGACAGGTGAGTTGAGGGAGACAGGTGAGTTGAGGGAGACAGGTGAGTTGGGGGGGACAGGTGAGTTGAGGGAGACAGGTGAGTTGAGGGAGACAGGTGAGTTGGGGGGGACAGGTGAGTTGAGGGAGACGGGTGAAGCAGATAGGACAGGGGAGCTGGTAGATGCAGGAGGTGTGGATGAACACTGGGTGGTGTGTATGAGCAGATTGGTGGTGTGTGTAGGCAGATTGTTGGTGTGAATGAGCAAACTGGTGGTGTGTGTAAGCAGACTGATGGTGTGAATGAGCAGACTGGTGGTGTGTGTAGGCAGACTGATGGTGTAAATGAGCAGACTGGTGGTGTGTGTAAGCAGACTGATGGTGTGAATGAGCAGACTGGTGGTGTGTGTAAGCAGACTGATGGTGTGAATGAGCAGACTGGTGGTGTGTGTAGGCAGACTGATGGTGTGAATGAGCAGACTGGTGGTGTGTGTAGGCAGACTGATGGTGTGTATGAGCAGATTGTTGGTGTGAATGAGCAGACTGGTGGTGTGTGTGAGCAGACTGGTGGTGTGAATGAGCAGACTGGTGGTGTGTGTAGGCAGACTGATGGTGTGTATGAGCAGACTGGTGGTGTGTGTAGGCAGACTGGTGGTGTGTGTAGGCAGACTGATGGTGTGAATGAGCAGACTGGTGGTGTGTGTAAGCAGACTGGTGGTGTGAATGAGCAGACTGGTGGTGTGTGTAGGCAGACTGATGGTGTGTATGAGCAGACTGGTGGTGTGTGTAGGCAGACTGGTGGTGTGTGTAGGCAGACTGATGGTGTGAATGAGCAGACTGGTGGTGTGTGTAGGCAGACTGGTGGTGTGTGTAGGCAGACTGATGGTGTGTGTGAGCGGACTGGTGGTGTGTGTAGGCAGACTGATGGTGTGAATGAGCAGACTGGTGGTGTGTGTAGGCAGACTGGTGGTGTGTGTAGGCAGACTGATGGTGTGTGTGAGCGGACTGGTGGTGTGGGTGAAGCATCAGATGGGATGCCAGTGGTGTCTGGGAGACACAGCAAACGCAAAAACATGGTACAGGTGGAGGGCGGAGCGGCGGCTGTAGACAGCAGCGACAGTGAAGCCTCCAGGTCAGACAGCAGTGAGCTCTCCCTCTCACAGACACACAAAGTCACTGCTAGTCAGGAGAGGAAACTGTACACAGCCCAGATGACAAAGAGCTTCCTACAGAAAACAAAAGGTGTGAAAAACCTAAAATTTGAACAACATTTCTCTGACAAGCTCACCTTTTTTTCCTGACAGCTAGACAGACAATTAAGACCAGAGCATCATCTGATCTAACAGACCAGGAACTTTTCAGGTTGAAAAATCATATGATAAAAGTTAAAAAACAACTAAACCTGTGAATATGATGATGTGGCCTATGTTTCTATTTATATTTATTTATTTATTTATTTATTTCCCCTATGGATGGTTTTAAAGTGGGAACGCTGAATGTAAATGGAGCAAGAGATGTGAAAAAGAGGGCACTGGTGTTGGACACAGCAAAAGGAATCATATTGATGTGATGTTTTTACAAGAGGTTCACAGTGACCAGAGTAATGAAGGGCATTGGGAGAAGGAATGGGAGGGGCAAGTGGTCTTAAGCCACAATACCACACTGAGTGGCAGTGTAGGCATCCTCTTCTCCAGGAGGTTTACTCCATCCTCTCTGGAGGTGGAGCAGGTGGTAGAGGGGAGGTGCCTGCTCGCCAAAGCCAAGTTTGGTGCTTTTACTCTGGTTTTTATTAATATTTATGCGCCGAATAATGGAGCAGAGAGAAAGAGGTTTTTAGAAACGATAAATGATAAACTCAACTGCTGTGGCCCGGAGGATTATTTATTTTTGGGTGGGGATTTTAACTGTACTGAGATTTTTTAGATCGCAATCATGCAGAGCCACATCCAGTTTCCCAACACACTCTGAAACAGCTGGTCTACTCCCATGGCCTGGTGGATGCGTGGAGGAGGATGCATGCAGACTGCCGTCAGTACACCTGGTCACACCTGAGGGATGGGGGGATCTCCCTAGCCAGACTTGATAGGTTTTATTGTTTTAAGCATCATTTTAATGTTGTTAAAGATTGCAGAATTATGCCAGTTGGCTTCACTGATCATGCTTTGGTTTTACTTGATGTGTTTTTAAAAAATGTGTTGCCAAAGAGCGCTTACTGGCTGGTTTGGTTTTAGATAAAGGTTTTAAGGAGGTTTTTAGCTTTTTTTGGAGTGGTTTTAGAGATAGGAAAGACGAATTTGAAAATCTTAGGCAGTGGTGGGATTATGGGAAGGTGCAGATAAAACTTTTATGTCAGCAGTATACTCTCATTGTCACACAGCACATGTGTAGATCTATTAAAGACCTAGAGAGTGAGACAGTGGAATTGGAAGCACTTAGCTATTCCACAGCAAATCGAGGACATATTGAAGTCCTCAATTTCAAAAAGACGGCCTTAGCCAACCTGCTGGACTCTAGAGTACAGGGTGCACTGGTCCGGTCCCGGGTCCAAGACATCACTGAGATGGATGCTCCCTCTGGCTTCTTCTTTGGTTTGGAGAAGAAGCAAGGACAGAAAAAAAATGACACATGTACTTATCTCTGACACAGGGCAGGAGCTAACTGAACCAGGCTAGATCCCGAGCAGAGCGGTGCAGTTTTTCTCCTCCCTCTACTCATCCGAGTATGAGGGGAATCAAGAACTGGAAACAGAGTTTTGTAGAGAGCTGCCTCAACTCTCAGAGGATATCAACACCCAGCTGAGCCGGCCACTCCAGCTGGGAGAGCTGACAGCCGCCCTGGGTAGCATGCAGAGGAGAAAAGCTCCAGGCATCGACGGGCTGACAGTTGAATTTTACAAGGAATATTGGGACATTCTGGGCTCCGACATGCTGCACATGCTCAATGACAGTCTGGCCAGTGGCTCTCTCCCTCTCTCCTGCCGCAGAGCAGTGGTGACCCTCCTCCCCAAGAAAGGGAACCTGCAGGAGGTGAAGAACTGGCGCCCTGTGTCACTGTTGTGCATGGACTACAAGATTCTGTCCAAAACATTGGCCTCCAGACTGAGAGGAGCCATGGAGCAGGTGATCCACCGGGACCAGACCTACTGCGTGCCCGGCAGGTCTATGGTAGATAATATCTACCTAATTCGTGAGGTTTTGGAGCTCTCTGGCTCATTGGGCTGTAACACTGGTCTCATTTCCTTAGATCAGGAAAAGGCATTTGACCGAGTTGAACACAAGTTCCTCTGGAGGGTGATGGAGAGGTTTGGGTTCAACTCTGGTTTCATTGCCATGATCCGTGTGCTGTACAAAGACATTGAGAGTTTACTGAAGTTCAACGGCAGTCTGTGTGCTCCTTTCAGAGTGAATAGAGGCATCCGGCAGGGCTGTGCCTTGTCTGGAATGCTCTATGCACTCTCCCTCGAACCCCTTCTCTTAAAGATACGTTCAAAAATTTATAAATTTATTTTACCTGGTTTTAGCAGCAATATTGTTTTATCTGCTTACGCAGATGATGTCATTGTTTTAGTAAAGAATCAAAACGATGTTGATGTTTTAACCATTTTAACAGAAAAATATAAGAACTTGTCTGCTGCAAAAATAAACTGGGGAAAGTGTGAAGCAGTTGCCGTTGGGAATTGGCCTAATGGCCTCCCAACACTCCCCCAGAACCTGGCCTGTAAGAGGGAAGAGTTAAGATACCTAGGCGTCTTCCTCGGAACTAAGGCCATGGAAAAAAAGAATTGGGAGGGAGTAGAAGAGAAGATCATAGGGAAAATGAATAAGTGGAAGTGGCTACTGCCACAAATGTCCTACAGAGGCAGAGTCCTGGTTGCAAACAACCTGTGTGCGTCTGTTTTGTGGCACCGTTTGTCCTGCCTGGATCCTCCCAGTGGGCTTTTGATAAGGATCCAGGAGAAAATTGTTAATTTCTTTTGGGATGACAAACACTGGGTACCACAAGGGGTGTTGTTTTTACCAAGAGAGGAGGGGGGACAGGGCCTCATCCACCTGGCCAGCAGGACAGCAGCGTTCAGGCTGCTGTTCCTGCAGAGATTCCTGGCTGGTCCTGCAGACCTAGTGTGGAGAGGTATGGCCAGTTGTGTCTTCAGAGAGGTGAGTAACATGAAACTGGATACTGCTCTGTTTTTAATGGATTTTAAATTTTTAAAGTTAAGTGGGGTGCCTCCTTTTTATCAAAGTGTTTTTAAAGTGTGGGCCTTTTTCAAAAACAGCAGGTCAAAAGTTAACTCTGACTCTCTGTTCTGGCTGCTGAGAGAGCCCCTCATCCATGGAGCCAGGCTAGACATCTCCGGGGAGGCCACACCTGGGCTTACGGCGGCTCTACTCCAGTCCGGGACCACAGACCTGCGGCGCCTGGTCCACTTGGCAGGGCCGGCCCTCACCGACTCCCAGACCCTGGGGCGTGCACTGGGCCTCCGGTCTGACAGGGTGGTCCAGAAGCTGCTGTGGCTCTGGAGAGGAAGGTTGAGAGAGAGAGAGAAAGAACTCCTTGGCGAATATAACAAACAGGTGGAGCCAGACCCCACAGACCCCTGCCCGGAGATACTCCTGAGCCCTCGTTTTGATGAGGAGGGCCCTCTCCTCACTGAAACAACATTCAGCCTGCACACTGTCCACAGAAACACTCTATATAGGACATGTGTGCAGGTTCTTAACAAAAAGACTTTGGCAGGCAGAGCACCCTGTGCATGGACTGCGAGGCTGGGGGAAGCTGCTCCACACTGGAGGGTCATATACAAGCCGCCCTTAAGGAAGAGAGTTGGTGACCTGCAGTGGAGGATCCTGCATGGTGCCATTGCATCCAACTCTTTTATTTCTATCGTAAATCCTGATGTGTCCGACCAGTGCCCCTTCTGTAGTTTGAGAGAAACAAGTTTTCACATGTTTACAGAGTGTTTTAGGCTCACAGCGTTCTTTGCTTTTTTAACCAGTGTTTTTAACCTTTTTAATCAAACATTTTCAACAATGACTTTTATTTATGGGGTGGGGTACAAAAAGGAAAAAAAGGGAATGTGGCAATTGCTGAATTTTATTGTTGGGGAAGCAAAAATGGCTGTGTACATTTCCAGGAGAAACAAGGTGGAGGGCCAGCTGAGTACAAATGCGACCACAGTGTGGCGTCGTAGTGTCCGCTGCAGAATCAAGCTGGACTTTGCTTTTTATAAACTTAAAAAACCTGGAAGCGTTCTCGGACATTTGGTGCCATAGCAATGTTTTATGTACTGTTGGTTTTTACTGATATATTGAAAGATTGAGTGTTATTTATTTATTTATTTATTTATTTATGTATGGGTGTGTGAGTGTGCAAGTATGTGTGGAAATATGAGAGAAAAAATATGTGATGTAAAACCGTGACTATTGAGTGTCTTATCCACACTGTAAATAAAGCGTTGTTGTAAAAATCAATCAATAAATAAATAAATAAATAAATAGATAAATAAATAAATAAATAAATAATAAAAAAATAAATAAATAAAGAAAGAAATGTGAAACAGCCTATATTCTGCTCATCAATTCTGTAATTTAAGTACCTCATAAGACCTTTAATCCTATTGCCCTGCATTCCCTCTTCCTTCAAGATGTTTCGGATATCATCCTCTCCTCCCTGTTCTCTCCAGTGTGACCTGTGGTCAGTGTGTTTCCTGCAGTGAAAAAGAATGTGCTCTACATCTTCTCTGACTTGGCATTCGGTGCAAAGCCCATCAGATTTGCCCTACACATGTAATGTGGCATTGATGCCAGCGTGCCCTAATCTCAGCCTTGTGTATACAACTTCCTCCCTTCTTCAAGCCCCACTGATGTAATTCTTCTCCCCCCTGTTGCACATTAAAGTATTTCCTGCCCTTTGGGTCTGACTCCCATTCATCCTGCCACCTATTCATGATTTCTGTCTTGATATAAGATTTAGCTTCCCCTTTTCCTAGTGGAACATGGATTGAGATACATTGGTGGCCTAATGCGTCCTTGGCAGCTTTATCTGCGTTTTCGTTACCCTTGAGGCCCTTTTGAGCTGGCACCCAGCAAAATTGGACAATGAGCCCCAGATTACTGATTTGAGCCAATAGCTGCCTCGTTTCAATAACCAAGTCATCTCTTACTGCTTTTCCAGAGATAAAGCTTTGCAATACTGAGAGTGAATCTGTGCAGATGACTGATTTAAAAGGCTTGACTTCTTCAGTCCATCTCAATGCAGTGATTATAGCAGTTAGTTCTACTGAATATATAGATAAGAAGTTATTCAGTCGGTATCCATACGTCCTTTGGAATTCAGGTTTATAGATTCCAATACTACACTGGCCAATTTGAGGGTTTTTTGAGCCATCTTTAAATATCTGTAGGTACCCATAAAATGCAGAATTCAAATAATTTTTTACACTGTATTGCAAATTCTTTATCATTAGGGTGGTCTTCCTTCACTTTCAGTAGCTCTGTGTTAACATCTGGGGCAGGAAGGATCCATGGGGGTACATTACTCATATCCAATGCAGAGTTAAATTTAAGGCTTTTTAAACCAAACACGCTTGTATCCTCTTCAATGGTCCACCCAAATCCCTTTCCTTCTTTATAATATTCCCAACAGTCTTTGAGCACTGACATGGCTGGATTGTCAGTGGTACACTGTAGTTTGACCCAATAGGTCAGGGCCAATTTTTCAAAACACAGCTGAATAGGAGTTTCCTCTGCCTCCACTTGTAGGGCACTGATGGGAGTTGTCTTAATGGCACCCAGGGATATTCTTAGGGCCCTTGAGTGTACTCTTTCAAGTTTCATGAGGGATGTTTTACAGGCAGATCCATAAACTATGCAACCATAATCAATATTTGACCTTATCAGAGCTATATAGATATTGAGTAAAGATTGTCTATCTGCACCCCAACAGAGACCAGAGACCATACGCATTAGGTTCAGAACCTTTTTGCATGTTGTCTCTACATACTCAATATGTCTTTTCCAGGTGAGTTTATTGTCCAAACAAAGACCCAGGTACTTGAAGCCATCTCCTCTTTTGAGTGGCTGGTCATAAAGCAAAATTTCATAGGTTTCTGACACCTTCTTCCTTGTGAAGTATGTCACTTGTGATTTTTGCACAGAAAACTTAAAACCCCACTCCATTCCCCACTGTTCTAGAATATGCAGTTCCTTCTGTATAATTTTAGTGATGTACGGGATATTATCATAGACTGTATATAAATATGGACAAACCCTCCGTGACGTCACCCATAGGCATTCTTAACAGCGGAGATGAAGCCTAAAATTGAGCTTCTGGGCGCCGCCATCTTGGACATTTCAGTTTGTGTTCTAAGCCCGCCTACCTCCGGCCAGACCAATCAAAGCCTCGAATCCGTGAAGGTCGTGCCGTGATGACAGATGACAGCTGCCAATCAAGTTGACCACGCCCTTAATTATTCATAAAATAAATCCTTCTCTGTGCATTAAAATAATGGATTCTAAAAAAATTCACCCCCCTCACAGTTGTCATGGACTCGAACACTACTGAAAGACACCAAAACCGTTTTTTGAACCAGGCTGTAAACATGTTTATTTTGGCTGTAAAGTTGGACATTTTAACATGGGTGTCTATGGGAGTTGACTCCGTTCTGCAGCCAGCCTCAAGCGGCCAGTCGAGGAACTGCAAGTTTTTGCACTTCCGCATGGGCTTCATTTTTCAGCATGGAATGTTGCCGCTTGGATATTATTCCCCCCCAAGTCCCTATTACTCAACCCTGGGATCGACCAAAAAGGATCGGGGAGGATCAAAGGGGATGGCTCCATCTGGTGGCCACCGGTGGGAGGTTTTATTTCCAGAAATTTCTAGAAATGTCATGCACAAGGACTTTTAATTGCTTTTGGTGTCTTTTCTTTTCACTATCCCACCCCTTGTGAAACTCAAGCACACAGGGACTCCAAAATACTTTTACAACTTTTATTTTAAACCCAGAATGTGTTTCATTTACATGGCAATGCATGTAAAACACAAGTAAACAAGATCTGTTTAGTTTAAAGCTCGCTCACCGTGACAAGGTACAGATCTATGAGCAAGAACATAAAACATTTATGTAAACGGAGCAGACAAATACATACAAACATCACAAAGACATGAAGCTGACAAAGACAAACAAACGACACGCATGACAAAAACACAGATTATCTGAACACGAATAAGGGAAACTCATTGTTTTGAACCGATTAAGGTTAAAAAGATTGTGCATTTTAACAGCAATATAAAAAACAAACAAAATGACTACAAGTAAAACTGTAAAGTGCATTATTTTGAACTATATAAATAGATTGTGCTTGCTGAAGCACTTTAAAACATACACAAAGAAAAAGACAAACACACACAAATATTTACAGTTATTTACAAAGTCCGGTATTTACAAAATCCTCCTTTCCAACTCTGCATCCACGACACTCTAAAAGTGTTCAAAGTTGTCATAGACAACATTGTCGAAGCCAGGGGTAGTGGACTTCCTCGTGGATGGGCAGAAGGAAAATATCTTCTGTGGGCTTCCAGCCACTTTGTCCTTGGAAGGGGTGTACCTCTTTTGCCGTCCACCACAGTTTGGCACGTGGCAAGCCCCACAAGGCCGCGAGGACTTGTTGGGCATGAACGCCTTCACTGTTGGTGCAGGAGGAACAAAGCTCTGGCTGCAGGATGGCCCACGAAACAGGACGGAGGGGGCCTGTGGCTGTGCGGGGAGGACCAGCAGCAGTATGGGTGCTGCCGACATGGGGGGCCGGCCACAGGCTGACGCAGCAGGAGGCCTCCTTGCCTCGGCCTGCTGGTTGACGTGCTGGATCTGCCGCGGGTCCAAGCAAGATGTCCGCCAGCCGTGACCACCGGCGACACGGAGCGATGCCATGAGGTGGTTCCACTGTACGGCAAAGGACACCAAGTATACCTGAAACACACATTTCCATTTGACTGTCATTGTGTACAATGCTTACAGGTGACGGCTGAAGCTGTGAAATAAAATGTATCATTGAAGCCATTATTGAGACTTTTCTTTTTAAATTATACCGTATGAACATGGGTCTGCAATAAAGCTTTATATATATTTATGCGTGTGTGTGTGTGTTTTAATCACTTACTTGGAACGGCATGATCCCACATCAGCCTGTGGCCGGCCCCCCATGTCGGCAGCACCCATACTGCTGCTGGTCCTCCCCGCACAGCCACAGGCCCCCTCCGTCCTGTTTCGTGGGCCATCCTGCAGCCAGAGCTTTGTCCCTCCTGTGAAGGCGTTCATGCCCAACAAGTCCTCGCGGCCTTGTGGGGCTTGCCACGTGCCAAACTGTGGTGGACGGCGAAAGAGGTACACCCTTCCAAGGACAAAGTGGCTGGAAGCCCACAGAAGATATTTTCCTTCTGCCCATCCACGAGGAAGTCCACTACCCCTGGCTTCGACAATGTTGTCTATGACAACTTTGAACACTTTAAGAGTGTCCTGGATGCAGAGTTGGAAAGGAGGACTTTGTAAATACCGGACTTTGTAAATAACTGTAAATATGTGTGTGTGTTTGTCTTTTTCTTTGTGTGTGTTTTAAAGTGCTTCAGCAAGCAGCTATTTATATAGTTCAAAATAATGCACTTTACAGTTTTACTTGAAGTCATTTTGTTTGTTTTTTATATTGCTGTTGAAATGCACAATGTTTTTAACCTTAATCAGTTCAACACAATCAGTTTCCCTTGTTCGTGTTCAGATAATCTGGATCCTGTTCTCCAGAGCCCTGACTTTGAACAGCCCTTCACCGTCCAGACTGACGCATCTGGTGTTGGTCTTGGGGCAGTACTGCTCCAAGGAGAGGGGGACGACATGAAGCCTGTGGCTTACATAAGTCGCAAGTTGTTCCCCAGAGAGACCAGGAATGCGGCAGTTGAGTTGGAGTGCCTAGCTGTCAAGTGGGCACTCGACACCCTAAAATACTACCTGCTGGGTAGAGACTTCACCCTAGAGACTGACCACCGCGCCTTGCAGTGGCTAGGGCGCATGAAGGACTCAAACGCCCGCATCACCCGCTGGTTCTTGGCACTGCAGCCATACCGGTTCACAGTGCAGTACCGAGCGGGCAAGCAGAATACGGTGGCGGACTTTTTGTCTCGACACCCTGTTGGGTTCCCTCCTCCAGAGGAGGAGGGAAATGTGAGAAAGTGAACACCTCCCTTCTCACTGGTTGTCTCACAAACACATGGACTGATTGTTTTTACTGAATGTTATTGTATTGTACTCCAGCTGCAGTAGGGGGCAATATTTTGTTCATTCAGGACAGAGGACACATGGGATAGCCCAGGGGGGCATTGGGTGTAAACAGCTGTTTTTGTATATATTTAGATGAGGTGTAAAGTGTGTATATATATATTGGGTAATATGTTGTTTGGTGAAATGTAAATACTGTGTTTTCTTACAAGGTTTACTTTCCATTTATGAATATTTTGTTTGTAGCCTTGCAATGGGGTGTTCACCCCTTATTGGTATGGCCCAACTGGCCGTGATTGGTGTATGGCCTAACTGGCCTTGATTGGTCCAATTGGGACTGATTTCTTATTTAAGGGGTGCCTCATTCTGTGTGGGGGTTAACTGAGGGTAGGTGCTGGCTTGATGTGAGGCCAGTACCCGGTATGCTAGGCTATGCTAGGCTATGCTAGGCTAAGCTAACCTATGCTATGCTACCTCATGCTGAGCGAAGCGGCTAAAATGGCTAGTTTTGCCATTTAGTATTATTTAGGATTTTGGATTTATGTTTGTTTTGTTATTTTGCAAGTTGTGGTGAAGACAATGAAGCCCCACTACTTTTCAACGGCATTGCCACCCCTCGTCCACACGGTCCAGGCCAGAGAGTCCACATCCCAATACGTGGGGTGATCAAGTCGGTCCCTCACAATGACATTTTTGGAAATTTCTGGAAATAAAACCTCCCACCGGTGGCCACCAGATGGAGCCATCCCTTTTGATCCTCCCCGATCCTTTTTGGTCGATCCCAGGGTTGCGCAATAGGGACTTGGGGGGGGTCGTTCGCCTTCGTCAGGCAAACTCTCCGCCAAGTCCCTAAGCTCACGCTAACCGACCAATGGTTGACCAAAGCTGAGCAGAGTTGAGCAGCGATCGGCCAATGGCGGAGCGATGCTGAGCAGAGCTCGGCGCTCAACGGACCAATCGCTGAGCGAGGATCGGAATACGTCACCTAATGTTTTTACGACTCATACGTAGTCACGGTCATTGCTGTCCACTGCCAACGGAGGATTCAACTAAGGTGAATTTGATGATCTTCATCCTTTGCGAGTTAATAATTCGACTTTTCGTTAAGGTATGTATTTAGCTGTATCGATTTCGTAGAAAGAGAAACGATTCCGTTGACGTTGAAGGTATGTTTTTAGCTGCTGGGTAGACTTCAGTCAACCTGACGCAGTTTTGTCTGTGAGCAACCAAATTGCTCGGGGATGGGCTCATTTTAAGCAAGGAAATCTAAGCTTTCCAAGGGCTTATGGCAAGACTATATTCACCAAAGGGTCGTTGAAATACTAAGCTAATTAATTTGTGTTCTGTAAGGAAAGATTGATGTTAATTGAAACGTTGAAGGTATGTTTTTAGCTGCTGGGTAGACTTCAGTCAACCTGACGCAGTTTTCTCTGTGAGCAACCAAATTGCTCGGGAATGGGCTCATTTTAAGCGGGGAAATCTAAGGTTCCCAACGGCATATGGCAAGACTATATTGACTCATGGGTCGTTGAAATACTAAGCTAATTAATTTGTGTTCTGTAAGGAAAGATTGATGTTAATTGAAACGTTGAAGGTATGTTTTTAGCTGCTGGGTAGACTTCAGTCAACCTGACGCAGTTTAGTCTGTGATCAACCAGACTGCTCGCGGATGGGCTCATTTTAAGCGGGGAAATCTAAGCTTTCCAACGGCGTATGGCAAGACTATATTGACTCATGGGTCGTTGAAATACTAAGCTAATTAATGTCTGGTCTTTATTGAAAGATTGATCTTAATTGAAACGTTGAAGGTATGTTTTTAGCTGCTGGGTAGACTTCAGTCAACCTGACGCAGTTTTGTCTGTGAGCAACCAAATTGCTCGGGGATGGGCTCCTTTCAAGCAAGGAAATCTAAGCTTTCCAACGGCTTATGGCAAGACTATATTCACCAAAGGGTCGTTGAAATACTAAGCTAATTAATTTGTGTTCTGTAAGGAAAGATTGATGTTAATTGAAACGTTGAAGGTATGTTTTTAGCTGCTGGGTAGACTTCAGTCAACCTGACGCAGTTTATTCTATGATCAACCAGACTGCTCGCGGATGGGCTCATTTTAAGCGGGGAAATCTAAGCTTTCCAACGGCGTATGGCAAGACTATATTGACTCATGGGTCGTTGAAATACTAAGCTAATTAATGTCTGTTCTTTATTGAAAGATTGATCTTAATTGAAACGTTGAAGGTATGTTTTTAGCTGCTGGGTAGACTTCAGTCAACCTGACGCAGTTTTGTCTGTGAGCAACCAAATTGCTCGGGGATGGGCTCATTTCAAGCAAGGAAATCTAAGCTTTCCAACGGCTTATGGCAAGACTATATTCACCAAAGGGTCGTTGAAATACTAAGCTAATTAATGTCTGTTCTTTATTGAAAGATTGATCTTAATTGAAACGTTGAAGGTATGTTTTTAGCTGCTGGGTAGACTTCAGTCAACCTGACGCAGTTTTGTATGTGAGCAACCAAATTGCTCGGGGATGGGCTCATTTTAAGCGGGGAAATCTAAGCTTTCCAACGGCGTATGGCAAGACTATATTGACTCATGGGTCGTTGAAATACTAAGCTAATTAATGTCTGTTCTTTATTGAAAGATTGATCTTAATTGAAACGTTGAAGGTATGTTTTTAGCTGCTGGGTAGACTTCAGTCAACCTGACGCAGTTTTGTCTGTGAGCAACGAAATTGCTCGGGGATGGGCTCATTTCAAGCAAGGAAATCTAAGCTTTCCAACGGCTTATGGCAAGACTATATTCACCAAAGGGTCGTTGAAATACTGAGCTAATTATTTTGTGTTCTGTAAGGAAAGATTGATGTTAATTGAATCGTTGAAGGTATGTTTTTAGCTGCTGGGTAGACTTCAGTCAACCTGACGCAGTTTAGTCTGTGAGCAACCAGACTGCTCGCGGATGGGCTCATTTTAAGCGGGGAAATCTAAGCTTTCCAATGGTGTATGGCAAGACTATATTCACCAAAGGGTCGTTGAAATACTAAGCTAATTAATTTGTGTTCTGTAAGGAAAGATTGATGTTAATTGAAACGTTGAAGGTATGTTTTTAGCTGCTGGGTAGACTTCAGTCAACCTGACGCAGTTTAGTCTGTGATAAACCAGACTGCTCGCGGATGGGCTCATTTTAAGCGGGGAAATCTAAGCTTTCCAACGGCGTATGGCAAGACTATATTGACTCATGGGTCGTTGAAATACTAAGCTAATTAATGTCTGTTCTTTATTGAAAGATTGATCTTAATTGAAACGTTGAAGGTATGTTTTTAGCTGCTGGGTAGACTTCAGTCAACCTGATGTGGCGATACGAGGGTTACTTGGATTCTCCAAAGGATCTGAATTTATTAACCTTAGAACGAAGACCGACAACGCCACCCTGGGAGTTTCACCCAGGGAATTCTAAAGATAGATCACAAGACACACAGGTGCGTTACACTTAGGAAGGGCAGGAGACGTGGTTCACAAGTTGACAAACAACAATTATTTATTTTATGGACATATCAATTGCTATATAGCATTTCAAAAGACTAGATTGCTAGCCCCTCTATAACCACTGAGGCCAGACGGAGGTGTGGGGTAACCAGGGGGAAGGGAATCCAAAATAAATAAATACCCCACTCGTACGTGGCACACACACGGGGAAATGGTGAAGTGCAACGGAAAAGAACACCTGCAACCAGGACCACAGCACACAAAGGGGAGCCGACACCCGGGACACCACCACCACCACCGCTGGCTCTCAGCAACTAGAGGGGGGAAAGGGCACGATTAGTCGATTGCAAAAAAAACACTCGAAATACACAACAACACCAATAGCTAAAATGCATGCAACAGTTAAACCAAAAAAAGAAATATTACTACACAACTTAAGACTAGAAATCCACAAAATTAAATGGCAAAAAGAATCAAATGGATTCAATCTATACAAAATTACGTCAAATAAACAAAGAAAACCAAAATGGAAACATAGAAAAAGAGTCTCTGGCCAGAGATACTAAATCAACAAATCAGTTTAATTATTTAATGACAATTAGGATTAATGGAGAAATTCAAAAGGAAAAGACAAAAAAAAGAAAACAAATAAGATGGCCTGACCCGCTAAACCCCCCACACACACACACACACGCACACACACACAGCCAGCTACCAGGTATAGCGTTCAAGCTGTCCCAGTCCACACATCCACACTCACACCCAGCACACACGGCCGATCCGACCGGGCTATTGCCAGTACTGTAGGTTATTGAGAGGGAAAAAAACGGTCCCCGGCAACCCAGGAGCCCAACAGTTACTTGCGGGAGACAGTCAACGAAACAGCGGTAGCAGCAGAGTGGCATGCGGCAGCACAGGGAAGCAGGAGTATCAAGCGCAGCCGGAAATAGTCCGTGCAAGCGGCCAAACCGCGGAGAGTCGCCGATGAAACAGCCACCACACACAAAGAGGCCGGCGAAGCAGCAGTGTTCCTGCACTTAGCTTAAGTGTCCGGAGAGTTTAGCTGGTCCCGATCAGCACCCGTACACTCGAGGGGAGCGAGGAGGGTCCGCTCGGAGCTATGGCAAGCGGAGCCTCTGCTAGTTTTCGGGTGATGCGTTCAGGGTCCGCTGTGTTCTTTAATCATCGATGCTAAATAAAGCAGGACAGCAACCACCTCAACCCAAAGGGTTCACTGCGACGGGAGCGGAGAAGGAAGTGCACGACCAGGTAGTGGGCGGGCCTTCGAGCCAGGAAGTGAGAGTACGAGAGAGGGGCACAGCCTCCTTTTATCCCTTCGCCTCGTGCACCGATTGGCCAACGAGCCTGATAGGGTGCAAGGCAGCAGGCTCACCTGCCTTCTGAAATAGTGGCATGTCATACTACTACAATCCACCCCCCCGTTTTTCATCGTCGACCCGAGGATGTGCTCTAAAGATCTAAAGTCTAATGCCAAGGCCTAAAGAAAGCAGACACAGCATTTGTCCGTGAGGGTGAGGGCCTTGCCTGAGCCAAGTCATTGGCAGGCCTGGGAAGGTGATGGGGATTTGAATGGAGGCCAGCTGTTGCTCGGGCCGTCCGTCGCATAGCAGTATCGTTGCTCCCCGAGGGAGCAGCTGCTAAAGGAGGGGAATGAGTAGAGGTTAGGGGTATCACCATGTTGGCAGGAAGTGCCAACATTGGTTGTGCTGTCTGTTGGACAGCAGTGGTGTCGCTTTCTGTAGATGCGACAGCCAAAGGTGCGGAATGAAGAGCGGGCAAAGGTAATGACACAGCAGTGGGTGGTGCCGAGACAGGTACCGGTCGGACTTCCCCAGTGGCCTGATCAGCTGGAAGGGGAGAGGTTTCCCTTACCAAGGCCAACCAATCATAGTCCGATGACTCACTGTGCATTACTGTCCGATCGGGCGGACTGGAAAGAGAAGCGGAAGTGTTACCTGGAGAAGCAATCCCGGCAACAGCTTTCAGCAGCGTACGATGCACTCGTTTGACCTTAGCAAGGTCATCAACTGGTGCAACTGTGTACACAGGACCTCCTCCCGGGGGAGCCTTAATCACCCGATGCACCACTGATTTCCACTTATCCTGAATCTTGTGCCGCCCTCTCTCACCAAAATTCCTTAACAGCACCAATTGGCCCTCGACCAGGGGCTCGGTCCGAACCGTCTGGTCGTGTGTTCTCTTCCTTTTCTGGGCTGCAATCCTCAGCCGGTCTTGCGCATCTTCGAAAGCCAGGTGCAACCGGGTCTGGTGCTCATGAACCCAGTCGTTCACCGTGCCACCAACAGGATCCTGCACTCTTCCCAGCAAGAAATCAACTGGGAGCCTTGCCTCCCGACCAAACATGAGAAAGAATGGGGACTCACCAGTGGATTGGTGGGGAGTGGTGTTATAAGCAAACAGTACCTGTGGTAGACAAGAGTGCCAGTCGCGCTTTCGAGATGCTGGCAGAGTGCGCAGCAAATCATGGAGGGTGCGGTTGAATCGTTCGCACTGACCATTACCGGCAGGATGGTATGGAGTGGTTCGGGATTTTTCAATCCCATAAAGTCCACATAGTTGCTGAATAAGTGTACTTTCAAAGTTTCGACCCTGGTCGGAATGGATCCGTGCTGGGACACCAAACTTTGAAAACCACTCAGTGACTAGCACCTGAGCCACAGTAGAGGCTCGTTGGTCACGAGTGGGAACAGCAAGGGTGTATTTGCTGAAAACGTCTGTCAACACAAGGACATTCTCAAGCCCATTATGGGTTGGTTCAAGCAGGGTGTTGTCCATAGCCAAAATTTAATTCGGCTCCGAAGCTAGCAAATGTCCCAGGAAACTACGTGCCGGGGGCCCAGAATCCTTGGCCATTTGGCACCGCTCACAGGTTTGACACCAGTGTCTCGCTTCGGAGGACATCCTCGGCCAATAACACCGCTGCCTAAGCAATTCCAAAGTCCTATCCACTCCTTGGTGACCATGGTTTTGGTGTACCTCCGTGAGGACTTTCTCTTTCAGAGCAGCAGGCAACAGTACTTGTAGAATTGCTTCCCCACCGTCGGAGCGCAAGACTTGCCTGTATGCCACTCCAGCCCGTTCAATCAGTCGATCCCACTGTTTCAGGAGCACCAGAGCTAGCTGGGATAACTGCTTGCGTTCCTCACGGTTAGGGTATTGCTTCTGCCGCCAAAATGCTAAAACCTCAGAGATCACTGGGTCAGCTTGCTGAAGTGCACCAAGATCAGCAGGTAGATGGTGAGGCAGAGCTATGACGGCAGCCTGACAGGCATCGGGACCTCGAGCTTGTAGGGCTTGTTGCAAGGGTGGTGGTAGGGATGTACCGGGGACTATCATCTCAAGATCTACCACGCCAGGTGGGTGAAGGCGGGACAGAGCATCCGCATTTGCGTTACTCTTGCCGGGGCGGTACCGAATCTCAAAATCAAAGGCTGCGAGTTGGGCTGCCCAACGTTGCTCCAGGGCACCGAGTTTAGCTGAGGACAAATGGCTGAGGGGATTGTTGTCGGTGAAGACAGTGCATTTGTGGCCCAGCAAATATTCACGGAATTTCTCCGTCATGGCCCATTTTAGCCCCAGAAACTCTAGCTTCATGGAGCTGTAGTTGACTGGGTTGCGCTCGGTTGGTCTCAAGCCTCGGCTCGCGAATGCTATGGGCCTAATTTTTCCTTCCTGCTCTTGGGAGAGTACAGCGCCCAAGCCCCCATGGCTGGCGTCCACCTCCAGAATAAAGGGAAGGGAGAAGTCGGCATAGGCCAGCACAGGAGCGGTAGTGAGCTTGGACTTTAAGGCCTCAAAGCCCTGCTGATGTTCTACCGTCCATTTTTCTGAAACCCGATGCTCAAAACGCTTGGACTTTGATCCCCCTAGCTCAGCCACAAGGCGATGTAGGGGAGCAGCCAATTTGGCGAAACCCTCCACGAAGCGGCGGTAATAGCTAGCGAATCCAAGAAAGGACCGTAGCTCCAAGATGGTAGTGGGGGGCTGCCAGTTGGCTACCACTGCCACCTTGCTTGGGTCAGTGGAAACGCCATTGGCAGAAATAATATGGCCCAAGTACCTCACCTCTTGCTGGAAGAATACACACTTCGACAGCTTGGCCTTCAGGCCCTCTTGTTGTAGTCGCTGCAGCACCACCTCCAGCCTCTCCAAGTGTTGTCGGAAAGTGGAAGAGAAAACCACAATGTCGTCCAGATACAAAAGCAAGGACTGACATTGCTGGTCTCCAAAGATCCTTTGCATAAGCCGCTGGAAGGTGCTAGGTGCGTTGCATAGCCCAAAGGGCATGCGGTTCCACTCGAAAAGGCCGAAGGGAGTGCAAAAAGCTGTCTTGGGTCGATCGGTATCTGCCACTGGAACCTGATTGTACCCGCTGGCTAAATCCATGGTGGAGAACCAGCGGGCTCCTGTCAGCGCATCCAATGACTCTTCAATACGAGGAAGGGGGAATGCGTCCTTCCTGGTCTTGCTGTTCAGTAGCCGGTAGTCCACGCACAAGCGCAGACTCCCATCTTTTTTTTTTAACCAGCACGATAGGTGATGCAAAAGGACTGCTGCTTTCCCTGATGACCTGGGCACTAAGCAGCTGGTTGATATGCTCTTTGACCACCTCATATTCTGATGATGGAATCCGCCTATACCGCTGCCGTATAGGAGTGTCATCCAGAAGAGGAATTTCATGAGCAATCAAGTAAGTGCAACCCAAATCACCGTCATGCGAAGAAAAGACAGAAGCGTATTTCAGAAGAAGTTGTGCTTCCTTCTGCTCGTCACGTGGCAAGGCAGACAGATCAACCCTGTCGACCTGTTCCGACAGCGTAGGGGGCACCACCTGGGAGGCCATGGTAGCCACCTGGGATGGTACCTCCTTAATCCCAGAAGGCAAACTCACCACCCGGACCTCACTCGTGAGTAGAGCAGCACATCAGAAGAACCCACATTCACAATGGGGATGTAAGCAGTACCCCTCTCAACTTGAACCAATGCTGGAGAGGCTAGTAGTCCAGCAGGAAGGCCCCGTCCCAAAGGTTTGAAAAGTACAGTGGTACCAGAGTACTGCGTGGAACATGTGGCTGCAACGATTTTCATGGTGCCGCCAGGGATGCGGTAAGCCTTCTTGCCGCACACCTTGACCTTACCACTGGCTTCCAAAGGAGGGTCCAAGGTGGCCTGATGGCATTTCTGCAACGCCTGCACCACAGATTTTGGTGCTTCAGTGACTGGGGACAGATTAAACAGGGCGAGACCATGTTGCCCAAACAGCGTACTGTAAAATCTTCGCAAGATGTTCATCCCCAAAATTCCAGGGGCGTGAGGAGATGCGTCCACCGGAGGGTCCCTGACCACTAGTACCCCACATCTGGGCAACGACCGGTCACAGAGCTCGACTTCAAGCTCTAAATAGCAGAGGTAGGGGATCGGCAAACCATTGGCTGCTCGAAGCTGCAGCCAATGGCAGGAGCGAAGCTTCTCTTGGCCCCAAGCCTCAAAGTGCTGATGGAAAAAGCTCTCCGTGACAGTGGACACCATTGACCCAGTGTCCACTAAGCAAGAAACGGCTACTCCCCCCATGACTACATCCACATGTGGACAAGCAGCAACTAACTCTGCATCGTCACCGCCCCCTAAAGTGACTGGTGAGCCAGCGGTTGCCCCCTCCGAACTTTGGCTCTGCAGTTCGGCGGGTACTAGTTTCCCGGATGCTGATCTGGCTCGCGTTGCATGCCCAGCCGAGGGAGAGCAGAAGCTGAGGTTCGAGGACGGGGAGGGCCACGCACCCCTTCACACTCCCTCGCAAAATGGCCAGGTTGCTGACACCGCCTGCAGATAATAGGACCACGGTAAGGAGGATAATTACGCTGCTGACTAAGCTGCAGCTGAGCAATGGTTTCCGTGAGTCTGCTCAGCTGTTCCTGTTGGAGCTTCAACATCTCTCTCACTTCACACAGCTCAGAGGCCTGGGTTGGACTAGCCACCGGAGGGCTACTCCGCACCCCATACTGTAAGCCCATCACCGAAGGAACTGAGTGGCTTCGGCCCCGCACACCTCCTGGCAACCCCTCCCGCTCCCACCTGATAGCATCTGCCCTTACTTCAAGCAGGGAGGAGGCAGGCTGCCTGCGTACAAGTTGTTTTAATTCTCGGCGGAGGGAACCATCGATAACGTTTTCGACAAACTGATCACGCAACAGAAAATCGGCATTTGACATCTCACTCGGAGCACATTGTTTCACCGAGGCCATCAAACTCATCAGCGCAAGGGAGAACTCTTGGAGTGACTCCCCTTCTTGTTGTCGTCTCGAAAAAAACGCTTCCTGTAAGGCAACATAGGAATCCGAAGAACCATACAGCTCTCGCAGGACAGCAATAATTTTAGCTGGATCACTTCTTTCCGCGCTAGAACGATACCTTATCTCTTTGCGTGCCTCTCCCTCTAAATGGTCAGAGAGGAAGAACGCCTGATCGGAGGTGGACAGGTGGCGAGCCCTCATGCATGCCTGAAGTTCTTCAATCCAATCTTCTAGCCCTAAGCCTGATCTACCCCTAAACACTGGACACTTCCTATCTCGGGGTACCAAGATCAGCCTCTCTGTTACAGGTGCGCTAGTAGTGGACGGGGCAGGGAGAGGGTTGGCGGGAATGGGAGATGCGGCACTAGGACCAGGCACGGCCGCAGCCTGCTCCTGTCGCAACCCGTCATTCTCCGCCCGCAACTGTGCCACTAAGTCCCTCAATTCTTGCAGCTCACCCTCCATTACCTCACGGTTACCAATAAACTACGGACACTAATGTTACTGCTAGAATCAGGAAAACCCACTGCTGCTTCGCCACAAAACTCAATACACTCACCACGTGCAGATATTTGGCCAATCAAAAAAAAAATATATAAGGGAAGAAACAAAACCTACAAACACACGTCTCTACCTTCACTGAGTGAGTCCTGCCGACAACGCCAAGTTGTGGCGATACGAGGGTTACTTGGATTCTCCAAAGGATCTGAATTTATTAACCTTAGAACGAAGACCGACAACGCCACCCTGGGAGTTTCACCCAGGGAATTCTAAAGATAGATCACAAGACACACAGGTGCGTTACACTTAGGAAGGGCAGGAGACGTGGTTCACAAGTTGACAAACAACAATTATTTATTTTATGGACATATCAATTGCTATATAGCATTTCAAAAGACTAGATTGCTAGCCCCTCTATAACCACTGAGGCCAGACGGAGGTGTGGGGTAACCAGGGGGAAGGGAATCCAAAATAAATAAATACCCCACTCGTACGTGGCACACACACGGGGAAATGGTGAAGTGCAACGGAAAAGAACACCTGCAACCAGGACCACAGCACACAAAGGGGAGCCGACACCCGGGACACCACCACCACCACCGCTGGCTCTCAGCAACTAGAGGGGGGAAAGGGCACGATTAGTCGATTGCAAAAAAAACACTCGAAATACACAACAACACCAATAGCTAAAATGCATGCAACAGTTAAACCAAAAAAAGAAATATTACTACACAACTTAAGACTAGAAATCCACAAAATTAAATGGCAAAAAGAATCAAATGGATTCAATCTATACAAAATTACGTCAAATAAACAAAGAAAACCAAAATGGAAACATAGAAAAAGAGTCTCTGGCCAGAGATACTAAATCAACAAATCAGTTTAATTATTTAATGACAATTAGGATTAATGGAGAAATTCAAAAGGAAAAGACAAAAAAAAGAAAACAAATAAGATGGCCTGACCCGCTAAACCCCCCACACACACACACACACGCACACACACACAGCCAGCTACCAGGTATAGCGTTCAAGCTGTCCCAGTCCACACATCCACACTCACACCCAGCACACACGGCCGATCCGACCGGGCTATTGCCAGTACTGTAGGTTATTGAGAGGGAAAAAAACGGTCCCCGGCAACCCAGGAGCCCAACAGTTACTTGCGGGAGACAGTCAACGAAACAGCGGTAGCAGCAGAGTGGCATGCGGCAGCACAGGGAAGCAGGAGTATCAAGCGCAGCCGGAAATAGTCCGTGCAATCGGCCAAACCGCGGAGAGTCGCCGATGAAACAGCCACCACACACAAAGAGGCCGGCGAAGCAGCAGTGTTCCTGCACTTAGCTTAAGTGTCCGGAGAGTTTAGCTGGTCCCGATCAGCACCCGTACACTCGAGGGGAGCGAGGAGGGTCCGCTCGGAGCTATGGCAAGCGGAGCCTCTGCTAGTTTTCGGGTGATGCGTTCAGGGTCCGCTGTGTTCTTTAATCATCGATGCTAAATAAAGCAGGACAGCAACCACCTCAACCCAAAGAGTTCACTGCGACGGGAGCGGAGAAGGAAGTGCACGACCAGGTAGTGGGCGGGCCTTCGAGCCAGGAAGTGAGAGTACGAGAGAGGGGCACAGCCTCCTTTTATCCCTTCGCCTCGTGCACCGATTGGCCAACGAGCCTGATAGGGTGCAAGGCAGCAGGCTCACCTGCCTTCTGAAATAGTGGCATGTCATACTACTACACTGACGCAGTTTTGTCTGTGAGCAACCAAATTGCTCGGGGATGGGCTCATTTTAAGCAAGGAAATCTAAGCTTTCCAACGGCTTATGGCAAGACTTTATTCACCAAAGGGTCGTTGAAATACTAAGCTAATTAATTTGTGTTCTGTAAGGAAAGATTGATGTTAATTGAAACGTTGAAGGTATGTTTTTAGCTTCTGGGTAGACTTCAGTCAACCTGACGCAGTTTAGTCTGTGATCAACCAGACTGCTCGCGGATGGGCTCATTTTAAGCGGGGAAATCTAAGCTTTCCAACGGCGTATGGCAAGACTATATGGACTCATGGGTCGTTGAAATATTAAGCTAATTAATTTCTGTTCTGTCAGGAAAGATTGATCTTAATTGAAGCGTTGAAGGTATGTTTTTAGCTGCTGGGTAGACTTCAGTCAACCTGACGCAGTTTTGTCTGTGAGCAACCAAATTGCTCGGGGATGGGCTCATTTTAAGCAGGGAAATCTTAGCTTTCCAGCGGTGTATGGCAAGACTATATTCACCAAAGGGTCGTTGAAATACTAAGCTAATTAATTTGTGTTCTGTAAGGAAAGATTGATGTTAATTGAAACGTTGAAGGTATGTTTTTAGCTGCTGGGTAGACTTCAGTCAACCTGACGCAGTTTTCTCTGTGAGCAACCAAATTGCTCGGGAATGGGCTCATTTTAAGCGGGGAAATCTAAGGTTCCCAACGGCATATGGCAAGACTATATTGACTCATGGGTCGTTGAAATACTAAGCTAATTAATTTGTGTTCTGTAAGGAAAGATTGATGTTAATTGAAACGTTGAAGGTATGTTTTTAGCTGCTGGGTAGACTTCAGTCAACCTGACGCAGTTTAGTCTGTGTTCAACCAGACTGCTCGCTGATGGGCTCATTTTAAGCGGGGAAATCTAAGCTTTCCAATGGTGTATGGCAAGACTATATTCACCAAAGGGTCGTTGAAATACTAAGCTAATTAATTTGTGTTCTGTAAGGAAAGATTGATGTTAATTGAAACGTTGAAGGTATGTTTTTAGCTGCTGGGTAGACTTCAGTCAACCTGACGCTGTTTAGTCTGTGATCAACCAGACTGCTCGCGGATGGGCTCATTTTAAGCGGGTAAATCTAAGCTTTCCAACGGCGTATGGCAAGACTATATTGACTCATGGGTCGTTGAAATACTAAGCTAATTAATGTCTGTTCTTTATTGAAAGATTGATCTTAATTGAAACGTTGAAGGTATGTTTTTAGCTGCTGGGTAGACTTCAGTCAACCTGACGCAGTTTTGTCTGTGAGCAACCAAATTGCTCGGGGATGGGCTCATTTTAAGCAAGGAAATCTAAGCTTTCCAACGGCTTATGGCAAGACTATATTCACCAAAGGGTCGTTGAAATACTAAGCTAATTAATTTGTGTTCTGTAAGGAAAGATTGATCTTAATTGAAACGTTGAAGGTATGTTTTTAGCTTCTGGGTAGACTTCAGTCAACCTGACGCAGTTTAGTCTGTGATCAACCAGACTGCTCGTGGATGGGCTCATTTTAAGCGGGGAAATCTAAGCTTTCCAACGGCGTATGGCAAGACTATATGGACTCATGGGTCGTTGAAATATTAAGCTAATTAATTTCTGTTCTGTCAGGAAAGATTGATCTTAATTGAAGCGTTGAAGGTATGTTTTTAGCTGCTGGGTAGACTTCAGTCAACCTGACGCAGTTTTGTCTGTGAGCAACCAAATTGCTCGGGGATGGGCTCATTTTAAGCATGGAAATCTAAGCTTTCCAGCGGTGTATGGCAAGACTATATTCACCAAAGGGTCGTTGAAATACTAAGCTAATTAATTTGTGTTCTGTAAGGAAAGATTGATGTTAATTGAAACGTTGAAGGTATGTTTTTAGCTGCTAGGTAGACTTCAGTCAACCTGACGCAGTTTAGTCTGTGAGCAACCAGACTGCTCGCGGATGGGCTCATTTTAAGCGGGGAAATCTAAGCTTTCCAATGGTGTATGGCAAGACTATATTCACCAATGGGTCGTTGAAATACTAAGCTAATTAATTTGTGTTCTGTAAGGAAAGATTGATGTTAATTGAAACGTTGAAGGTATGTTTTTAGCTGCTGGGTAGACTTCAGTCAACCTGACGCAGTTTAGTCTGTGTTCAACCAGACTGCTCGCGGATGGGCTCATTTTAAGCGGGGAAATCTAAGCTTTCCAACGGCGTATGGCAAGACTATATGGACTCATGGGTCGTTGAAATATTAAGCTAATTAATTTCTGTTCTGTCAGGAAAGATTGATCTCAATTGAAGCGTTGAAGGTATGTTTTTAGCTGCTGGGTAGACTTCAGTCAACCTGACGCAGTTTTGTGTGTGAGCAACCAAATTGCTCGGGGATGGGCTCATTTTAAGCAAGGAAATCTAAGCTTTCCAACGGCTTATGGCAAGACTATATTCACCAAAGGGTCGTTGAAATACTAAGCTAATTAATTTGTGTTCTGTAAGGAAAGATTGATGTTAATTGAAACGTTGAAGGTATGTTTTTAGCTTCTGGGTAGACTTCAGTCAACCTGACGCAGTTTAGTCTGTGATCAACCAGACTGCTCGTGGATGGGCTCATTTTAAGCGCGGAAATCTAAGCTTTCCAACGGCGTATGGCAACACTATATGGACTCATGGGTCGTTGAAATATTAAGCTAATTAATTTCTGTTCTGTCAGGAAAGATTGATCTTAATTGAAGCGTTGAAGGTATGTTTTTAGCTGCTGGGTAGACTTCAGTCAACCTGACGCAGTTTAGTCTGTGAGCAACCAGACTGCTCGCGGATGAGCTCATTTTAAGCATGGAAATCTAAGCTTTCCAATGGTGTATGGCAAGACTATATTCACCAAAGGGTCGTTGAAATACTAAGCTAAATAATTTGTGTTCTGTAAGGAAAGATTGATCTTAATTGAAACGTTGAAGGTATGTTTTTAGCTGCTGGGTAGACTTCAGTCAACCTGACGCAGATTTGTCTGTGAGCAACCAAAATGCTCGGAGAAGGGCTCATTTTAAACGGGGAAATCTAAGCTTTCCAACGACGTATGGCATAACTATATTTGCCCACGGATCGTCGAAATAATAAGCTGATTCATGTGTGTTCTATTGGCTGTGTAAAGAAAATAGCACACAAGTCATACCAAGTCACCTTTATTGTCAGTGATAAACATTAATAAATAAACAGTATGGACATTGTATAAACAGTTGTATAAAAAGTGTAAACAGTATGAACAGTGTTCTTATAAAAGATATCAATATCAATACTGATCACGTGTGTATTTTATATTTCCAGATTATTTGTTGATGAGCCAGAGCCTGTGACTCCCACCAACCGGCCCGTTCAGCCCACTGCGTTGTCGTCCTCCACCCGGCCGAAGCCTCCTGCGCCCACCCGCCTCCAGCCGAGGCCTCCTGCTGCGTCAGCCTGTGGCCCGCCCGCCCCCTGTGTCGGCAGCACCCATACCGCTGGTCCTCCCCGCACAGCCACAGGCCCCCTCCGTCCTGCTTCGTGGGCCATCCTGCAGCTGTCTCTGCAGTCATCGTGTGTCAAAACCATTCAAACTTGTATATGGTAACATTTCAAAATGACACCAGCATAAATGAGGACCTTGCAATAGGTTGTGTGTTACAGGACCCCCCTGGCGTACAGCTGTATGTCTCTGTGAAGGTGGTTGTGAAGAACGGCATCCGGCTGAACAAGTACAAGTGCCGGCGAGGCAGCAACTCTCTCGAGGGGTTGCACGCCCACCTGGTTAACGCCGTCCCTTCACAGCGATGTGGGATCATGCCGTTCCAAGTAAGTGATTAAAACACACACACACACGCATAAATATATATAAAGCTTTATTGCAGACCCATGTTCATACGGTATAATTTAAAAAAAAAAGTCTCAATGATGGCTTCAATGATACATTTTATTTTACAGCTTCAGCCGTCACCTGTAAGCATTGTACACAATGACAGTCAAATGGAAATGTGTGTTTCAGGTATACTTGGTGTCCTTTGCCCTGCAGTGGAACCACCGCATGGCATCGCTCCGTGTCGCCGGTGGTCACGGCCGGCGGACGTCTTGCTTGGACCCGCGGCAGATCCAGCGCGTCAACCAGCAGGCCGAGGCAAGGAGGCCTCCTGCTGCGTCAGCCTGTGGCCGGCCCCCCATGTCGGCAGCACCCATACTGCTGCTGGTCCTCCCCGCACAGCCACAGGCCCCCTCCGTCCTGTTTCGTGGCCCATCCTGCAGCCAGAGCTTTGTCCCTCCTGCACCAACAGTGAAGGCGTTCATGCCCAACAAGTCCTCGCGGCCTTGTGGGGCTTGCCACGTGCCAAACTGTGGTGGACGGCGAAAGAGGTACACCCCTTCCAAGGACAAAGTGGCTGGAAGCCCACAGAAGATATTTTCCTTCTGCCCATCCACGAGGAAGTCCACTACCCCTGGCTTCGACAATGTTGTCTGTGACAACTTTGAACACTTTAAGAGTGTCGTGGATGCAGAGTTGGAAAGGAGGACTTTGTAAATACCGGACTTTGTAAATAACTGTAAATATGTGTGTGTGTGTGTTTGTCTTTTTCTTTGTGTGTGTTTTAAAGTGCTTCAGCAAGCGGCTATTTATATAGTTCAAAATAATGCACTTTACAGTTTTACTTGAAGTCATTTTGTTTGTTTTTTATATTGCTGTTGAAATGCACAATGTTTTTAACCTTAATCAGTTCAACACAATCAGTTTCCCTTGTTCGTGTTCAGATAATCTGGATCCTGTTCTCCAGAGCCCTGACTTTGAACAGCCCTTCACCGTCCAGACTGACGCATCTGGTGTTGGTCTTGGGGCAGTACTGCTCCAAGGAGAGGGGGACGACATGAAGCCTGTGGCTTACATAAGTCGCAAGTTGTTCCCCAGAGAGACCAGGGGCCTCATGTACGAACGTTGCGTACGCACAAAAAAATGGTGTACGTTCATTCTCACGGCAAAGTGCAGATGTATCAAGACTGAAATGGCCGTATAAATTTGCGTGCCTCACGTCAACTCTTGAGCCGGCGTACGCACATTTCTACAGCAGTTGACCCTTTGGCGACACTTAGAGGTGATCAAAGCATCATGTTTAATTTGTCAGAGCAATTAAATTCTTATTACATGGCAGACAACCGCTACGCAGTAGATGGACATAAGAGATAAGAAATAAAAATATCTAAATGCTGGGAAACTGTCATAATAAAGGAATGTGTAAAATAGTAGTTGATTACGTGAGGTGCACATTCGAGACACGTGAACAATTAACACCGATGAACAATCAACACCGACAAGTCTGCAATAACATGACTGGGTATAAAAGCACACCCAAAAATTCCGTCAACAATTAGAGGACATTGCGAATGGCGCAATTTGCAGCGAGAGCCCGTTTTCCTAATATAATCGGAGCTGTCGACTGCACTCACATTGCCATAAAAGCGCCATCACATGACGAATTTGTATATGTGAACAGGAAACATTTCCATTCAATAAATGTCGGCTACAAATTATATGTGATGCGCAAATGTTATTAACCAACATTGTGGCGAGGTGGCCTGGTTCAACGCACGACTCATATATTCTGAGTAACAGCATAGTTGGGAACAGACTGCAGGCTGGCATTGTGCGCGATGGGTGGCTTCTTGGTGAGTAATTGTATTCTTTTAATTGTCCTAATATTAATCCCCGTGATGTGCATTGAGTGTACGTCCCCAAATACTATCCTGTCTTCACAGCATCATTACTTGTTTGTGTGATTGATTCGCTGGTTAAGCAACAGCTTCGGATCTTTCGTACAAGCCCCTGTCTCTGTGTGCAAAGTTTTTTGTTAATAAACCCGTGCGAAAAGTGTGAAATGTCATTATCAGCCTCACCTTTGCCCCGGCGCCCTTCGGCATTAATTTATAACAATAGTGTGTGATCCATGTAAGTGGTGTATAAAACTAAGAAATGGGAACAACAAATCCAGTTTACTTATACTGCCTGTTTTCAATTAACCCCAGGCGACCGTGGCTACCCACTGAGGACGTGACCCCTCTGACCAACCCTCAGACTGACCGAGAGCGGAGGTACAATGACCTCCATACCCGCACTCGGTCAGTCGTTGAGAGGGCAATAGGTCTCCTGAAGGGACGGTGGGCAGCAGTCCTCCTTTTCACTTCCATTTTTATATCTGACAACTTCTTTTTAAGTTCAGCGTGTGTGCGGCTCTCTGAACCCACAGCGTTGACCGCCTCACACACGCTGTCCCACTCACTCCTCTTCCGCTTGCTGTTAATCCCGGAGGACAAACTGCCAAATAAAACCACCCTCCGAGCCTCCACCTCAGTCAGGAGAGTCTCCAGTTCGCACTCGGTAAATTTTCGCTTTTTAGATGTGCTCGCTTTTTAGATGTGCTTCTCTTTCTATGATCGTACAGAGGGGAATCCCTGATGCAGGGCTCATCTAAATATGATTAACATAATTGAATAGGGGCGTGGACAGGGACAAGTCGGATACTCGTGCACGTGCGCTCAATTCCACGTTGATTTGGTATGTACAAAGGAAATGTGCTTGGGTTCATGCGTACGCTCAGATTGATACATCTGAATTTTTTTGTGCGTGCGGCGGTTTCTGGCTTTGTGCGTACGCCATGTTTCAGTAGAAAATCCACGCAATTGTTAGTACATGAGGCCCCAGGTATGCGGCAGTTGAGTTGGAGTGCCTAGCTGTCAAGTGGGCACTCGACACCCTAAAATACTACCTGCTGGGTAGAGACTTCACCCTAGAGACTGACCACCGCGCCTTGCAGTGGCTAGGGCGCATGAAGGACTCAAACGCCCGCATCACCCGCTGGTTCTTGGCACTGCAGCCATACCGGTTCACAGTGCAGTACCGAGCGGGCAAGCAGAATACGGTGGCGGACTTTTTGTCTCGACACCCTGTTGGGTTCCCTCCTCCAGAGGAGGAGGGAAATGTGAGAAAGTGAACACCTCCCTTCTCACTGGTTGTCTCACAAACACATGGACTGATTGTTTTTACTGAATGTTATTGTATTGTACTCCAGCTGCAGTAGGGGGCAATATTTTGTTCATTCAGGACAGAGGACACATGGGATAGCCCAGGGGGGCATTGGGTGTAAACAGCTGTTTTTGTATATATTTAGATGAGGTGTAAAGTGTGTATATATATTGGGTAATATGTTGTTTGGTGAAATGTAAATACTGTGTTTTCTTACAAGGTTTACTTTCCATTTAGGAATATTTTGTTTGTAGCCTTGCAATGGGGTGTTCACCCCTTATTGGTATGGCCCAACTGGCCGTGATTGGTGTATGGCCTAACTGGCCTTGATTGGTCCAATTGGGACTGATTTCTTATTTAAGGGGTGCCTCATTCTGTGTGGGGGTTAACTGAGGGTAGGTGCTGGCTTGATGTGAGGCCAGTACCCGGTATGCTAGGCTATGCTAGGCTATGCTAGGCTAAGCTAACCTATGCTATGCTACCTCATGCTGAGCGAAGCGGCTAAAATGGCTAGTTTTGCCATTTAGTATTATTTAGGATTTTGGATTTATGTTTGTTTTGTTATTTTGCAAGTTGTGGTGAAGACAATGAAGCCCCACTACTTTTCAACGGCATTGCCACCCCTCGTCCACACGGTCCAGGCCAGAGAGTCCACATCCCAATACGTGGGGTGATCAAGTCGGTCCCTCACAATGACATTTTTGGAAATTTCTGGAAATAAAACCTCCCACCGGTGGCCACCAGATGGAGCCATCCCTTTTGATCCTCCCCGATCCTTTTTGGTCGATCCCAGGGTTGCGCAATAGGGACTTGGGGGGGGTCGTTCGCCTTCGTCAGGCAAACTCTCCGCCAAGTCCCTAAACTCACGCTAACCGACCAATGGTTGACCAAAGCTGAGCAGAGTTGAGCAGCGATCGGCCAATGGCGGAGGGATGCTGAGCAGAGCTCGGCGCTCAACGGACCAATCGCTGAGCGAGGATCGGAATACGTCACCTGATGTTTTTACGACTCATACGTAGTCACAGTCATTGCTGTCCACTGCCAACGGAGGATTCAACCAAGGTGAATTTGATGATCTTCATCCTTTGCGAGTTAATAATTCGACTTTTCGTTAAGGTATGTATTTAGCTGTATCGATTTCGTAGAAAGAGAAACGATTCCGTTGACGTCGAAGCTATGTTTTTAGCTGCTGGGTAGACTTCATTCAACCTATCGCCGTTTTGTCTGTGAGCAAGCATATGACTCGTGGATGATCTCCTTTTAATCGTGGCAATCTAAGCTTTCCAACGGTGTATGGCCTGACTAAATTCGCCCACGGGTCGTCGAAATAATAAGCTGATTCATGTGTGTTCTTTTGGATGTGGAAAGAAAATAGCACACAAGTCCTACCAAGTCACCTTTATTGTCAGTGATAAACATTAATAAATAAACAGTATGGACATTGTATAAACAGTTGTATAAAAAGTGTAAACGGTATGAACAGTGTTCTTATAAAAGATATCAATATCAATACTGATCACGTGTGTATTTTATATTTCCAGATTATTTGTTGATGAGCCAGAGCCTGTGACTCCCACCAACCGGCCCGTTCAGCCCACTGCGTTGTCGTCCTCCACCCGGCCGAAGCCTCCTGCGCCCACCCGCCTCCAGCCGAGGCCTCCTGCTGCGTCAGCCTGTGGCCCGCCCGCCCCCTGTGTCGGCAGCACCCATACCGCTGGTCCTCCCCGCACAGCCACAGGCCCCCTCCGTCCTGCTTCGTGGGCCATCCTGCAGCTGTCTCTGCAGTCATCGTGTGTCAAAACCATTCAAACTTGTATATGGTAACATTTCAAAATGACACCAGTATAAATGAGGACCTTGCAATAGGTTGTGTGTTACAGGACCCCCCTGGCGTACAGCTGTATGTCTCTGTGAAGGTGGTTGTGAAGAACGGCATCCGGCTGAACAAGTACAAGTGCCGGCGAGGCAGCAACTCTCTCGAGGGGTTGCACGCCCACCTGGTTAACGCCGTCCCTTCACAGCGATGTGGGATCATGCCGTTCCAAGTAAGTGATTAAAACACACACACACACACACACGCGCGCATATATACACACACACACACGCATATATACACACACATATATATATATATATACTTAAACATAGCTGACCCTTTTTTTCCCCCTTCTCGGGCATTATGCTCCCAGTTTTGATCTCGGACGTCTGGTCACTTGTAGCATATAATAATATTCTATTACTGTTAAGCCAACTATGAATAATAAAACAGGCCAAAACATGTGTCCTTTATCATAGCTACACGTATTACAAAAAAAACGCGTGAATTGAAACGTTGAAGGTATGTTTTTAGCTGCTGGGTAGACTTCAGTCAACCTGACGCAGTTTTGTCTGTGAGCAACCAAATTGCTCGCGGATGGGCTCATTTCGAGCGGGGAAATCTAAGCTTTCCAACGGCGTATGGCAAGACTATATTGATTCATGGGTCGTTGAAATACTAAGCTAATTAATTTGTGTTCAGTTAGGAAAGATTGATGTTAATTGAAACATTGATGGTATGTTTTTAGCTGCTGGGTAGACTTCAGTCAACCTGACGCAGTCTTGTCTGTGAGCAACCAAATTGGTCGGGTATGGGCTCATTTTAAGCGGGGGAATCTAAGCTTTCCAACGGCGTATGGCAAGACTATATTGACTCATGGGTCGTTGAAATACTAAGCTAATTAATTTGTGTTCTGTAAGGAAAGATTGATGTTAATTGAAACGTTGAAGGTATGTTTTTAGCTGCTGGGTAGACTTCAGTCAACCTGACGCAGTTTTGTCTGTGAGCAACCAGACTGCTCGCGGATGGGCTCATTTTAAGCGGGGAAATCTAAGCTTTCCAACGGCGTATGGCAAAACTATATTGACTCATGGGTCGTTGAAATACTAAGCTAATTAATTTGTGTTCTATAAGGAAAGATTGATGTTAATTGAAACGTTGAAGGTATGTTTTTAGCTGCTGGGTAGACTTCAGTCAACCTGACGCAGTTTTGTCTGTGAGCAACCAAATTGGTCAGGGATGGGCTCATTTTAAGCGGGGAAATCTAAGCTTTCCAACGGCGTATGGCATGACTATATTTGCCCACGGGTCGTCGAAATAATAAGCTGATTCATGTGTGTTCTGTTGGTTGTGGAAAGAAAATAGCACACAAGTCCTACCAAGTCAACTTTATTGTCAGTGATAAACATTAATAAATAAACAGTATGGACATTGTATAAACAGTTGTATAAAAAGTGTAAACGGTATGAACAGTGTTCTTATAAAAGATATCAATATCAATACTGATCACGTGTGTATTTTATATTTCCAGATTATTTGTTGATGAGCCAGAGCCTGTGACTCCCACCAACCGGCCCGTTCAGCCCACTGCGTTGTCGTCCTCCACCCGGCCGAAGCCTCCTGCGCCCACCCGCCTCCAGCCGAGGCCTCCTGCTGCGTCAGCCTGTGGCCCGCCCGCCCCCTGTGTCGGCAGCATCCATACCGCTGGTCCTCCCCGCACAGCCACAGGCCCCCTCCGTCCTGCTTCGTGGGCCATCCTGCAGCTGTCTCTGCAGTCATCGTGTGTCAAAACCATTCAAACTTGTATATGGTAACATTTCAAAATGACACCAGTATAAATGAGGACCTTGCAATAGGTTGTGTGTTACAGGACCCCCCTGGCGTACAGCTGTATGTCTCTGTGAAGGTGGTTGTGAAGAACGGCATCCGGCTGAACAAGTACAAGTGCCGGCGAGGCAGCAACTCTCTCGAGGGGTTGCACGCCCACCTGGTTAACGCCGTCCCTTCACAGCGATGTGGGATCATGCCGTTCCAAGTAAGTGATTAAAACACACACACACACACACGCGCGCGCATATATACACACACACACACACGCATATATACACACACATATATATATATATATACTTAAACATAGCTGACCCTTTTTTTCCCCCTTCTCGGGCATTATGCTCCCAGTTTTGATCTCGGACGTCTGGTCACTTGTAGCATATAATAATATTCTATTACTGTTAAGCCAACTATGAATAATAAAACAGGCCAAAACATGTGTCCTTTATCATAGCTACACGTATTACAAAAAAAACGCGTGAATTGAAACGTTGAAGGTATGTTTTTAGCTGCTGGGTAGACTTCAGTCAACCTGACGCAGTTTTGTCTGTGAGCAACCAAATTGCTCGCGGATGGGCTCATTTTGAGCGGGGAAATCTAAGCTTTCCAACGGCGTATGGCAAGACTATATTGATTCATGGGTCGTTGAAATACTAAGCTAATTAATTTGTGTTCAGTTAGGAAAGATTGATGTTAATTGAAACATTGATGGTATGTTTTTAGCTGCTGGGTAGACTTCAGTCAACCTGACGCAGTTTTGTCTGTGAGCAACCAAATTGGTCGGGGATGGACTCATTTTAAGCGGGGGAATCTAAGCTTTCCAACGGCGTATGGCAAGACTATATTGACTCATGGGTCGTTGAAATACTAAGCTAATTAATTTGTGTTCTATAAGGAAAGATTGATCTTAATTGAAACGTTGAAGGTATGTTTTTAGCTGCTGGGTAGACTTCAGTCAACCTGACGCAGTTTTGTCTGTGAGCAACCAAATTGGTCAGGGATGGGCTCATTTTAAGCGGGGAAATCTAAGCTTTCCAACGGCGTATGGCATGACTATATTTGCCCACGGGTCGTCGAAATAATAAGCTGATTCATGTGTGTTCTGTTGGTTGTGGAAAGAAAATAGCACACAAGTCCTACCAAGTCAACTTTATTGTCAGTGATAAACATTAATAAATAAACAGTATGGACATTGTATAAACAGTTGTATAAAAAGTGTAAACGGTATGAACAGTGTTCTTATAAAAGATATCAATATCAATACTGATCACGTGTGTATTTTATATTTCCAGATTATTTGTTGATGAGCCAGAGCCTGTGACTCCCACCAACCGGCCCGTTCAGCCCACTGCGTTGTCGTCCTCCACCCGGCCGAAGCCTCCTGCGCCCACCCGCCTCCAGCCGAGGCCTCCTGCTGCGTCAGCCTGTGGCCCGCCCGCCCCCTGTGTCGGCAGCATCCATACCGCTGGTCCTCCCCGCACAGCCACAGGCCCCCTCCGTCCTGCTTCGTGGGCCATCCTGCAGCTGTCTCTGCAGTCATCGTGTGTCAAAACCATTCAAACTTGTATATGGTAACATTTCAAAATGACACCAGTATAAATGAGGACCTTGCAATAGGTTGTGTGTTACAGGACCCCCCTGGCGTACAGCTGTATGTCTCTGTGAAGGTGGTTGTGAAGAACGGCATCCGGCTGAACAAGTACAAGTGCCGGCGAGGCAGCAACTCTCTCGAGGGGTTGCACGCCCACCTGGTTAACGCCGTCCCTTCACAGCGATGTGGGATCATGCCGTTCCAAGTAAGTGATTAAAACACACACACACACACACGCGCGCGCATATATACACACACACACACACGCATATATACACACACATATATATATATATATACTTAAACATAGCTGACCCTTTTTTTCCCCCTTCTCGGGCATTATGCTCCCAGTTTTGATCTCGGACGTCTGGTCACTTGTAGCATATAATAATATTCTATTACTGTTAAGCCAACTATGAATAATAAAACAGGCCAAAACATGTGTCCTTTATCATAGCTACACGTATTACAAAAAAAACGCGTGAATTGAAACGTTGAAGGTATGTTTTTAGCTGCTGGGTAGACTTCAGTCAACCTGACGCAGTTTTGTCTGTGAGCAACCAAATTGCTCGCGGATGGGCTCATTTTGAGCGGGGAAATCTAAGCTTTCCAACGGCGTATGGCAAGACTATATTGATTCATGGGTCGTTGAAATACTAAGCTAATTAATTTGTGTTCAGTTAGGAAAGATTGATGTTAATTGAAACATTGATGGTATGTTTTTAGCTGCTGGGTAGACTTCAGTCAACCTGACGCAGTTTTGTCTGTGAGCAACCAAATTGGTCGGGGATGGACTCATTTTAAGCGGGGGAATCTAAGCTTTCCAACGGCGTATGGCAAGACTATATTGACTCATGGGTCGTTGAAATACTAAGCTAATTAATTTGTGTTCTGTAAGGAAAGATTGATGTTAATTGAAACGTTGAAGGTATGTTTTTAGCTTCTGGGTAGACTTCAGTCAACCTGACGCAGTTTAGTCTGTGACCAACCAGACTGCTCGCGGATGGGCTCATTTTAAGCGGGGAAATCTAAGCTTTCCAACGGCGTATGGCAAGACTATATTAACTCATGGGTCGTTGAAATACTAAGCTAATTAATTTGTGTTCTGTAAGGAAAGATTGATCTTAATTGAAACGTTGAAGGTATGTTTTTAGCTGCTGGGTAGACTTCAGTCAACCTGACGCAGTTTTGTCTGTGAGCAACCAAATTGCTCGCGGATGGGCTCATTTTGAGCGGGGAAATCTAAGCTTTCCAACGGCGTATGGCAAGACTATATTGATTCATGGGTCGTTGAAATACTAAGCTAATTAATTTGTGTTCAGTTAGGAAAGATTGATGTTAATTGAAACATTGATGGTATGTTTTTAGCTGCTGGGTAGACTTCAGTCAACCTGACGCAGTTTTGTCTGTGAGCAACCAAATTGGTCGGGGATGGACTCATTTTAAGCGGGGGAATCTAAGCTTTCCAACGGCGTATGGCAAGACTATATTGACTCATGGGTCGTTGAAATACTAAGCTAATTAATTTGTGTTCTATAAGGAAAGATTGATGTTAATTGAAACGTTGAAGGTATGTTTTTAGCTGCTGGGTAGACTTCAGTCAACCTGACGCAGTTTTGTCTGTGAGCAACCAAATTGGTCAGGGATGGGCTCATTTTAAGCGGGGAAATCTAAGCTTTCCAACGGCGTATGGCATGACTATATTTGCCCACGGGTCGTCGAAATAATAAGCTGATTCATGTGTGTTCTGTTGGCTGTGGAAAGAAAATAGCACACAAGTCCTACCAAGTCAACTTTATTGTCAGTGATAAACATTAATAAATAAACAGTATGGACATTGTATAAACAGTTGTATAAAAAGTGTAAACGGTATGAACAGTGTTCTTATAAAAGATATCAATATCAATACTGATCACGTGTGTATTTTATATTTCCAGATTATTTGTTGATGAGCCAGAGCCTGTGACTCCCACCAACCGGCCCGTTCAGCCCACTGCGTTGTCGTCCTCCACCCGGCCGAAGCCTCCTGCGCCCACCCGCCTCCAGCCGAGGCCTCCTGCTGCGTCAGCCTGTGGCCCGCCCGCCCCCTGTGTCGGCAGCATCCATACCGCTGGTCCTCCCCGCACAGCCACAGGCCCCCTCCGTCCTGCTTCGTGGGCCATCCTGCAGCTGTCTCTGCAGTCATCGTGTGTCAAAACCATTCAAACTTGTATATGGTAACATTTCAAAATGACACCAGTATAAATGAGGACCTTGCAATAGGTTGTGTGTTACAGGACCCCCCTGGCATACAGCTGTATGTCTCTGTGAAGATGGTTGTGAAGAACGGCATCCGGCTGAACAAGTACAAGTGCCGGCGAGGCAGCAACTCTCTCGAGGGGTTGCACGCCCACCTGGTTAACGCCGTCCCTTCACAGCGATGTGGGATCATGCCGTTCCAAGTAAGTGATTAAAACACACACACACACACACACACACACACACACACACACACACACACACGCGTGCATATATACACACACACACACGCATATATACACACACATATATATATATATACTTAAACATAGCTGACCCTTTTTTTCCCCCTTCTCGGGGATTATGCTCCCAGTTTTGATCTCGGACGTCTGGTCACTTATAGCATATAATATTCTATTACTGTTAAGCCAACTATGAATAATAAAACAGGCCAAAACATGTGTCCTTTATCATAGCTACACGTATTACAAAAAAAAGCGTGAATTGAAAAGTTGAAGGTATGTTTTTAGCTGCTGTGTAGACTTCAGTCAACCTTACGCAGTTTTGTCTGTGAGCAACCAAATTGCTCTGGGATGGGCGCATTTTAAGCGGGAAAAACTACGCTTTCCAACGGCGTATGGCAAGACTATATTCACCAAAGGGTCGTTGAAATACTAAGCTAATTAATTTGTGTTCTGTAAGGAAAGATTGATGTTAATTGAAACGTTAAAGGTATGTTTTTAGCTGCTGGGTAGACTTCATTCAACCTGACGCAGTTTAGTCTGTGATCAACCAGACTGCTCGCGGATGGGCTCATTTTAAGCGGGGAAATCTAAGCTTTCCAACGGCGTATGGCAAGACTATATTGACTCATGGGTCGTTGAAATACTAAGCTAATTAATTTGTGTTCTGTAAGGAAAGATTGATGTTAATTGAAACGTTGAAGGTATGTTTTTAGCTGCTGGGTAGACTTCAGTCAACCTGACGCAGTTTAGTCTGTGAGCAACCAAATTGCTCGGGGATGGGCTCATTATAAGCAGGGAAATCTAAGCTTTCCAACGGCGTATGGCAAGACTATATTGACTCATGGGTCGTTGAAATACTAAGCTAATTAATTTGTGATCTGTAAGGAAAGATTGATGTTAATTGAAACGTTGAAGGTATGTTTTTAGCTGCTGGGTAGACTTCAGTTAACCTGACGCAGTTTTGTCTCTGAGCAACCAAATTGCTTGGGGATGGGCTCATTTTAAGCGGAGAAATCTAAGCTTTCCAACGGCGTATGGCAAGACTATATTGACTCATGGGTCGTTGAAATACTAAGATAATTAATTAGTGTTCTGTAAGGAAAGATTGATGTTAATTGAAACGTTGAAGGTATGTTTTTAGCTGCTGGGTAGACTTCAGTCAACCTGACGCAGTTTTGTCTCTGAGCAACCAAATTGCTTGGGGATGGGCTCATTTTAAGCGGGGAAATCTAAGCTTTCCAACGGCGTATGGCAAGACTATATTGACTCATGGGTCGTTGAAATACTAAGATAATTAATTAGTGTTCTGTAAGGAAAGATTGATGTTAATTGAAACGTTGAAGGTATGTTTTTAGCTGCTGGGTAGACTTACTCAACCTGACACAGTTTTGTCTGTGAGCAACCAAATTGCTCGGGGATGGGCTCATTATAAGCAGGGAAATCTAAGCTTTTTTAACGGTGTATGGCAAGACTATATTCACCAAAGGGTCGTTGAAATACTAAGCTAATTAATTTGTGTTCTGTAAGGAAAGATTAATGTTAATTGAAACGTTGAAGGTTTTTTTTTAGCTGCTGGGTAGACTTCAGTCAACCTGACGCAGTTCTGTCTTTGAGCAACCAAATTGATCAGAGATGGGCTCATTTTAAGCGGGGAAATCTAAGCTTTCCAACGACGTATGGCATGACTAAATTCGCCCACGGGTCGTCGAAATAATAAGCTGATTCATGTGTGTTCTTTTGGATGTGGAAAGAAAATAGCACACAAGTCCTACCAAGTCACCTTTATTGTCAGTGATAAACATTAATAAATAAACAGTATGGACATTGTATAAACAGTTGTATAAAAAGTGTAAACGGTATGAACAGTGTTCTTATAAAAGATATCAATATCAATACTGATCACGTGTGTATTTTATATTTCCAGATTATTTGTTGATGAGCCAGAGCCTGTGACTCCCACCAACCGGCCCGTTCAGCCCACTGCGTTGTCGTCCTCCACCCGGCCGAAGCCTCCTGCGCCCACCCGCCTCCAGCCGAGGCCTCCTGCTGCGTCAGCCTGTGGCCCGCCCGCCCCCTGTGTCGGCGGCACCCATACCGCTGGTCCTCCCCGCACAGCCACAGGCCCCCTCCGTCCTGCTTCGTGGGCCATCCTGCAGCTGTCTCTGCAGTCATCGTGTGTCAAAACCATTCAAACTTGTATATGGTAACATTTCAAAATGACACCAGCATAAATGAGGACCTTGCAATAGGTTGTTTGTTACAGGACCCCCCTGGCGTACAGCTGTATGTCTCTGTGAAGGTGGTTGTGAAGAACGGCATCCGGCTGAACAAGTACAAGTGCCGGCGAGGCAGCAACTCTCTCGAGGGGTTGCACGCCCACCTGGTTAACGCCGTCCATTCACAGCGATGTGGGATCATGCCGTTCCAAGTAAGTGATTAAAACACACACACACACACACACACACACAGGCGCGCGCATATATACACACACACACACGCATATATACACACACATATATATATATATATATATACTTAAACATAGTTGTCCTTTTTTTTCCCCCTTCTCGGGGATTATGCTCCCAGTTTTGATCTCGGACGTCTGGTCACTTATAGCATATAATAATATTCTATGACTGTTAAGCCAACTATGAATAATAAAACAGGCCAAATCATGTGTCCTTTATCATAGCTACACTATTACAAAAAAAACGCATGAATTGAAACGTTGAAGGTATGTTTTTAGCTGCTGTGTAGACTTCAGTCAACCTGACGCAGTTTTGTCTGTGATCAACCAGACTGCTCGCGGATGGGCTCATTTTAAGCGGTAAAATCTAAGCTTTCCAACGGCGTATGGCAAGACTATATTGACTCATTGGTCGTTGAAATACTAAGCTAATTAATTTGTGATCTGTAAGGAAAGATTGATGTTAATTGAAACGTTGAAGGTATGTTTTTAGCTGCTGGGTAGACTTCAGTCAACCTGACGCAGTTTTGTCTCTGAGCAACCAAATTGCTCGGGGATGGGCTAATTGTAAGCCGAGAAATCTAAGCTTTCCAACGGCGTATGGCAAGACTATATTGACTCATGGGTCGTTGAAATACTAAGATAATTAATTTGTGTTCTGTAAGGAAAGATTGATGTTAATTGAAACTTTGAAGGTATGTTTTTAGCTGCTGGGTAGACTTCAGTCAACCTGACGCAGTTTTGTCTGTGAGCAACCAAATTGTTTTGGGATGGGCTCATTATAAGCGGGGAAATCTAAGCTTTCCAACGGCGTATGGCAAGACTATATTGACTCATGGGTCGTTGAAATACTAAGCTAATTAATTTGTGTTCTGTAAGGAAAGATTGATGTTAATTGAAACGTTGAAGGTATGTTTTTAGCTTCTGGGTAGACTTCAATCAACCTGACGCAGTTTAGTCTGTGAGCAACCAGACTGTTCGCAGATGGGCTCATTTTGAGCAGGGAAATCGAAATTCGAAATAATAAGCTGATTCATGTGTGTTCTGTTGGCTGTGGAAAGAAAATAGCACACAAGTCCTACCAAGTCAACTTTATTATCAGTGATAAACATTAATAAATAAACAGTATGGACATTGTATAAACAGTTGTATAAAAAGTGTAAACAGTATGAACAGTGTTCTTATAAAAGATATCAATATCAATACTGATCACGTGTGTATTTTATATTTCCAGATTATTTGTTGATGAGCCAGAGCCTGTGACTCCCACCAACCGGCCCGTTCAGCCCACTGCGTTGTCGTCCTCCACCCGGCCGAAGCCTCCTGCGCCCACCCGCCTCCAGCCGAGGCCTCCTGCTGCGTCAGCCTGTGGCCCGCCCGCCCCCTGTGTCGGCAGCACCCATACCGCTGGTCCTCCCCGCACAGCCACAGGCCCCCTCCGTCCTGCTTCGTGGGCCATCCTGCAGCTGTCTCTGCAGTCATCGTGTGTCAAAACCATTCAAACTTGTATATGGTAACATTTCAAAATGACACCAGTATAAATGAGGACCTTGCAATAGGTTGTGTGTTACAGGACCCCCCTGGCGTACAGCTGTATGTCTCTGTGAAGGTGGTTGTGAAGAACGGCATCCGGCTGAACAAGTACCAGTGCCGGCGAGGCAGCAACTCTCTCGAGGGGTTGCACGCCCACCTGGTTAACGCCATCCCTTCACAGCGATGTGGGATCATGCCGTTCCAAGTAAGTGATTAAAACACACACACACACACGCATAAATATATATAAAGCTTTATTGCAGACCCATGTTCATACGGTATAATTTAAAAAGAAAAGTCTCAATGATGGCTTCAATGATACATTTTATTTCACAGCTTCAGCCGTCACCTGTAAGCATTGTACACAATGACAGTCAAATGGAAATGTGTGTTTCAGGTATACTTGGTGTCCTTTGCCGTGCAGTGGAACCACCGCATGGCATCGCTCCGTGTCGCCGGTGGTCATGGCCGGCGGACGTCTTGCTTGGACCCGCGGCAGATCCAGCGCGTCAACCAGCAGGCCGAGGCAAGGAGGCCTCCTGCTGCGTCAGCCTGTGGCCGGCCCCCCATGTCGGCAGCACCCATACTGCTGCTGGTCCTCCCCGCACAGCCACAGGCCCCCTCCGTCCTGTTTCGTGGCCCATCCTGCAGCCAGAGCTTTGTCCCTCCTGCACCAACAGTGAAGGCGTTCATGCCCAACAAGTCCTCGCGGCCTTGTGGGGCTTGCCACGTGCCAAACTGTGGTGGACGGCGAAAGAGGTACACCCCTTCCAAGGACAAAGTGGCTGGAAGCCCACAGAAGATATTTTCCTTCTGCCCATCCACGAGGAAGTCCACTACCCCTGGCTTCGACAATGTTGTCTGTGACAACTTTGAACACTTTTAGAGTGTCGTGGATGCAGAGTTGGAAAGGAGGACTTTGTAAATACCGGACTTTGTAAATAACTGTAAATATGTGTGTGTGTGTGTTTGTCTTTTTCTTTGTGTGTGTTTTAAAGTGCTTCAGCAAGCGGCTATTTATATAGTTCAAAATAATGCACTTTACAGTTTTACTTGAAGTCATTTTGTTTGTTTTTTATATTGCTGTTGAAATGCACAATGTTTTTAACCTTAATCAGTTCAACACAATCAGTTTCCCTTGTTCGTGTTCAGATAATCTGGATCCTGTTCTCCAGAGCCCTGACTTTGAACAGCCCTTCACCGTCCAGACTGACGCATCTGGTGTTGGTCTTGGGGCAGTACTGCTCCAAGGAGAGGGGGACGACATGAAGCCTGTGGCTTACATAAGTCGCAAGTTGTTCCCCAGAGAGACCAGGGGCCTCATGTACGAACGTTGCGTACGCACAAAAAAATGGTGTACGTTCATTCTCACGGCAAAGTGCAGATGTATCAAGACTGAAATGGCCGTATAAATTTGCGTGCCTCACGTCAACTCTTGAGCCGGCGTACGCACATTTCTACAGCAGTTGACCCTTTAGCGACACTTAGAGGTGATCAAAGCATCATGTTTAATTTGTCAGAGCAATTAAATTCTTATTACATGGCAGACAACCGCTACGCAGTAGATGGACATAAGAGATAAGAAATAAAAATATCTAAATGCTGGGAAACTGTCATAATAAGGGAATGTGTAAAACAGTAGTTGATTGAGTGAAGTGCACATTCGAGACACGTGAACAATTAACACCGATGAACAATCAACACCGACAAGTCTGCAATAACATGACTGGGTATAAAAGCACACCCAAAAATTCCGTCAACAATTAGAGGACATTGCGAATGGCGCAATTTGCAGCGAGAGCCGGTTTTCCTAATATAATCAGAGCTGTCGACTGCACTCACATTGCCATAAAAGCGCCATCACATGACGAATTTGTATATGTGAACAGGAAACATTTCCATTCAATAAATGTCGGCTACAAATTATATGTGATGCGCAAATGTTATTAACCAACATTGTGGCGAGGTGGCCTGGTTCAACGCACGACTCATATATTCTGAGTAACAGCATAGTTGGGAACAGACTGCAGGCTGGCATTGTGCGCGATGGGTGGCTTCTTGGTGAGTAATTGTATTCTTTTAATTGTCCTAATATTAATCCCCGTGATGCGCATTGAGTGTACGTCCCCAAATACTATCCTGTCTTCACAGCATCATTACTTGTTTGTGTGATTGATTCGCTGGTTAAGCAACAGCTTCGGATCTTTCGTACAAGCCCCTGTCTCTGTGTGCAAAGTTTTTTGTTAATAAACCCGTGCGAAAAGTGTGAAATGTCATTATCAGCCTCACCTTTGCCCCGGCGCCCTTCGGCATTAATTTATAACAATAGTGTGTGATCCATGTAAGTGGTGTATAAAACTAAGAAATGGGAACAACAAATCCAGTTTACTTATACTGCCTGTTTTCAATTAACCCCAGGCGACCGTGGCTACCCACTGAGGACGTGACCCCTCTGACCAACCCTCAGACTGACCGAGAGCGGAGGTACAATGACCTCCATACCCGCACTCGGTCAGTCGTTGAGAGGGCAATAGGTCTCCTGAAGGGACGGTGGGCAGCAGTCCTCCTTTTCACTTCCATTTTTATATCTGACAACTTCTTTTTAAGTTCAGCGTGTGTGCGGCTCTCTGAACCCACAGCGTTGACCGCCTCACACACGCTGTCCCACTCACTCCTCTTCCGCTTGCTGTTAATCCCGGAGGACAAACTGCCAAATAAAACCACCCTCCGAGCCTCCACCTCAGTCAGGAGAGTCTCCAGTTCGCACTCGGTAAATTTTCGCTTTTTAGATGTGCTCGCTTTTTAGATGTGCTTCTCTTTCTATGATCGTACAGAGGGGAATCCCTGATGCAGGGCTCATCTAAATATGATTAACATAATTGAATAGGGGCGTGGACCGGGACAAGTCGGATACTCGTGCACGTGCGCTCAATTCCACGTTGATTTGGTATGTACAAAGGAAATGTGCTTGGGTTCATGCGTACGCTCAGATTGATACATCTGAATTTTTTTGTGCGTGCGGCGGTTTCTGGCTTTGTGCGTACGCCATGTTTCAGTAGAAAATCCACGCAATTGTTAGTACATGAGGCCCCAGGTATGCGGCAGTTGAGTTGGAGTGCCTAGCTGTCAAGTGGGCACTCGACACCCTAAAATACTACCTGCTGGGTAGAGACTTCACCCTAGAGACTGACCACCGCGCCTTGCAGTGGCTAGGGCGCATGAAGGACTCAAACGCCCGCATCACCCGCTGGTTCTTGGCACTGCAGCCATACCGGTTCACAGTGCAGTACCGAGCGGGCAAGCAGAATACGGTGGCGGACTTTTTGTCTCGACACCCTGTTGGGTTCCCTCCTCCAGAGGAGGAGGGAAATGTGAGAAAGTGAACACCTCCCTTCTCACTGGTTGTCTCACAAACACATGGACTGATTGTTTTTACTGAATGTTATTGTATTGTACTCCAGCTGCAGTAGGGGGCAATATTTTGTTCATTCAGGACAGAGGACACATGGGATAGCCCAGGGGGGCATTGGGTGTAAACAGCTGTTTTTGTATATATTTAGATGAGGTGTAAAGTGTGTATATATATATTGGGTAATATGTTGTTTGGTGAAATGTAAATACTGTGTTTTCTTACAAGGTTTACTTTCCATTTAGGAATATTTTGTTTGTAGCCTTGCAATGGGGTGTTCACCCCTTATTGGTATGGCCCAACTGGCCGTGATTGGTGTATGGCCTAACTGGCCTTGATTGGTCCAATTAGGACTGATTTCTTATTTAAGGGGTGCCTCATTCTGTGTGGGGGTTAACTGAGGGTAGGTGCTGGCTTGATGTGAGGCCAGTACCCGGTATGCTAGGCTATGCTAGGCTAAGCTAACCTATGCTATGCTACTTCATGCTGAGCTAAGCGGCTAAAATGGCTAGTTTTGCCATTTAGTATTATTTAGGATTTTGGATTTATGTTTGTTTTGTTATTTTGCAAGTTGTGGTGAAGACAATAAAGCCCCACTACTTTTCAACGGCATTGCCACCCCTCGTGTTTGTCCACACGGTCCAGGCCAGAGAGTCCACATCCCAATACGTGGGGTGATCAAGTCGGTCCATCACAATGACATTTTTGGAAATTTCTGGAAATAAAACCTCCCACCGGTGGCCACCAGATGGAGCCATCCCTTTTGATCCTCCCCGATCCTTTTTGGTCGATCCCAGGGTTGCGCAATAGGGACTTGGGGGGGGTCGTTCGCCTTCGTCAGGCAAACTCTCCGCCAAGTCCCTAAGCTCACGCTAACCGACCAATGGTTGACCAAAGCTGAGCAGAGTTGAGCAGCGATCGGCCAATGGCGGAGCGATGCTGAGCAGAGCTCGGCGCTCAACGGACCAATCGCTGAGCGAGGATCGGAATACGTCACCTAATGTTTTTATGACTCATACGTAGTCACGGTCATTGCTGTCCACTGCCAACGGAGGATTCGACTAAGGTGAATTTGATGATCTTCATCCTTTGCGAGTTAATAATTCGACTTTTCGTTAAGGTATGTATTTAGCTGTATCGATTTCGTAGAAAGAGAAACGATTCCGTTGACGTTGAAGCTATGTTTTTAGCTGCTGGGTAGACTTCATTCAACCTATCGCCGTTTTGTCTGTGAGCAAGCATATGACTCGTGGATGATCTCCTTTTAATCGTGGCAATCTAAGCTTTCCAACGGTATATGGCATGACTAAATTCGCCCACGGGTCGTCGAAATAATAAGCTGATTCATGTGTGTTCTTTTGGCTGTGGAAAGAAAATAGCACACAAGTCATACCAAGTCACCTTTATTGTTAGTGATAAACATGAATAAATAAACAGTATGGACATTGTATAAACAGTTGTATAAAAAGTGTAAACAGTATGAACAGTGTTCTTATAAAAGATATCAATATCAATACTGATCACGTGTGTATTTTATATTTCCAGGTTATTTGTTGATGAGCCAGAGCCTGTGACTCCCACCAACCGGCCCGTTCAGCCCACTGCGTTGTCGTCCTCCACCCGGCCGAAGCCTCCTGCGCCCACCCGCCTCCAGCCGAGGCCTCCTGCTGCGTCAGCCTGTGGCCCGCCCGCCCCCTGTGTCGGCAGCACCCATACCGCTGGTCCTCCCCGCACAGCCACAGGCCCCCTCCGTCCTGCTTCGTGGGCCATCCTGCAGCTGTCTCTGCAGTCATCGTGTGTCAAAACCATTCAAACTTGTATATGGTAACATTTCAAAATGACACCAGCATAAATGAGGACCTTGCAATAGGTTGTGTGTTACAGGACTCCCCTGGCATACAGCTGTATGTCTCTGTGAAGGTGGTTGTGAAGAACGGCATCCGGCTGAACAAGTACAAGTGCCGGCGAGGCAGCAACTCTCTCGAGGGGTTGCACGCCCACCGGGTTAACGCCATCCCTTCACAGCGATGTGGGATCATGCCGTTCCAAGTAAGTGATTAAAACACACACACACACACACACACACACACACACACACACACACGCGCATATATACACACACACACACGCATATATACACACACATATATATATATACTTAAACATAGCTGACCCTTTTTTTCCCCCTTCTCGGGGATTATGCTCCCAGTTTTGATCTCGGGCGTCTGGTCACTTATAGCATATAATAATATTCTATTACTGTTAAGCCAACTATGAATAATAAAACAGGCCAAAACATGTGTCCTTTATCATAGCTACACGTTTTACAAAAAAAACGCGTGAATTGAAACGTTGAAGGTATGTTTTTAGCTGCTGGGTAGACTTCAGTCAACCTGACGCAGTTTTGTCTCTGAGCAACAAAATTGCTCGCGGATGGGCTCATTTTGAGCGGGGAAATCGAAGCTTCCCAACGGCGTATGGCAAGACTATATTGACTCATGGGACGTTGAAATACTTAGCTAATTAATTTGTGTTCAGTTAGGAAAGATTGATGTTAATTGAAACGTTTAAGGTATGTTTTTAGCTGCTGGGTAGACTTCAGTCAACCTGACACAGTTTAGTCTGTGATCAACCAGACTGCTGGCGGATGGGCTCATTTTAGGCGGGGAAATCTAAGCTTTTCAACGGCGTATGGCAAGACTATATTCACCAAAGGGCCGTTGAAATACTAAGCTAATTAATTTGTGTTCTGTAAGGAAAGATTGATGTTAATTGAAACGTTAAAGGTATGTTTTTAGCTGCTGGGTAGACTTCATTCAACCTGACGCAGTTTAGTCTGTGATCAACCAGACTGCTCGCGGATGGGCTCATTTTAAGCGGGGAAATCTAAGCTTTCCAACGGCGTACGGCAAGACTATATTGACTCATGGGTCGTTGAAATACTTAGCTAATTAATTTCTGTTCTTTATTGAAAGATTGATCTTAATTGAAACGTTGAAGGTATATTTTTAGCTGCTGGGTAGACTTCATTCAACCTGACGCAGTTTAGTCTGTGATCAACCAGACTGCTCGCGGATGGGCTCATTTTAAGCGGGGAAATCTAAGCTTTCCAACGGCGTATGGCAAGACTATATCGACTCATGGGTCGTTGAAATACTAAGCTAATTAATTTGTGTTCTGTAAGGAAAGATTGATGTTAATTGAAACGTTGAAGGTATGTTTTTAGCTGCTGGGTAGACTTCAGTCAACCTGACGCAGTTTAGTCTGTGATCAACCAGACTGCTCGCGGATGGGCTCATTTTAAGCGGGGAAATCTAAGCTTTCCAACGGCGTATGGCAAGACTATATTGACTCATTGGTCGTTGAAATACTAAGCTAATTAATTTGTGTTCTGTAAGGAAAGATTGATGTTAATTGAAACGTTGAAGGTATGTTTTTAGCTGCTGGGTAGACTTCAGTCAACCTGACGCAGTTTAGTCTGTGATCAACCAGACTGCTCGCGGATGGGCTCATTTTAAGCGGGGAAATCTAAGCTTTCCAACGGCGTATGGCAAGACTATATTCACCAAAGGGTCGTTGAAATACTAAGCTAATTAATTTGTGTTCTGTAAGGAAAGATTGATGTTAATTGAAACGTTTAAGGTATGTTTTTAGCTGCTGGGTAGACTTCAGTCAACCTGACGCAGTTTAGTCTGTGATCAACCAGACTGCTCGCGGATGGGCTCATTTTAAGCGGGGAAATCTAAGCTTTCCAACGGCGTATGGCAAGACTATATTCACTAAAGGGTCGTTGAAATACTAAGCTAATTCATTTGTGTTCTGTAAGGAAAGATTGATGTTAATTGAAACGTTGAAGGTATGTCTTTAGCTGCTGTGTAGACTTCAGTCAACCTGACGCAGATTTGTCTGTGAGCAACCAAATTGCTCGGAGATTGGCTCATTTTAAACGGGGAAATCTAAGCTTTCCAACGACGTATGGCATGACTATATTTGCCCATGGGTCGTCGAAATAATAAGCTGATTCATGTGTGTTCTGTTGGCTGTGGAAAGAAAATAGCACACAAGTCATACCAAGTCACCTTTATTTTTCAGTGATAAACATTAATAAATAAACAGTATGGACATTGTATAAACAGTTGTATAAAAAGTGTAAACGGTATGAACAGTGTTCTTATAAAAGATATCAATATCAATACTGATCACGTGTGTATTTTATATTTCCAGGTTATTTGTTGATGAGCCAGAGCCTGTGACTCCCACCAACCGGCCCGTTCAGCCCACTGCGTTGTCGTCCTCCACCCGGCCGAAGCCTCCTGCGCCCACCCGCCTCCAGCCGAGGCCTCCTGCTGCATCAGCCTGTGGCCCGCCCGCCCCCTGTGTCGGCAGCACCCATACCGCTGGTCCTCCCCGCACAGCCACAGGCCCCCTCCGTCCTGCTTCGTGGGCCATCCTGCAGCTGTCTCTGCAGTCATCGTGTGTCAAAACCATTCAAACTTGTATATGGTAACATTTCAAAATGACACCAGCATAAATGAGGACCTTGCAATAGGTTGTGTGTTACAGGACCCCCCTGGCATACAGCTGTATGTCTCTGTGAAGGTGGTTGTGAAGAACTGCATCCGGCTGAACAAGTACAAGTGCCGGCGAGGCAGCAACTCTCTCGAGGGGTTGCACGCCCACCTGGTTAACGCCATCCCTTCACAGCGATATGGGATCATGCCGTTCCAAGTAAGTGATTAAAACACACACACACACACACACACACACACACACACACACACACACACACACACACACACACACACACACACACACACACGCGCGCGCGCGCATATATACACACACACACACACACTTATATATACACACACATATATATATATACTTAAACATAGCTGACCCTTTTTTTCCCCCTTCTCGGGGATTATGCTCCCAGTTTTGATCTCGGACGTCTGGTCACTTATAGCATATAATAATATTCTATTACTGTTAAGCCAACTATGAATAATAAAACAGGCCAAAACATGTGTCCTTTATCATAGCTACACGTGTTACAAAAAAAACGCGTGAATTGAAAAGTTGAAGGTATGTTTTTAGCTGCTGGGTAGACTTCAGTCAACCTGACGCAGTTTTGTCTGTGAGCAACCAAATTGCTCGGGGATGGGCTCATTTTAAGCGGGGAAATCTAAGGTTCCCAACGGCGTATGGCAAGACTATATTGAGTCATGGGTCGTTGAAATACTAAGCTAATTAATTTCTGTTCTTTATTGAAAGATTGATCTTAATTGAAACGTTGAAGGTATGTTTTTAGCTGCTGGGTAGACTTCAGTCAACCTGACGCAGTTTTGTCTGTGAGCAAGCAGACTGCTCGCGGATGGGCTCATTTTAAGCGGGGAAATCTAAGCTTTCCAACGGCGTATGGCAAGACTATATTGACTCATTGGTCGTTGAAATACTAAGCTAATTAATTTGTGATCTGTAAGGAAAGATTGATGTTAATTGAAACGTTGAAGGTATGTTTTTAGCTGCTGGGTAGACTTCAGTCAACCTGACACAGTTTTGTCTCTGAGCAACCAAATTGCTTGGGGATGGGCTCATTATAAGCGGGGAAATCTAAGCTTTTCAACGGCGTATGGCAAGACTATATTCACCAAAGGGCCTTTGAAATACTAAGCTAATTAATTTGTGTTCTGTAAGGAAAGATTTATGTTAATTGAAACGTTAAAGGTATGTTTTTAGCTGCTGGGTAGACTTCATTCAACCTGACGCAGTTTAGTCTGTGATCAACCAGACTGCTCGGGGATGGGCTCATTTTAAGCGGGGAAATCTAAGCTTTCCAACGGCCTATGGCAAGACTATATTGACTCATGGGTCATTGAAATACTAAGCTAATTAATTTGTGTTCTGTAAGGAAAGATTGATGTTAATTGAAACGTTGAAGGTATGTTTTTAGCTGCTGGGTAGACTTCAGTCAACCTGACGCAGTTTAGTCTGTGATCAACCAGACTGCTTGCGGATGGGCTCATTTTAAGCGGGGAAATCTAAGCTTTTCAACGGCGTATGGCAAGACTATATTCACCAAAGGGTCGTTGAAATACTAAGCTAATTAATTTGTGTTCTGTAAGGAAAGATTGATGTCAATTGAAACGTTAAAGGTATGTTTTTAGCTGCTGGGTAGACTTCATTCAACCTGACGCAGTTTAGTCTGTGATCAACCAAATTGCTCGGGGATGGGCTCATTTTAAGTGGGGAAATCTAAGCTTTTCAACGGCGTATGGCAAGACTATATTCACCAAAGGGCCTTTGAAATACTAAGCTAATTAATTTGTGTTCTGTAAGGAAAGATTGATGTTAATTGAAACGTTGAAGGTATGTTTTTAGCTGCTGGGTAGACTTCAGTCAACCTGACGCAGTTTAGTCTGTGATCAACCAGACTGCTCGCGGATGGGCTCATTTTAAGCGGGGAAATCTAAGCTTTCCAACGGCCTATGGCAAGACTATATTGACTCATGGGTCATTGAAATACTAAGCTAATTAATTTGTGTTCTGTAAGGAAAGATTGATGTTAATTGAAACGTTGAAGGTATGTTTTTAGCTGCTGGGTAGACTTCAGTCAACCTGACGCAGTTTAGTCTGTGATCAACCAGACTGCTTGCGGATGGGCTCATTTTAAGCGGGGAAATCTAAGCTTTTCAACGGCGTATGGCAAGACTATATTCACCAAAGGGTCGTTGAAATACTAAGCTAATTAATTTGTGTTCTGTAAGGAAAGATTGATGTCAATTGAAACGTTAAAGGTATGTTTTTAGCTGCTGGGTAGACTTCATTCAACCTGACGCAGTTTAGTCTGTGATCAACCAAATTGCTCGGGGATGGGCTCATTTTAAGTGGGGAAATCTAAGCTTTTCAACGGCGTATGGCAAGACTATATTCACCAAAGGGCCTTTGAAATACTAAGCTAATTAATTTGTGTTCTGTAAGGAAAGATTGATGTTAATTGAAACGTTGAAGGTATGTTTTTAGCTGCTGGGTAGACTTCAGTCAACCTGACGCAGTTTAGTCTGTGATCAACCAGACTGCTCGCGGATGGGCTCATTTTAAGCGGGGAAATCTAAGCTTTCCAACGGCGTATGGCAAGACTATATTGACTCATGGGTCGTTGAAATACTAAGCTAATTAATTTGTGTTCTGTAAGGAAAGATTGATGTTAATTGAAACGTTGAATGTATGTTTTTAGCTGCTGGGTAGACTTCAGTCAACCTGACGCAGTTTAGTCTGTGATCAACGAGACTGCTCGCGGATGGGCTCATTTTAAGCGGGGAAATCTAAGCTTTCCAACGGCGTATGGCAAGACTATATTCACTAAAGGGTCGTTGAAATACTAAGCTAATTAATTTGTGTTCTGTAAGGAAAGATTGATGTTAATTGAAACGTTGAAGGTATGTCTTTAGCTGCTGTGTAGACTACAGTCAACCTGACGCAGATTTGTCTGTGAGCAACCAAATTGCTCGGAGATGGGCTCATTTTAAACGGGGAAATCTAAGCTTCCCAACGACGTATGGCATGACTATATTTGCCCATGGGTCGTCGAAATAATAAGCTGATTCATGTGTGTTCTGTTGGCTGTGGAAAGAAAATAGCACACAAGTCATACCAAGTCACCTTTATTTTTCAGTGATAAACATTAATAAATAAACAGTATGGACATTGTATAAACAGTTGTATAAAAAGTGTAAACGGTATGAACAGTGTTCTTATAAAAGATATCAATATCAATACTGATCACGTGTGTATTTTATATTTCCAGGTTATTTGTTGATGAGCCAGAGCCTGTGACTCCCACCAACCGGCCCGTTCAGCCCACTGCGTTGTCGTCCTCCACCCGGCCGAAGCCTCCTGCGCCCACCCGCCTCCAGCCGAGGCCTCCTGCTGCGTCAGCCTGTGGCCCGCCCGCCCCCTGTGTCGGCAGCACCCATACCGCTGGTCCTCCCCGCACAGCCACAGGCCCCCTCCGTCCTGCTTCGTGGGCCATCCTGCAGCTGTCTCTGCAGTCATCGTGTGTCAAAACCATTCAAACTTGTATATGGTAACATTTCAAAATGACACCAGCATAAATGAGGACCTTGCAATAGGTTGTGTGTTACATGACCCCCCTGGAATACAGCTGTATGTCTCTGTGAAGGTGGTTGTGAAGAACTGCATCCGGCTGAACAAGTGCCGGTGAGGCAGCAACTCTCTCGAGGGGTTGCACGCCCACCTGGTTAACGCCATCCCTTCACAGCGATGTGGGATCATGCCGTTCCAAGTAAGTGATTAAAACACACACACACACACACACACACACACACACACACACACGCATATATACACACACACACACGCATATATACACACACATATATATATATACTTAAACATAGCTGACCCTTTTTTTCCCCCTTCTCGGGGATTATGCTCCCAGTTTTGATCTCGGACGTCTGGTCACTTATAGCATATAATAATATTCTATTACTGTTAAGCCAACTATGAATAATAAAACAGGCCAAAACATGTGTCCTTTATCATAGCTACACGTGTTACAAAAAAAACGCGGGCATTGAAAAGTTGAAGGTATGTTTTTAGCTGCTGGGTAGACTTCAGTCAACCTGACGCAGTTTTGTCTCTGAGCAACCAAATTGCTTGGGGATGGGCTCATTATAAGCGGGGAAATCTAAGCTTGATATTGGCGAGTGCAACTGCCTTTGATCCCCTATTCAACAACCGAGTCGTTGGATGAGGTGGGGGGGGGGTCATCGAGATAACTCTAACGAACCTAACCGAGCCAGGGCCATCGAAAGAACGGGCTCTCTACACAACCCATTTATATTACCTTACCAACTGTTATTCACAAAACGACCACTAGATGGAGGCGATGGACCACCACTGAAGAATCAAAAGAAGGCAACCAGCCTTTAACACAAAGACTAAAAACTCACTTCAGCTGTGATCCTCTTTATCTAAATAAATAAATAAACAAAAATGAATAAATAAATAGACTAAATAAATATACAAATATAAATAAATAAATTAAATATAGATTACCTTACCAACTATTGCAATTACCTATTATTATTGTTATTATTATTATTACTTACCTATTAATGCAATTTCCCAACCTGGGAACAATAGAGTATTTCTATTTCTATTTCTATAACTCGTCTTCATAAAACGACCACTAGGTGGAGACGACGCACCACCAGCGAGGAATCAAAAGAGGAGGAACAACCTTGAATACAAAGATTAAAACCCACTCCAGCTGTGAGTCTCTCGATGTATTTATTTACTAAAAAAAAATATATTAAATATATATACTCCTCCCATCTCTTCTCCCCTGTCTTCCCTCATGGAAATGAGGGAGTTGGGGGAGATAGAGTGTACTAGCCCGATCCGGCGGGGGTGAGTTCAGTCCATACAGACTGTCTCACCTTGACTCTACCTTCCTCAATCTCTAGCTCTAACTCTAACCCTAGGGATAACCTCAACCCCAACCCTAACCATAGGCCTAACCTTAGCCCTAACCCTAACTCAACCCTAACACTAACCCTTACCTTGGCCCTAATCTTAACACTAACCTCAACCCCTAACCTTAGCCTTAACACTAACCCTAACCCCTACTCTAATTCTAACCCTAACCCCTACTCTAACTCTAACCCTAAGCCTACCCTAACCTCCAACACTAACCCTACCCTAACTCTAACGCTAACCCTAACTCTAACCTTTGCCCTAACTTTAGCCCTAACCCTAGCCTCAGCCATAACCCTAACCCTAACCTTAGCCCTAACCCTAACCTTAACCCTAACCCTAACCTTGGCCCTAACCTTAACACTAACCTCAAACCTAACCTTAACCCTAACCTCAGCCATAACCCTAACCCTAACCTTAGCCCTAACCCTAATTCTAGCCCTAACCCTAATCTTAACCATAACCTTAACCCTAACCTTGGCCCTAACACTTAACCTAACCTTATCCATAACACTAACCCTAACCTCAACCCTAACCTTAACCCCAATCTCAGCCGTAACCCCAACCCTAACCTTATCCCTAACCTTAAACCTAACCCTAACCTCAGCCCTAACCTTAACCCTAACCTCAGCCCTCATCTTAACCCTAACCCCTAACCCCTAACCTCTAACCCTAACCCTAACCTTACCCTAACCGTAACGCTAACCCTAACCCTTACTCTAACCTTAGCCCTAACCTTAGCCCTAACCGTAACCCTAACCTTAACCCTAACCTTAACCCTAAACCGTAACCTTATACCTAACCCTAACCTCAGCCCTAACCTTAACCCTAACCGCAACCCCTCCCATTTACTTCAAACCTAACGTTAAGGTTAACTGCTAACTCTACCCCTAAATCTACCCTAACCTTAACCTACACTTGACATATTGGAGGAAGAAGACAATTACCCAGCATGCATTTCATCCGGAAAACTTTTCACAAAAAAACCCATTACCGAAGTACCTACGGCGAGAATAGACTACCCCAAGAAATTGTTGTTTTGGGTGAGGAAAGTAAGCCATTGAGTCTTCTCTAAGGTCAACTTCCTACACAATCTCTGTAGTCGCGCGGTGTATGGGGCACAGGAATTGTTATTAACAGGCTGTTCGGCATGGGGTCCTGGAGGGGCCAGGGAGGCAGTGCTTAGTCGCGGCTGGCCTTGGCCTTTCCTACCCTGGGACCGACTGGGAAGGCACCGCTGGTCGGGGCTGGTCTTGGTCTTTCCTAGGTCTGGACACCCATCGCTGAGGATAGCTGCATTGGGGGACCGTGGAGGCAGTGCTTTGTCACGGCTGGCCTCGGTCCTTCGTGACCCCAGTTTTCTGCTAGTTCATCTGGACCCAACAGAGGACAAGAACCAAGCTCCGGCCCTGATTGGCCAAACCAGGGCTACCTAGCGGTGTTAACAACTGGTTTGTGCTGGTCAGGGGGTAAGTATGTGCCCCCTCCTCTCCATAACCAAAACAATGTATCCTAAAAAGCGTTTTACTTACCTTTACTTACCTCGACGTTACCTCAACAAATGATCACTCCTAAAAAAGCTTAAACCCAATACCAATTCCATTTCGGAAACGACGCACCTTGAGAATTGATCACTCTCGGGGGGGCCTCCCTTGGGTGAGGGTGTATAGTGACAATGGCCAGAAACACCCTATGATCCCAGGGTCCACTACTGATGACGTGTCCTAATATTTCGATAGCACGTTTATACTCAAATAGAAATGGAAAAGAAAAGTCTCACTCCAGCTGTGACTCGTCTTTATTCAAATAAGTAAATATACCAATGCATTGGAAGTACCTTCAATCAAACTAGATTGACCTTCATCTTGGAACAAAGAAAACCTTTGGGAAAAGGAAAAACAAGTCTATATCTCCAAATCAGCGGTTATATCACAACAAGACAGATAACCATTTCGTTTTACTTCATTCTTGGTAATATGGGAAAAGAGAGCTGCGGATGACTAGATATTGGCGAGTGCAACTGCCTTTGATCCCCTATTCAACTACCGAGTCGTTGGATGAGGTGGGGGGGGGTCATCGAGATAACTCTAACGAACCTAACCGAGCCAGGGCCATCGAAAGAACGGGCTCTCTACACAACCCATTTATATTACCTTACCAACTGTTATTCACAAAACGACCACTAGATGGAGGCGATGGACCACCACTGAAGAATCAAAAGAAGGCAACCAGCCTTTAACACAAAGACTAAAAACTCACTCCAGCTGTGATCCTCTTTATCTAAATAAATAAATAAACAAAAATGAATAAATAAATAGACTAAATAAATATACAAATATAAATAAATAAATTAAATATAGATTACCTTACCAACTATTGCAATTACCTATTATTATTATTATTACTTACCTATTAATGCAATTTCCCAACCTGGGAACAATAGAGTATTTCTATTTCTATTTCTATAACTCTTCTTCACAAAACGACCACTAGGTGGAGACGACGCACCACCAGCGAGGAATCAAAAGAGGAGGAACAACCTTGAATACAAAGATTAAAACCCACTCCAGCGGTGAGTCTCTCGATGTATTTATTTACTAAAAAAATATATATTAAATATATATACTCCTCCCATCTCTTCTCCCCTGTCTTCCCTCATGGAAATGAGGGAGTTGGGGGAGATAGAGTGTACTAGCCCGATCCGGCGGGGGTGAGTTCAGTCCGTACAGACTGTCTCACCTTGACTCTACCTTCCTCAATCTCTAGCTCTAACTCTAACCCTAGGGATAACCTCAACCCCAACCCTAACCATAGGCCTAACCTTAGCCCTAACCCTAACTCAACCCTAACACTAACCCTTACCTTGGCCCTAATCTTAACACTAACCTCAACCCCTAACCTTAGCCTTAACACTAACCCTAACCCCTACTCTAACTCTAACCCTAACCCCTACTCTAACTCTAACCCTAAGCCTACCCTAACCTCCAACACTAACCCTACCCTAACTCTAACGCTAACCCTAACTCTAACCTTTGCCCTAACTTTAGCCCTAACCCTAGCCTCAGCCATAACCCTAACCCTAACCTTAGCCCTAACCCTAACCTTAACCCTAACCCTAACCTTGGCCCTAACCTTAACACTAACCTCAAACCTAACCTTAACCCTAACCTCAGCCATAACCCTAACCCTAACCTTAGCCCTAACCCTAATTCTAGCCCTAACCCTAATCTTAACCATAACCTTAACCCTAACCTTGGCCCTAACACTTAACCTAACCTTATCCATAACACTAACCCTAACCTCAACCCTAACCTTAACCCCAATCTCAGCCGTAACCCCAACCCTAACCTTATCCCTAACCTTAAACCTAACCCTAACCTCAGCCCTAACCTTAACCCTAACCTCAGCCCTCATCTTAACCCTAACCCCTAACCCCTAACCTCTAACCCTAACCCTAACCTTACCCTAACCGTAACGCTAACCCTAACCCTTACTCTAACCTTAGCCCTAACCTTAGCCCTAACCGTAACCCTAACCTTAACCCTAACCTTAACCCTAAACCGTAACCTTATACCTAACCCTAACCTCAGCCCTAACCTTAACCCTAACCGCAACCCCTCCCATTTACTTCAAACCTAACGTTAAGGTTAACTGCTAACTCTACCCCTAAATCTACCCTAACCTTAACCTACACTTGACATATTGGAGGAAGAAGACAATTACCCAGCATGCATTTCATCCGGAAAACTTTTCACAAAAAAACCCATTACCGAAGTACCTACGGCGAGAATAGACTACCCCAAGAAATTGTTGTTTTGGGTGAGGAAAGTAAGCCATTGAGTCTTCTCTAAGGTCAACTTCCTACACAATCTCTGTAGTCGCGCGGTGTATGGGGCACAGGAATTGTTATTAACAGGCTGTTCGGCATGGGGTCCTGGAGGGGCCAGGGAGGCAGTGCTTAGTCGCGGCTGGCCTTGGCCTTTCCTACCCTGGGACCGACTGGGAAGGCACCGCTGGTCGGGGCTGGTCTTGGTCTTTCCTAGGTCTGGACACCCATCGCTGAGGATAGCTGCATTGGGGGACCGTGGAGGCAGTGCTTTGTCACGGCTGGCCTCGGTCCTTCGTGACCCCAGTTTTCTGCTAGTTCATCTGGACCCAACAGAGGACAAGAACCAAGCTCCGGCCCTGATTGGCCAAACCAGGGCTACCTAGCGGTGTTAACAACTGGTTTGTGCTGGTCAGGGGGTAAGTATGTGCCCCCTCCTCTCCATAACCAAAACAATGTATCCTAAAAAGTGTTTTACTTACCTTTACTTACCTCGACGTTACCTCAACAAATGATCACTCCTAAAAAAGCTTAAACCCAATACCAATTCCATTTCGGAAACGACACACCTTGAGAATTGATCACTCTCGGGGGGGCCTCCCTTGGGTGAGGGTGTATAGTGACAATGGCCAGAAACACCCTATGATCCCAGGGTCCACTACTGATGACGTGTCCTAATATTTCGATAGCACGTTTATACTAAAATAGAAATGGAAAAGAAAAGTCTCACTCCAGCTGTGACTCGTCTTTATTCAAATAAGTAAATATACCAATGCATTGGAAGTACCTTCAATCAAACTAGATTGACCTTCATCTTGGAACAAAGAAAACCTTTGGGAAAAGGAAAAACAAGTCTATATCTCCAAATCAGCGGTTATATCACAACAAGACAGATAACCATTTCGTTTTACTTCATTCTTGGTAATATGGGAAAAGAGAGCTGCGGATGACTAGATATTGGCGAGTGCAACTGCCTTTGATCCCCTATTCAACTACCGAGTCGTTGGATGAGGTGGGGGGGGGGTCATCGAGATAACTCTAACAAACCTAACCGAGCCAGGGCCATCGAAAGAACGGGCTCTCTACACAACCCATTTATATTACCTTACCAACTGTTATTCACAAAACGACCACTAGATGGAGGCGATGGACCACCACTGAAGAATCAAAAGAAGGCAACCAGCCTTTAACACAAAGACTAAAAACTCACTCCAGCTGTGATCCTCTTTATCTAAATAAATAAATAAACAAAAATGAATAAATAAATAGACTAAATAAATATACAAATATAAATAAATAAATTAAATATAGATTACCTTACCAACTATTGCAATTACCTATTATTATTATTATTACTTACCTATTAATGCAATTTCCCAACCTGGGAACAATAGAGTATTTCTATTTCTATTTCTATAACTCTTCTTCACAAAACGACCACTAGGTGGAGACGACGCACCACCAGCGAGGAATCAAAAGAGGAGGAACAACCTTGAATACAAAGATTAAAACCCACTCCAGCGGTGAGTCTCTCGATGTATTTATTTACTAAAAAAATATATATTAAATATATATACTCCTCCCATCTCTTCTCCCCTGTCTTCCCTCATGGAAATGAGGGAGTTGGGGGAGATAGAGTGTACTAGCCCGATCCGGCGGGGGTGAGTTCAGTCCGTACAGACTGTCTCACCTTGACTCTACCTTCCTCAATCTCTAGCTCTAACTCTAACCCTAGGGATAACCTCAACCCCAACCCTAACCATAGGCCTAACCTTAGCCCTAACCCTAACTCAACCCTAACACTAACCCTTACCTTGGCCCTAATCTTAACACTAACCTCAACCCCTAACCTTAGCCTTAACACTAACCCTAACCCCTACTCTAACTCTAACCCTAACCCCTACTCTAACTCTAACCCTAAGCCTACCCTAACCTCCAACACTAACCCTACCCTAACTCTAACGCTAACCCTAACTCTAACCTTTGCCCTAACTTTAGCCCTAACCCTAGCCTCAGCCATAACCCTAACCCTAACCTTAGCCCTAACCCTAACCTTAACCCTAACCCTAACCTTGGCCCTAACCTTAACACTAACCTCAAACCTAACCTTAACCCTAACCTCAGCCATAACCCTAACCCTAACCTTAGCCCTAACCCTAATTCTAGCCCTAACCCTAATCTTAACCATAACCTTAACCCTAACCTTGGCCCTAACACTTAACCTAACCTTATCCATAACACTAACCCTAACCTCAACCCTAACCTTAACCCCAATCTCAGCCGTAACCCCAACCCTAACCTTATCCCTAACCTTAAACCTAACCCTAACCTCAGCCCTAACCTTAACCCTAACCTCAGCCCTCATCTTAACCCTAACCCCTAACCTCTAACCCTAACCCTAACCCTAACCTTACCCTTACCGTAACGCTAACCCTAACCCTTACTCTAACCTTAGCCCTAACCTTAGCCCTAACCGTAACCCTAACCTTAACCGTAACCTTAACCCTAAACCGTAACCTTATACCTAACCCTAACCTCAGCCCTAACCTTAACCCTAACCGCAACCCCTCCCATTTACTTCAAACCTAACGTTAAGGTTAACTGCTAACTCTACCCCTAAATCTACCCTAACCTTAACCTACACTTGACATATTGGAGGAAGAAGACAATTACCCAGCATGCATTTCATCCGGAAAACTTTTCACAAAAAAACCCATTACCGAAGTACCTACGGCGAGAATAGACTACCCCAAGAAATTGTTGTTTTGGGTGAGGAAAGTAAGCCATTGAGTCTTCTCTAAGGTCAACTTCCTACACAATCTCTGTAGTCGCGCGGTGTATGGGGCACAGGAATTGTTATTAACAGGCTGTTCGGCATGGGGTCCTGGAGGGGCCAGGGAGGCAGTGCTTAGTCGCGGCTGGCCTTGGCCTTTCCTACCCTGGGACCGACTGGGAAGGCACCGCTGGTCGGGGCTGGTCTTGGTCTTTCCTAGGTCTGGACACCCATCGCTGAGGATAGCTGCATTGGGGGACCGTGGAGGCAGTGCTTTGTCACGGCTGGCCTCGGTCCTTCGTGACCCCAGTTTTCTGCTATTTCATCTGGACCCAACAGAGGACAAGAACCAAGCTCCGGCCCTGATTGGCCAAACCAGGGCTACCTAGCGGTGTTAACAACTGGTTTGTGCTGGTCAGGGGGTAAGTATGTGCCCCCTCCTCTCCATAACCAAAACAATGTATCCTAAAAAGTGTTTTACTTACCTTTACTTACCTCGACGTTACCTCAACAAATGATCACTCCTAAAAAAGCTTAAACCCAATACCAATTCCATTTCGGAAACGACACACCTTGAGAATTGATCACTCTCGGGGGGGCCTCCCTTGGGTGAGGGTGTATAGTGACAATGGCCAGAAACACCCTATGATCCCAGGGTCCACTACTGATGACGTGTCCTAATATTTCGATAGCACGTTTATACTAAAATAGAAATGGAAAAGAAAAGTCTCACTCCAGCTGTGACTCGTCTTTATTCAAATAAGTAAATATACCAATGCATTGGAAGTACCTTCAATCAAACTAGATTGACCTTCATCTTGGAACAAAGAAAACCTTTGGGAAAAGGAAAAACAAGTCTATATCTCCAAATCAGCGGTTATATCACAACAAGACAGATAACCATTTCGTTTTACTTCATTCTTGGTAATATGGGAAAAGAGAGCTGCGGATGACTAGATATTGGCGAGTGCAACTGCCTTTGATCCCCTATTCAACAACCGAGTCGTTGGATGAGGTGGGGGGGGGGTCATCGAGATAACTCTAACGAACCTAACCGAGCCAGGGCCATCGAAAGAACGGGCTCTCTACACAACCCATTTATATTACCTTACCAACTGTTATTCACAAAACGACCACTAGATGGAGGCGATGGACCACCACTGAAGAATCAAAAGAAGGCAACCAGCCTTTAACACAAAGACTAAAAACTCACTCCAGCTGTGATCCTCTTTATCTAAATAAATAAATAAACAAAAATGAATAAATAAATAGACTAAATAAATATACAAATATAAATAAATAAATTAAATATAGATTACCTTACCAACTATTGCAATTACCTATTATTATTGTTATTATTATTATTACTTACCTATTAATGCAATTTCCCAACCTGGGAACAATAGAGTATTTCTATTTCTATTTCTATAACTCTTCTTCACAAAACGACCACTAGGTGGAGACGACGCACCACCAGCGAGGAATCAAAAGAGGAGGAACAACCTTGAATACAAAGATTAAAACCCACTCCAGCGGTGAGTCTCTCGATGTATTTATTTACTAAAAAAATATATATTAAATATATATACTCCTCCCATCTCTTCTCCCCTGTCTTCCCTCATGGAAATGAGGGAGTTGGGGGAGATAGAGTGTACTAGCCCGATCCGGCGGGGGTGAGTTCAGTCCGTACAGACTGTCTCACCTTGACTCTACCTTCCTCAATCTCTAGCTCTAACTCTAACCCTAGGGATAACCTCAACCCCAACCCTAACCATAGGCCTAACCTTAGCCCTAACCCTAACTCAACCCTAACACTAACCCTTACCTTGGCCCTAATCTTAACACTAACCTCAACCCCTAACCTTAGCCTTAACACTAACCCTAACCCCTACTCTAACTCTAACCCTAAGCCTACCCTAACCTCCAACACTAACCCTACCCTAACTCTAACGCTAACCCTAACTCTAACCTTTGCCCTAACTTTAGCCCTAACCCTAGCCTCAGCCATAACCCTAACCCTAACCTTAGCCCTAACCCTAACCTTAACCCTAACCCTAACCTTGGCCCTAACCTTAACACTAACCTCAAACCTAACCTTAACCCTAACCTCAGCCATAACCCTAACCCTAACCTTAGCCCTAACCCTAATTCTAGCCCTAACCCTAATCTTAACCATAACCTTAACCCTAACCTTGGCCCTAACACTTAACCTAACCTTATCCATAACACTAACCCTAACCTCAACCCTAACCTTAACCCCAATCTCAGCCGTAACCCCAACCCTAACCTTATCCCTAACCTTAAACCTAACCCTAACCTCAGCCCTAACCTTAACCCTAACCTCAGCCCTCATCTTAACCCTAACCCCTAACCTCTAACCCTAACCCTAACCTTGCCGTAACGCTAACCCTAACCCTTACTCTAACCTTAGCCCTAACCTTAGCCCTAACCGTAACCCTAACCTTAACCCTAACCTTAACCCTAAACCGTAACCTTATACCTAACCCTAACCTCAGCCCTAACCTTAACCCTAACCGCAACCCCTCCCATTTACTTCAAACCTAACGTTAAGGTTAACTGCTAACTCTACCCCTAAATCTACCCTAACCTTAACCTACACTTGACATATTGGAGGAAGAAGACAATTACCCAGCATGCATTTCATCCGGAAAACTTTTCACAAAAAAACCCATTACCGAAGTACCTACGGCGAGAATAGACTACCCCAAGAAATTGTTGTTTTGGGTGAGGAAAGTAAGCCATTGAGTCTTCTCTAAGGTCAACTTCCTACACAATCTCTGTAGTCGCGCGGTGTATGGGGCACAGGAATTGTTATTAACAGGCTGTTCGGCATGGGGTCCTGGAGGGGCCAGGGAGGCAGTGCTTAGTCGCGGCTGGCCTTGGCCTTTCCTACCCTGGGACCGACTGGGAAGGCACCGCTGGTCGGGGCTGGTCTTGGTCTTTCCTAGGTCTGGACACCCATCGCTGAGGATAGCTGCATTGGGGGACCGTGGAGGCAGTGCTTTGTCACGGCTGGCCTCGGTCCTTCGTGACCCCAGTTTTCTGCTAGTTCATCTGGACCCAACAGAGGACAAGAACCAAGCTCCGGCCCTGATTGGCCAAACCAGGGCTACCTAGCGGTGTTAACAACTGGTTTGTGCTGGTCAGGGGGTAAGTATGTGCCCCCTCCTCTCCATAACCAAAACAATGTATCCTAAAAAGTGTTTTACTTACCTTTACTTACCTCGACGTTACCTCAACAAATGATCACTCCTAAAAAAGCTTAAACCCAATACCAATTCCATTTCGGAAACGACACACCTTGAGAATTGATCACTCTCGGGGGGGCCTCCCTTGGGTGAGGGTGTATAGTGACAATGGCCAGAAACACCCTATGATCCCAGGGTCCACTACTGATGACGTGTCCTAATATTTCGATAGCACGTTTATACTAAAATAGAAATGGAAAAGAAAAGTCTCACTCCAGCTGTGACTCGTCTTTATTCAAATAAGTAAATATACCAATGCATTGGAAGTACCTTCAATCAAACTAGATTGACCTTCATCTTGGAACAAAGAAAACCTTTGGGAAAAGGAAAAACAAGTCTATATCTCCAAATCAGCGGTTATATCACAACAAGACAGATAACCATTTCGTTTTACTTCATTCTTGGTAATATGGGAAAAGAGAGCTGCGGATGACTAGATATTGGCGAGTGCAACTGCCTTTGATCCCCTATTCAACTACCGAGTCGTTGGATGAGGTGGGGGGGGTCATCGAGATAACTCTAACGAACCTAACCGAGCCAGGGCCATCGAAAGAACGGGCTCTCTACACAACCCATTTATATTACCTTACCAACTGTTATTCACAAAACGACCACTAGATGGAGGCGATGGACCACCACTGAAGAATCAAAAGAAGGCAACCAGCCTTTAACACAAAGACTAAAAACTCACTCCAGCTGTGATCCTCTTTATCTGAATAAATAAATAAACAAAAATGAATAAATAAATAGACTAAATAAATATACAAATATAAAAAAATAAATTAAATATAGATTACCTTACCAACTATTGCAATTACCTATTATTATTATTATTACTTACCTATTAATGCAATTTCCCAACCTGGGAACAATAAAGTATTTCTATTTCTATTTCTATAACTCTTCTTCACAAAACGACCACTAGGTGGAGACGACGCACCACCAGCGAGGAATCAAAAGAGGAGGAACAACCTTGAATACAAAGATTAAAACCCACTCCAGCGGTGAGTCTCTCGATGTATTTATTTACTAAAAAAATATATATTAAATATATATACTCCTCCCATCTCTTCTCCCCTGTCTTCCCTCATGGAAATGAGGGAGTTGGGGGAGATAGAGTGTACTAGCCCGATCCGGCGGGGGTGAGTTCAGTCCGTACAGACTGTCTCACCTTGACTCTACCTTCCTCAATCTCTAGCTCTAACTCTAACCCTAGGGATAACCTCAACCCCAACCCTATCCATAGGCCTAACCTTAGCCCTAACCCTAACTCAACCCTAACACTAACCCTTACCTTGGCCCTAATCTTAACACTAACCTCAACCCCTAACCTTAGCCTTAACACTAACCCTAACCCCTACTCTAACTCTAACCCTAACCCCTACTCTAACTCTAACCCTAAGCCTACCCTAACCTCCAACACTAACCCTACCCTAACTCTAACGCTAACCCTAACTCTAACCTTTGCCCTAACTTTAGCCCTAACCCTAGCCTCAGCCATAACCCTAACCCTAACCTTAGCCCTAACCCTAACCTTAACCCTAACCCTAACCTTGGCCCTAACCTTAACACTAACCCTAACCTCAAACCTAACCTTAACCCTAACCTCAGCCATAACCCTAACCCTAACCTTAGCCCTAACCCTAATTCTAGCCCTAACCCTAATCTTAACCATAACCTTAACCCTAACCTTGGCCCTAACACTTAACCTAACCTTATCCATAACACTAACCCTAACCTCAACCCTAACCTTAACCCCAATCTCAGCCGTAACCCCAACCCTAACCTTATCCCTAACCTTAAACCTAACCCTAACCTCAGCCCTAACCTTAACCCTAACCTCAGCCCTCATCTTAACCCTAACCCCTAACCCCTAACCTCTAACCCTAACCCTAACCTTACCCTAACCGTAACGCTAACCCTAACCCTTACTCTAACCTTAGCCCTAACCTTAGCCCTAACCGTAACCCTAACCTTAACCCTAACCTTAACCCTAAACCGTAACCTTATACCTAACCCTAACCTCAGCCCTAACCTTAACCCTAACCGCAACCCCTCCCATTTACTTCAAACCTAACGTTAAGGTTAACTGCTAACTCTACCCCTAAATCTACCCTAACCTTAACCTACACTTGACATATTGGAGGAAGAAGACAATTACCCAGCATGCATTTCATCCGGAAAACTTTTCACAAAAAAACCCATTACCGAAGTACCTACGGCGAGAATAGACTACCCCAAGAAATTGTTGTTTTGGGTGAGGAAAGTAAGCCATTGAGTCTTCTCTAAGGTCAACTTCCTACACAATCTCTGTAGTCGCGCGGTGTATGGGGCACAGGAATTGTTATTAACAGGCTGTTCAGCATGGGGTCCTGGAGGGGCCAGGGAGGCAGTGCTTAGTCGCGGCTGGCCTTGGCCTTTCCTACCCTGGGACCGACTGGGAAGGCACCGCTGGTCGGGGCTGGTCTTGGTCTTTCCTAGGTCTGGACACCCATCGCTGAGGATAGCTGCATTGGGGGACCGTGGAGGCAGTGCTTTGTCACGGCTGGCCTCGGTCCTTCGTGACCCCAGTTTTCTGCTAGTTCATCTGGACCCAACAGAGGACAAGAACCAAGCTCCGGCCCTGATTGGCCAAACCAGGGCTACCTAGCGGTGTTAACAACTGGTTTGTGCTGGTCAGGGGGTAAGTATGTGCCCCCTCCTCTCCATAACCAAAACAATGTATCCTAAAAAGTGTTTTACTTACCTTTACTTACCTCGACGTTACCTCAACAAATGATCACTCCTAAAAAAGCTTAAACCCAATACCAATTCCATTTCGGAAACGACACACCTTGAGAATTGATCACTCTCGGGGGGGCCTCCCTTGGGTGAGGGTGTATAGTGACAATGGCCAGAAACACCCTATGATCCCAGGGTCCACTACTGATGACGTGTCCTAATATTTCGATAGCACGTTTATACTAAAATAGAAATGGAAAAGAAAAGTCTCACTCCAGCTGTGACTCGTCTTTATTCAAATAAGTAAATATACCAATGCATTGGAAGTACCTTCAATCAAACTAGATTGACCTCCATCTTGGAACAAAGAAAACCTTTGGGAAAAGGAAAAACAAGTCTATATCTCCAAATCAGCGGTTATATCACAACAAGACAGATAACCATTTCGTTTTACTTCATTCTTGGTAATATGGGAAAAGAGAGCTGCGGATGACTAGATATTGGCGAGTGCAACTGCCTTTGATCCCCTATTCAACTACCGAGTCGTTGGATGAGGTGGGGGGGGGGGTCATCGAGATAACTCTAACGAACCCAACCCTAACCATAGGCCTAACCTTAGCCCTAACCCTAACTCAACCCTAACACTAACCCTTACCTTGGCCCTAATCTTAACACTAACCTCAACCCCTAACCTTAGCCTTAACACTAACCCTAACCCCTACTCTAACTCTAACCCTAACCCCTACTCTAACTCTAACCCTAAGCCTACCCTAACCTCCAACACTAACCCTACCCTAACTCTAACGCTAACCCTAACTCTAACCTTTGCCCTAACTTTAGCCCTAACCCTAGCCTCAGCCATAAACCTAACCCTAACCTTAGCCCTAACCCTAACCTTAACCCTAACCCTAACCTTGGCCCTAACCTTAACACTAACCTCAAACCTAACCTTAACCCTAACCTCAGCCATAACCCTAACCCTAACCTTAGCCCTAACCCTAATTCTAGCCCTAACCCTAATCTTAACCATAACCTTAACCCTAACCTTGGCCCTAACACTTAACCTAAACTTATCCATAACACTAACCCTAACCTCAACCCTAACCTTAACCCCAATCTCAGCCGTAACCCCAACCCTAACCTTATCCCTAACCTTAAACCTAACCCTAACCTCAGCCCTAACCTTAACCCTAACCTCAGCCCTCATCTTAACCCTAACCCCTAACCCCTAACCTCTAACCCTAACCCTAACCTTACCCTAACCGTAACGCTAAACCTAACCCTTACTCTAACCTTAGCCCTAACCTTAGCCCTAACCGTAACCCTAACCTTAACCCTAACCTTAACCCTAAACCGTAACCTTATACCTAACCCTAACCTCAGCCCTAACCTTAACCCTTACCGCAACCCCTCCCATTTACTTCAAACCTAACGTTAAGGTTAACTGCTAACTCTACCCCTAAATCTACCCTAACCTTAACCTACACTTGACATATTGGAGGAAGAAGACAATTACCCAGCATGCATTTCATCCGGAAAACTTTTCACAAAAAAACCCATTACCGAAGTACCTACGGCGAGAATAGACTACCCCAAGAAATTGTTGTTTTTGGTGAGGAAAGTAAGCCATTGAGTCTTCTCTAAGGTCAACTTCCTACACAATCTCTGTAGTCGCGCGGTGTATGGGGCACAGGAATTGTTATTAACAGGCTGTTCAGCATGGGGTCCTGGAGGGGCCAGGGAGGCAGTGCTTAGTCGCGGCTGGCCTTGGCCTTTCCTACCCTGGGACCGACTGGGAAGGCACCGCTGGTCGGGGCTGGTCTTGGTCTTTCCTAGGTCTGGACACCCATCGCTGAGGATAGCTGCATTGGGGGACCGTGGAGGCAGTGCTTTGTCATGGCTGGCCTCGATCCTTCGTGACCCCAGTTCTCTGCTAGTTCATCTGGACCCAACAGAGGACAAGAACCAAGCTCCGGCCCTGATTGGCCAAACCAGGGCTACCTAGCGGTGTTAACAACTGGTTTGTGCTGGTCAGGGGGTAAGTATGTGCCCCCTCCTCTCCATAACCAAAACAATGTATCCTAAAAAGTGTTTTACTTACCTTTACTTACCTCGACGTAACCTCAACAAATGATCACTCCTAAAAAAGCTTAAACCCAATACCAATTCCATTTCGGAAACGACACACCTTGAGAATTGATCACTCTCGGGGGGGCCTCCCTTGGGTGAGGGTGTATAGTGACAATGGCCAGAAACACCCTATGATCCCAGGGTCCAATACTGATGACGTGTCCTAATATTTCGATAGCACGTTTATACTAAAATAGAAATGGAAAAGAAAAGTCTCACTCCAGCTGTGACTCGTCTTTATTCAAATAAGTAAATATACCAATGCATTGGAAGTACCTTCAATCAAACTAGATTGACCTTCATCTTGGAACAAAGAAAACCTTTGGGAAAAGGAAAAACAAGTCTATATCTCCAAATCAGCGGTTATATCACAACAAGACAGATAACCATTTCGTTTTACTTCATTCTTGGTAATATGGGAAAAGAGAGCTGCGGATGACTAGATATTGGCGAGTGCAACTGCCTTTGATCCCCTATTCAACTACCGAGTCGTTGGATGAGGTGGGGGGGGGGTCATCGAGATAACTCTAACGAACCTAACCGAGCCAGGGCCATCGAAAGAACGGGCTCTCTACACAACCCATTTATATTACCTTACCAACTGTTATTCACAAAACGACCACTAGATGGAGGCGATGGACCACCACTGAAGAATCAAAAGAAGGCAACCAGCCTTTAACACAAAGACTAAAAACTCACTCCAGCTGTGATCCTCTTTATCTAAATAAATAAATAAACAAAAATGAATAAATAAATAGACTAAATAAATATACAAATATAAATAAATAAATTAAATATAGATTACCTTACCAACTATTGCAATTACCTATTATTATTATTATTACTTACCTATTAATGCAATTTCCCAACCTGGGAACAATAGAGTATTTCTATTTCTATTTCTATAACTCTTCTTCACAAAACGACCACTAGGTGGAGACGACGCACCACCAGCGAGGAATCAAAAGAGGAGGAACAACCTTGAATACAAAGATTAAAACCCACTCCAGCGGTGAGTCTCTCGATGTATTTATTTACTAAAAAAATATATATTAAATATATATACTCCTCCCATCTCTTCTCCCCTGTCTTCCCTCATGGAAATGAGGGAGTTGGGGGAGATAGAGTGTACTAGCCCGATCCGGCGGGGGTGAGTTCAGTCCGTACAGACTGTCTCACCTTGACTCTACCTTCCTCAATCTCTAGCTCTAACTCTAACCCTAGGGATAACCTCAACCCCAACCCTAACCATAGGCCTAACCTTAGCCCTAACCCTAACTCAACCCTAACACTAACCCTTACCTTGGCCCTAATCTTAACACTAACCTCAACCCCTAACCTTAGCCTTAACACTAACCCTAACCCCTACTCTAACTCTAACCCTAACCCCTACTCTAACTCTAACCCTAAGCCTACCCTAACCTCCAACACTAACCCTACCCTAACTCTAACGCTAACCCTAACTCTAACCTTTGCCCTAACTTTAGCCCTAACCCTAGCCTCAGCCATAACCCTAACCCTAACCTTAGCCCTAACCCTAACCTTAACCCTAAACCTAACCTTGGCCCTAACCTTAACACTAACCTCAAACCTAACCTTAACCCTAACCTCAGCCATAACCCTAACCCTAACCTTAGCCCTAACCCTAATTCTAGCCCTAACCCTAATCTTAACCATAACCTTAACCCTAACCTTGGCCCTAACACTTAACCTAACCTTATCCATAACACTAACCCTAACCTCAACCCTAACCTTAACCCCAATCTCAGCCGTAACCCCAACCCTAACCTTATCCCTAACCTTAAACCTAACCCTAACCTCAGCCCTAACCTTAACCCTAACCTCAGCCCTCATCTTAACCCTAACCCCTAACCCCTAACCTCTAACCCTAACCCTAACCTTACCCTAACCGTAACGCTAACCCTAACCCTTACTCTAACCTTAGCCCTAACCTTAGCCCTAACCGTAACCCTAACCTTAACCCTAACCTTAACCCTAAACCGTAACCTTATACCTAACCCTAACCTCAGCCCTAACCTTAACCCTAACCGCAACCCCTCCCATTTACTTAAGATAAGATAAGATAAGATATTTCTTTATTAATCCCCCGTAGGAGAAATTCGCAGAGACCAGCAGTGCAGGGGATAGATGAGCAGTAAAGAGCCTGGCTAAATTCTATACACAATAAAAAACAATAGATTAGATTAAATACGCGCTCTTAAGTCAGGTCGGTGACGAGAGGACCCGTATGCATACTAGTGTCCTAGATAGCAGTTTGTGGTGCAAAATGCAAGATAGATCAAATAGTGCAAGTAGATAAAATAGTGCAAGTATGCGGAAAGTGCAAGGTGCAAGATGTGCAAATTTATACAGGTATTCCAGGTACAATATATGAATGGTCCTGGAATAACAACGGCTGGGTCACAGTCCAAGGTGTGTGGTGTGGTGTATGTGAATGAAAGTTCAGTCCATTCCATTTGTCTGGTGGTGTTGGAGCTTCCTGAGCCTGATGGTTGGTGGGATGAAGGAGCACCCAAGCACTTTGAGGCACTTGGCTGAGTGAGCATGTGGCTGAACGTGTTCCTGAGTTGCTTCAGTTGCTTCAGTTCGGCACAGTGAGGCTGAGAGGGTAGGTCCGGGTCGCCAGCAGCATTCCCCTCGTCTTCCTCACTGTCGCCGCCTCCACACCGTCCAGCTTCATCCCCACTGCAGGGCTCGCCTTCCTCCCCGGCTTGTACAGCTTCCTGGCACCACCGCTCCCAATGCTTCCTCCCCAGCACACGGCAGTGAAGAGGTGACACTGGCCACCGCAGACTGGTAGACCATCCGTAGAAGCCTGGTGCACACAATGAAAGATGACAGATGGGCAGTGGTTACTAATGAGATGAACAGTCATAAGATGAGAATGGCTAGAAAACAGTCTGGGGTGTGTGGTGTGTTATACAAATCCATTATCTGGTGGTGCTGGCGCTTCCGAGACGTTGGGAGCGGGTGGTTGAGGTATTGTAGAGCCTGATAGCTGATGGGATGAAAGAGCCCCCCAAGCGCTTTGAAGCACGTGGCTGAGTGAGCCTATGGCTGAACGTGCTCCTGAGTTGCCTCAGCTCGGCGTAGAGAGGGTGAGAGGGGTTGTCCAGGATCGCCTGCAGCTTTCCCCTCATCCTCCTCTCTGTCACCGCCTCCACACAGTCCAGCTTCATCCCCACCACGGAGCTCGCCCTTCTCACCAGCTTGTTCAGCTTACTGGCCCCACCGCACCCGATGCCTCCTCCCCAGCACACGACGGCGAAGAAGGTGACACTGGCTACCACAGACTGGTAGAACATCCGTAGCAGCCTAGTGCACACATTGAAGGATCTGAGCCTCCTCAGGAAGAACAGCCTGCTCTGTCCCTTCCTGTAGAGGGCCTCGGTATTATCAGACCAGTCCAGTTTGTTGTTTAGGTGCACCCCAAGGAACTTGCAGGTGTCCACCATCTCCACCTCTTCCCCCTTTATGGAAACCGGTAATGGGGGACACTTCCTGCGTCTAAAGTCCACCACCAGCTCCTTGGTTTTCCCTGTGTTGAGCTGGAGGTGGTTCCCATCACACCATCCCACAAAGTTCCTCACCAGTTCCCTGTACTCCTCCTCCTCGTTGTCTGTGATGCATCCAACAATGGAGGAGTCGTCCGAGAACTTCTGCAGGTGGCATGTTCGGGAGTTATAGCAGAAATCTGAGGTGTAGAGGGTGAACAGGAATGGTGAAAGTACAGTTCCCTGGGGTGTGCCGGTGTTGCTAGTCACCATGTCTGACAAGCAGTGTCGCAGCCTGACATACTGCGGTCTGTCCGTGAGGTAGTCCGTAATCCATGCCACCATGTCAGGATCGACCTGCATCACCAGGAGCTTCTCAGCCAGCCGGCCTGGCTGGACGGTGTCAAAAGCACTGGAGAAGTCGAAGAACATGATTCTCACCATGCTCTGTGGCCTCTCCAGGTGTGTGTAAGCTCTGTGAAGCAGGTAGATGATGGCATCCTCCACGCCGATGTGGGTCTGGTACGCAAACTGCAGTGGGTCCAGGCAGTCACGCACCCTGGGCTTGAGATGGTCCAGAACCAATCTCTCAAAGGTCTTCATGACGTGTGACGTCAGTGCCACAGGTCTGAAGTCCCCTGGAGCGTTGGGACGACCCTTCTTCGGCACAGGGACTACGCAGGAAGTCTTCCATAGAGTTGGTACCTTTTTCAGCCTCAGGGAGAGGCCGAAGAGGTGCGTGAACACTCCTGCCAGCTGCTCCGCGCAGATCTTGAGCACCCTCGGGCTGATGTCATCGGGTCCTCTGGCCTTGTTAGGCCTGATCCTTGTGAGCTGCCGTCTCACGTGGCTGGTGCTGATGGTTGGGGTTGTTATTTCCGGGGTCACAGGTGTAGTCTGGGGTGTGGCGAGGGGGTGACTGTCCTCTGGGCCGGACATTGGTCCAGCCTCCCTGTGAGTGTGGAACGGGAGAGAGAGGGAGGGTGGTGCAGGGAGGGGAGGTGCAGAAGCTGAAGCTGCCATGCCCGGATCTGGTGGTCCAGCAGGGAGATGAGTAGGGCAGGAGGGGGGAAGGGGAGTTGAGGGTCTGGCCCCCGTTGGTGAGTCAAATCTGTTGAAAAACAGGTTTAACTCATCGGCCCATCCCTTATTTACCCCTCCTGTGATCCTCCGGCAGTTTTCATGCCGGTGATGGTTTTCACCCCTGCCCACACCTCTCGGGAGTTGTTCTGCTGCAGCTTGTCCTCAATCCTGCTTTTATAGCAGGCCTTAGCTCTCCTCAGTTCCCTCCTCAGCTCTCTTTGTATCTCCCTCTGTGTGTCCTCATTGTCTCCTACCATGAAGGCTCTCCTCTTACGGTTCAACAGGACTTTGATGTCCCTATTGATCCAGGGTTTGCTGTTAGGGAAGCAACGGACCTTCTTGGTGGGGACAACACTCTCCTCACAGAACTTTATATAGTCTGTGACACACTGAGTGAGACCCTCAATGTCATCACCATAGTCCTCCTGAAACATCCTCCAGTCTGTTGTCCTGTAGCACTCCCTCAGGGCCTCTTCAGCCTCCTCAGACCACTGCTGTACAGTCCTGGTGGTAATGGGCTGTCTCCTAACCTGAGGCTTATATGTAGGAGACAGTAGGATCAAGCAGTGATCTGATTTGCCCAGGGGGGGGAGGGCTGTTGCACTGTATGCTCCCTTAGCATTGGCATACAGTAAGTCCAGGGTCTTATCTCCTCTGGTGCTGCAGGTTACATACTGGGTGAAGTCAGTCAGTGTCTTTGATATATTTACATGATTAAGGTCTCCATTTACTATAATAAGGGCGTTGGGATGTCTAGTCTGCAGGTCTGCGACGGAAGAATGAATGACGTCACAAGCCCGCGCCGCTACGGCCGATGGTGGAGTGTAAACAATAACAACAATGGCTGCCGAAAACTCACGGGGCAGATAGTACGGTCTCAGTCCCACCGCTAACAGCTCGACGTCGGGCGTGCACGTGATTACCTTCGTGGTAACATGTCCCGGGTTGCACCATTTGGAATTAACAAAGACGGCAAGTCCGCCACCCGACTTCTTACCGCTCTGTTTGTTCCTGTCCGCCCGAACTAGCGTGAAGCCGGCCAGTTCCACTGAGCAGTCTGGTATGTTCCCGTTCAGCCATGTCTCCGTCAGGCACAACACACTACATTCCCGGTACTCGCGCTGTCCGGTAGTGAGGGCTGATAGTTCGTCCATCTTGTTGGGCAGTGAGCGAACATTACCCATGATAACCGAGGGAAGACGGGGCTTATATCTCCACTTCCTCTCCATCCTCTTGTTCCTCACCATGGCTCCTGCTCTAGTCCCACGCCGCTTTATCCTCAGCTCTTTCGGGATCCCCCTCGGGCACACCGCTGGTCGATCCCGGAGCTGAAGGAGCTCGTCCCGCGAGTAGGCGCCAGTCCATTGTTGTTGTTGTTGTTGTTTAGCGATCGTGGCGATCGCCCTGCACATACTAGTTATTGTTCGACCCGTTTAAGAGCCCTCATATAACCTAAAACATGTTTCTAAAGCCTAGTGCTACAGTTCTAAAGTACTATATTGATTAAAGTTTTTAAAAAAACTTTAATCTAAGAAAAAAGGAAAAAGATCGGGAGCTGCTGTGTCGGGCTGCCACTCGCTGCGGCGCCGGAACCGGAAGAACCTAACGTTAAGGTTAACTGCTAACTCTACCCCTAAATCTACCCTAACCTTAACCTACACTTGACATATTGGAGGAAGAAGACAATTACCCAGCATGCATTTCATCCGGAAAACTTTTCACAAAAAAACCCATTACTGAAGTACCTACGGCGAGAATAGACTACCCCAAGAAATTGTTGTTTTGGGTGAGGAAAGTAAGCCATTGAGTCTTCTCTAAGGTCAACTTCCTACACAATCTCTGTAGTCGCGCGGTGTATGGGGCACAGGAATTGTTATTAACAGGCTGTTCGGCATGGGGTCCTGGAGGGGCCAGGGAGGCAGTGCTTAGTCGCGGCTGGCCTTGGCCTTTCCTACCCTGGGACCGACTGGGAAGGCACCGCTGGTCGGGGCTGGTCTTGGTCTTTCCTAGGTCTGGACACCCATCGCTGAGGATAGCTGCATTGGGGGACCGTGGAGGCAGTGCTTTGTCACGGCTGGCCTCGGTCCTTCGTGACCCCAGTTTTCTGCTATTTCATCTGGACCCAACAGAGGACAAGAACCAAGCTCCGGCCCTGATTGGCCAAACCAGGGCTACCTAGCGGTGTTAACAACTGGTTTGTGCTGGTCAGGGGGTAAGTATGTGCCCCCTCCTCTCCATAACCAAAACAATGTATCCTAAAAAGTGTTTTACTTACCTTTACTTACCTCGACGTTACCTCAACAAATGATCACTCCTAAAAAAGCTTAAACCCAATACCAATTCCATTTCGGAAACGACACACCTTGAGAATTGATCACTCTCGGGGGGGCCTCCCTTGGGTGAGGGTGTATAGTGACAATGGCCAGAAACACCCTATGATCCCAGGGTCCACTACTGATGACGTGTCCTAATATTTCGATAGCACGTTTATACTAAAATAGAAATGGAAAAGAAAAGTCTCACTCCAGCTGTGACTCGTCTTTATTCAAATAAGTAAATATACCAATGCATTGGAAGTACCTTCAATCAAACTAGATTGACCTTCATCTTGGAACAAAGAAAACCTTTGGGAAAAGGAAAAACAAGTCTATATCTCCAAATCAGCGGTTATATCACAACAAGACAGATAACCATTTCGTTTTACTTCATTCTTGGTAATATGGGAAAAGAGAGCTGCGGATGACTAGATATTGGCGAGTGCAACTGCCTTTGATCCCCTATTCAACTACCGAGTCGTTGGATGAGGTGGGGGGGGGGTCATCGAGATAACTCTAACGAACCTAACCGAGCCAGGGCCATCGAAAGAACGGGCTCTCTACACAACCCATTTATATTACCTTACCAACTGTTATTCACAAAACGACCACTAGATGGAGGCGATGGACCACCACTGAAGAATCAAAAGAAGGCAACCAGCCTTTAACACAAAGACTAAAAACTCACTCCAGCTGTGATCCTCTTTATCTAAATAAATAAATAAACAAAAATGAATAAATAAATAGACTAAATAAATATACAAATATAAATAAATAAATTAAATATAGATTACCTTACCAACTATTGCAATTACCTATTATTATTATTATTACTTACCTATTAATGCAATTTCCCAACCTGGGAACAATAGAGTATTTCTATTTCTATTTCTATAACTCTTCTTCACAAAACGACCACTAGGTGGAGACGACGCACCACCAGCGAGGAATCAAAAGAGGAGGAACAACCTTGAATACAAAGATTAAAACCCACTCCAGCGGTGAGTCTCTCGATGTATTTATTTACTAAAAAAATATATATTAAATATATATACTCCTCCCATCTCTTCTCCCCTGTCTTCCCTCATGGAAATGAGGGAGTTGGGGGAGATAGAGTGTACTAGCCCGATCCGGCGGGGGTGAGTTCAGTCCGTACAGACTGTCTCACCTTGACTCTACCTTCCTCAATCTCTAGCTCTAACTCTAACCCTAGGGATAACCTCAACCCCAACCCTAACCATAGGCCTAACCTTAGCCCTAACCCTAACTCAACCCTAACACTAACCCTTACCTTGGCCCTAATCTTAACACTAACCTCAACCCCTAACCTTAGCCTTAACACTAACCCTAACCCCTACTCTAACTCTAACCCTAACCCCTACTCTAAATCTAACCCTAAGCCTACCCTAACCTCCAACACTAACCCTACCCTAACTCTAACGCTAACCCTAACTCTAACCTTTGCCCTAACTTTAGCCCTAACCCTAGCCTCAGCCATAACCCTAACCCTAACCTTAGCCCTAACCCTAACCTTAACCCTAAACCTAACCTTGGCCCTAACCTTAACACTAACCTCAAACCTAACCTTAACCCTAACCTCAGCCATAACCCTAACCCTAACCTTAGCCCTAACCCTAATTCTAGCCCTAACCCTAATCTTAACCATAACCTTAACCCTAACCTTGGCCCTAACACTTAACCTAACCTTATCCATAACACTAACCCTAACCTCAACCCTAACCTTAACCCCAATCTCAGCCGTAACCCCAACCCTAACCTCAGCCCTCATCTTAACCCTAACCCCTAACCTCTAACCCTAACCCTAACCTTACCCTAACCGTAACGCTAACCCTAACCCTTACTCTAACCTTAGCCCTAACCTTAGCCCTAACCGTAACCCTAACCTTAACCCTAACCTTAACCCTACACCGTAACCTTATACCTAACCCTAACCTCAGCCCTAACCTTAACCCTAACCGCAACCCCTCCCATTTACTTCAAACCTAACGTTAAGGTTAACTGCTAACTCTACCCCTAAATCTACCCTAACCTTAACCTACACTTGACATATTGGAGGAAGAAGACAATTACCCAGCATGCATTTCATCCGGAAAACTTTTCACAAAAAAACCCATTACCGAAGTACCTACGGCGAGAATAGACTACCCCAAGAAATTGTTGTTTTGGGTGAGGAAAGTAAGCCATTGAGTCTTCTCTAAGGTCAACTTCCTACACAATCTCTGCAGTCGCGCGGTGTATGGGGCACAGGAATTGTTATTAACAGGCTGTTCGGCATGGGGTCCTGGAGGGGCCAGGGAGGCAGTGCTTAGTCGCGGCTGGCCTTGGCCTTTCCTACCCTGGGACCGACTGGGAAGGCACCGCTGGTCGGGGCTGGTCTTGGTCTTTCCTAGGTCTGGACACCCATCGCTGAGGATAGCTGCATTGGGGGACCGTGGAGGCAGTGCTTTGTCACGGCTGGCCTCGGTCCTTCGTGACCCCAGTTTTCTGCTAGTTCATCTGGACCCAACAGAGGACAAGAACCAAGCTCCGGCCCTGATTGGCCAAACCAGGGCTACCTAGCGGTGTTAACAACTGGTTTGTGCTGGTCAGGGGGTAAGTATGTGCCCCCTCCTCTCCATAACCAAAACAATGTATCCTAAAAAGTGTTTTACTTACCTTTACTTACCTCGACGTTACCTCAACAAATGATCACTCCTAAAAAAGCTTAAACCCAATACCAATTCCATTTCGGAAACGACACACCTTGAGAATTGATCACTCTCGGGGGGGCCTCCCTTGGGTGAGGGTGTATAGTGACAATGGCCAGAAACACCCTATGATCCCAGGGTCCACTACTGATGACGTGTCCTAATATTTCGATAGCACGTTTATACTAAAATAGAAATGGAAAAGAAAAGTCTCACTCCAGCTGTGACTCGTCTTTATTCAAATAAGTAAATATACCAATGCATTGGAAGTACCTTCAATCAAACTAGATTGACCTCCATCTTGGAACAAAGAAAACCTTTGGGAAAAGGAAAAACAAGTCTATATCTCCAAATCAGCGGTTATATCACAACAAGACAGATAACCATTTCGTTTTACTTCATTCTTGGTAATATGGGAAAAGAGAGCTGCGGATGACTAGATATTGGCGAGTGCAACTGCCTTTGATCCCCTATTCAACTACCGAGTCGTTGGATGAGGTGGGGGGGGGGTCATCGAGATAACTCTAACAAACCTAACCGAGCCAGGGCCATCGAAAGAACGGGCTCTCTACACAACCCATTTATATTACCTTACCAACTGTTATTCACAAAACGACCACTAGATGGAGGCGATGGACCACCACTGAAGAATCAAAAGAAGGCAACCAGCCTTTAACACAAAGACTAAAAACTCACTCCAGCTGTGATCCTCTTTATCTAAATAAATAAATAAACAAAAATGAATAAATAAATAGACTAAATAAATATACAAATATAAATAAATAAATAAAATATAGATTACCTTACCAACTATTGCAATTACCTATTATTATTGTTATTATTATTATTACTTACCTATTAATGCAATTTCCCAACCTGGGAACAATAGAGTATTTCTATTTCTATTTCTATAACTCTTCTTCACAAAACGACCACTAGGTGGAGACGACGCACCACCAGCGAGGAATCAAAAGAGGAGGAACAACCTTGAATACAAAGATTAAAACCCACTCCAGCGGTGAGTCTCTCGATGTATTTATTTACTAAAAAAATATATATTAAATATATATACTCCTCCCATCTCTTCTCCCCTGTCTTCCCTCATGGAAATGAGGGAGTTGGGGGAGATAGAGTGTACTAGCCCGATCCGGCGGGGGTGAGTTCAGTCCGTACAGACTGTCTCACCTTGACTCTACCTTCCTCAATCTCTAGCTCTAACTCTAACCCTAGGGATAACCTCAACCCCAACCCTAACCATAGGCCTAACCTTAGCCCTAACCCTAACTCAACCCTAACACTAACCCTTACCTTGGCCCTAATCTTAACACTAACCTCAACCCCTAACCTTAGCCTTAACACTAACCCTAACCCCTACTCTAACTCTAACCCTAACCCCTACTCTAACTCTAACCCTAAGCCTACCCTAACCTCCAACACTAACCCTACCCTAACTCTAACGCTAACCCTAACTCTAACCTTTGCCCTAACTTTAGCCCTAACCCTAGCCTCAGCCATAACCCTAACCCTAACCTTAGCCCTAACCCTAACCTTAACCCTAACCCTAACCTTGGCCCTAACCTTAACACTAACCTCAAACCTAACCTTAACCCTAACCTCAGCCATAACCCTAACCCTAACCTTAGCCCTAACCCTAATTCTAGCCCTAACCCTAATCTTAACCATAACCTTAACCCTAACCTTGGCCCTAACACTTAACCTAACCTTATCCATAACACTAACCCTAACCTCAACCCTAACCTTAACCCCAATCTCAGCCGTAACCCCAACCCTAACCTTATCCCTAACCTTAAACCTAACCCTAACCTCAGCCCTAACCTTAACCCTAACCTCAGCCCTCATCTTAACCCTAACCCCTAACCCCTAACCTCTAACCCTAACCCTAACCTTACCCTAACCGTAACGCTAACCCTAACCCTTACTCTAACCTTAGCCCTAACCTTAGCCCTAACCGTAACCCTAACCCTAACCCTAACCTTAACCCTAAACCGTAACCTTATACCTAACCCTAACCTCAGCCCTAACCTTAACCCTAACCGCAACCCCTCCCATTTACTTCAAACCTAACGTTAAGGTTAACTGCTAACTCTACCCCTAAATCTACCCTAACCTTAACCTACACTTGACATATTGGAGGAAGAAGACAATTACCCAGCATGCATTTCATCCGGAAAACTTTTCACAAAAAAACCCATTACCGAAGTACCTACGGCGAGAATAGACTACCCCAAGAAATTGTTGTTTTGGGTGAGGAAAGTAAGCCATTGAGTCTTCTCTAAGGTCAACTTCCTACACAATCTCTGTAGTCGCGCGGTGTATGGGGCACAGGAATTGTTATTAACAGGCTGTTCGGCATGGGGTCCTGGAGGGGCCAGGGAGGCAGTGCTTAGTCGCGGCTGGCCTTGGCCTTTCCTACCCTGGGACCGACTGGGAAGGCACCGCTGGTCGGGGCTGGTCTTGGTCTTTCCTAGGTCTGGACACCCATCGCTGAGGATAGCTGCATTGGGGGACCGTGGAGGCAGTGCTTTGTCACGGCTGGCCTCGGTCCTTCGTGACCCCAGTTTTCTGCTAGTTCATCTGGACCCAACAGAGGACAAGAACCAAGCTCCGGCCCTGATTGGCCAAACCAGGGCTACCTAGCGGTGTTAACAACTGGTTTGTGCTGGTCAGGGGGTAAGTATGTGCCCCCTCCTCTCCATAACCAAAACAATGTATCCTAAAAAGTGTTTAACTTACCTTTACTTACCTCGACGTTACCTCAACAAATGATCACTCCTAAAAAAGCTTAAACCCAATACCAATTCCATTTCGGAAACGACACACCTTGAGAATTGATCACTCTCGGGGGGGCCTCCCTTGGGTGAGGGTGTATAGTGACAATGGCCAGAAACACCCTATGATCCCAGGGTCCACTACTGATGACGTGTCCTAATATTTCGATAGCATGTTTATACTAAAATAGAAATGGAAAAGAAAAGTCTCACTCCAGCTGTGACTCGTCTTTATTCAAATAAGTAAATATACCAATGCATTGGAAGTACCTTCAATCAAACTAGATTGACCTCCATCTTGGAACAAAGAAAACCTTTGGGAAAAGGAAAAACAAGTCTATATCTCCAAATCAGCGGTTATATCACAACAAGACAGATAACCATTTCGTTTTACTTCATTCTTGGTAATATGGGAAAAGAGAGCTGCGGATGACTAGATATTGGCGAGTGCAACTGCCTTTGATCCCCTATTCAACTACCGAGTCGTTGGATGAGGTGGGGGGGGTCATCGAGATAACTCTAACGAACCCAACCCTAACCATAGGCCTAACCTTAGCCCTAACCCTAACTCAACCCTAACACTAACCCTTACCTTGGCCCTAATCTTAACACTAACCTCAACCCCTAACCTTAGCCTTAACACTAACCCTAACCCCTACTCTAACTCTAACCCTAACCCCTACTCTTACTCTAACCCTAAGCCTACCCTAACCTCCAACACTAACCCTACCCTAACTCTAACGCTAACCCTAACTCTAACCTTTGCCCTAACTTTAGCCCTAACCCTAGCCTCAGCCATAACCCTAACCCTAACCTTAGCCCTAACCCTAACCTTAACCCTAACCCTAACCTTGGCCCTAACCTTAACACTAACCTCAAACCTAACCTTAACCCTAACCTCAGCCATAACCCTAACCCTAACCTTAGCCCTAACCCTAATTCTAGCCCTAACCCTAATCTTAACCATAACCTTAACCCTAACCTTGGCCCTAACACTTAACCTAACCTTATCCATAACACTAACCCTAACCTCAACCCTAACCTTAACCCCAATCTCAGCCGTAACCCCAACCCTAACCTTATCCCTAACCTTAAACCTAACCCTAACCTCAGCCCTAACCTTAACCCTAACCTCAGCCCTCATCTTAACCCTAACCCCTAACCCCTAACCTCTAACCCTAACCCTAACCTTACCCTAACCGTAACGCTAAACCTAACCCTTACTCTAACCTTAGCCCTAACCTTAGCCCTAACCGTAACCCTAACCTTAACCCTAACCTTAACCCTAAACCGTAACCTTATACCTAACCCTAACCTCAGCCCTAACCTTAACCCTAACCGCAACCCCTCCCATTTACTTCAAACCTAACGTTAAGGTTAACTGCTAACTCTACCCCTAAATCTACCCTAACCTTAACCTACACTTGACATATTGGAGGAAGAAGACAATTACCCAGCATGCATTTCATCCGGAAAACTTTTCACAAAAAAACCCATTACCGAAGTACCTACGGCGAGAATAGACTACCCCAAGAAATTGTTGTTTTGGGTGAGGAAAGTAAGCCATTGAGTCTTCTCTAAGGTCAACTTCCTACACAATCTCTGTAGTCGCGCGGTGTATGGGGCACAGGAATTGTTATTAACAGGCTGTTCGGCATGGGGTCCTGGAGGGGCCAGGGAGGCAGTGCTTAGTCGCGGCTGGCCTTGGCCTTTCCTACCCTGGGACCGACTGGGAAGGCACCGCTGGTCGGGGCTGGTCTTGGTCTTTCCTAGGTCTGGACACCCATCGCTGAGGATAGCTGCATTGGGGGACCGTGGAGGCAGTGCTTTGTCACGGCTGGCCTCGGTCCTTCGTGACCCCAGTTTTCTGCTAGTATGGAAGATATTAACCAAGTTAAAACTAGTACAATCATTGGGTTTTCCATGTAAAGCATTAACTAACTGTGGAAACAAACAGATGCCCACTCATAAATACCTCCCTGGGTTCAACTCAAGGGTCACCCCCTGGTTCACCCCATGTTATCTTTAAGGTGCCTGCTTAGTGGTGGTCAGAACAGGCATGGGGAGGATGGGCACCGGCAATAAAGGAAGGAAGGACCATTTGTGTATGGTATAGGATGTTAAGGTGATGACATCATGCTTGGAAAACAGGACAAAAAGGGGCACACGGGGGATGTGCGGCAGTCACTTTGCAAACCGACTCAGGCTTTGTGTTGCTTCGCTGCAAGCGATAATAAAGTCTTGATCATTCAAACTGCGGCCTCCCAGAACCCTCTTACTTTTGTTAAGATATGTGCTTTAGCCACCACATATTATGTGGTGGCTAAAGCACATATCTCAACAAAAGTAAGGCTTTGCGAAGCAACACAAAGCCTGAGTCGGTTTGCAAAGTGACTGCCGCACATCCCCCGTGTGCCCCTTTTTGTCCTGTTTTCCAAGCATGATGTCATCACCTTAAACATCCTATACCATACACAAATGGTCCTTCCTTCCTTTATTGCCGGTGCCCATCCTCCCCATGCCTGTTCTGACCACCACTAAGCAGGCACCTTAAAGATAACATGGGGTGAACCAGGGGGTGTCCCTTGAGTTGAACCCAGGGAGGTATTTATGAGTGGGCATCTGTTTCTCTCCACAGTTAGTTAATGCTTTACATGGAAAACCCAATGATTGTACTAGTTTTAACTTGGTTAATATCTTCCATATTCCCCCCTTTGGGGCTTACCAAGTCCCAAAAATTATGACTACATATTACAACCTTTGGTATTAGTGTCTTATAAGTGTAAACTTATAATCACATTTCATAGTGATATAGTGATTCAGACTTCAAGTTCTCCGACCATCAAATGTGGCTCTCATCAGAGACTCAGGCCTTCATCACGAGGTACATTGTGATAAACATCTACTTCCCTGTCCTAATGCCCAATTACAGGAATGTAGTAAAAATCCCCATGCACCTCCTCAGTCCTCCTGGAGTAAACCTACCTTTTGTAGGGAAAACCTCCTTCTACGGGACTGTTTCTCGTCATATCACATGAAAATTCAACTCAGCATTCAACAATCAATGAGCATATTATGAAATGGTGACAATATGATGAACAGATGAATATCAGGTAAATCAAAAAGAACTGAAAAACACACAAAATATAAAACTACTAAATGACTTGCTAATTCAACAATCATCAGGTCAAAACTATCACATTTACTATAAGTTGAAACATAATGTATGTAAATTTCTAACAAACTTTGCCTTCAGATTGTTGACACAGCTTTACTTGGAAAGGCTACCAACATGATCAATGTGAACCTCCTCACAGTCCAAGTGTTCCCCAAGAATTAAACTAGCATTGGCTCATATTCCTCCTCATCACTACGGTCATCGGTTCTCACAGGCACCCATTCTAGCCTATCTTTCTCTGCCATGTCTGCTATATCAAGGACCTTATGGATCTCACCATACATTTGGAAACTCACCTTTCCTCATTCCTAATTTATATTGATCTTTTAGATGGTCCTGCTGATCTTCTAATGTTACTGTCAAACACCAATGTATACGACCTTTCTGGATACCTATTTTACACCGACCTTGTCCAATATCAAATAGACCATATTTTCTGGTGAAAGCCTACCAAGCATAGCATTGTCTCTCCTAACTCTACCTCAAAAGTAATTAGTTCTCTTAATATCTGGCTACTCTGGCTACAGTCCTGTCATGTCATTGGTGCTTCCTCCGTCCTTTGGCTCCACCCTTGGACCAATGGAATCTGCCAGAGGCTGTAGAATATCAGGAACATGGTCATCTGCTTCAGCATCCTCGGCTGGGTGCAGTTGCTCCTGGCTGGGTTGGGTCTGGTCCTTCTGGGGCGGTTGGCTGGGTCTGGATGCATCAGCATCCTGATCTTTCCCTGGCTCCTCTCTTGTCCTTGGCTGGGTGACTCTTGTGCAGTGGTTGAGGTGGTACCAGGTGGTGTTTCCCTCCACCTGGATGGCAGTTGGCGTTGCTCTGATCACCTTGAATGGTCCGTCTCTCCTTGGCTCATTCCACTTTCTCCGGAACACTTTTATGTAGACCTGGTCACCGGGCTCCACCCCCCTTGGAGGGTCATCTTCCGGCTCTGGAGCTCTGTTTTTTTCCTGTTTGAATATAAGCTTGTGTATAACAGTTAGTTGTCTGACATATTCCCTTATTTCCAATTGTAATTGTTCCAATGGAGGGCCCTTGTGGGGTCCTCTAAGCGTAGGTGCAGGCATGGGTCGACCCGTAAGCATTTCATGCGGAGTTAGATGCGTCATTCTGTTAGCTTGCATGCGATAAGTCATTAGTGCTAGTGGTAGTGCATCAATCCAATTCATTTTGGCACTTGCACATATTTTATTTATTTTTGTCTTAAGTGTGCCATTCACCCTTTCCACCATTCCCTGTGACTGAGGATGATACACACAACCCAACCTTTGTTTGATGTGTAGATGCTGTATTACTTGTTTTACAGTTTTCTGGATAAATGCTGAACCATTATCTGAGCTTATTTCTGTCGGAATTCCAAACCTCGGCATGACTTCTCTCGTCAAGAATTTGATTACAGTAGCTGCACTTTGATCTTTTGATGGGACTGCTTCCACCCATCTGCTAAATCTGTCTATGACCACTAACATGTACCTTTTTCCATTCACCTTCTTAATCATATCCACATAATCTAAGACCAAATGTCTAAATGGTCCCTCAGGTGTAGGAATGTGTCCCAATGGAGTTGTGATTGTTTTTCTTACATTGTTTTTTGCACATATCTCACATTCATTAAGTTGATTATCAACCATTGTTTGCAAATATGGTGACCAAAAACCTTGTTGTCGAATTTTCCTCATTACTTCCCCCCTTGCGCAATGGTCAAAACCATGCGCATTAGTGATAAGTAAACCTAACAACGCCGTAGGCGCCAACATCATCCCATCATGAGTTCTCCATAACCCTGTGGGGGTACGTGCAGCACCCCTCTTTAGCCACATGTTTTGTTCATAGACTCCAGCCTTTTCTTGCATGCGAACAACATCTTCTTCAGTAGGTGCAGCTTCAGGCATGACCAATACTGCCTGGACCGCCCTGCTAGTGTTTGAGGCTACCCTGGCAGCCTCATCTGCAGCATTGTTACCTTTGATGACATAATCATGACCTTTCTTATGAGCCTGACATTTGATTATTGCCACTTGCTTGGGCAATAACAGTGCTGACATCAATTCCACAATCTGATCACAATGTAATATGGGAGACCCATCTGTTTTCTTAAATCCCCTCATTTTCCATACTGCTCCGAACAAATGACATACACCGTGTGCATACGCAGCTCTGATGTGGCTACCGCATTTTGTCATCGTTACATTTACCTGCTCTTGAATGTCTCCTTTCCAGTAGACATTTGCTGTGTCTGGCTCTGATAGCACCATTTGAGATATCCCTGTAGTCTCAATTAATATGCCGTGAGGTGTGCATAATATTTGTATTCCTAATTTACATAATGCATCTCTCCCTATTAGATTGACCGGCGTGGTGTCCGATACCAAAATGGGTATTTTAGCTGTACGTCCATGTAATTGTAGCGTTACTGGAGCTGTCACTGGTATTAACTGTGTTTGTCCCGAGAATCCTACAGTTTTGATAAATTTTTTCGCCATTGGGAGGTGAGAGGCATATTTTGAACCTACACATGTGTAAGTTGCTCCAGTATCTGCCATCATTGGTGTGCCTCTATCATTTACTAGAACCTGCAGTATTGGTTCCTCATCAGCCTGTTTCGTAATTGCTACATGCTGACCCTCCCCTTGTGGATTCTCTGGGCAGCCCTAGTAACCTTGACTCATCCAGGGTCCTGCTGGGTACTGATTATATTCGTCCTGTCTTTGCTGTCTCTGTCCCCTCTGTCTCTGTTGCTGAACTGGGTGGAAAGGAACTGTTGGACAGTTTCTGCTCATATGACCATCCTGTCCACATGACCAACATTCATTGAACCTTCTGAACTGATTGGGTGGCCCCGCCCCCTGTCTTTGGCCATATCTTGGCTGACCCTGTGGTCCTCTGTATTGATTAAACTGTCTCTGCCTATACCCATTATTAATCCCTTGTTCTCTATTCTGGGTGAATACATTGAAAATTGGTGTGGTGGGTAACCCTTGGGCCTGAGGCTGTTGCACTAGGGGAGAGGATGTCTGCTGTGGAACTGCAGAAATGTTCATCTGAGGTGGAGGCTGCTGGACAACGGGTGTCATTGTAGCTGACTCTGCAACGACTGCCTGTTTTTTCTTGTCTTTGTCCTTTCTTGTTATTTCCTCCAACTGGAGCTGAGATAACTTTCTCTGCACCTCTCTGCTTTGTTCTTGCATTTTTTGTTCATTTTGACGATATCTTTCCACTGCATGGACCAGATGATCGCTGAACTCTTTATGAGACTTTGATGAGATCAGTCCCACCACATCTTCTAGCTTGTTCCGAACTGAGCTAGGCATTGTCTCTATTATGGAGGTTCTAAACAGGATGGAGACCAGTGGGTCTTGCTCTGGGTCTCGGTCTGTTTCCAATCTCCATCTCATGATTTGCTTCTCCAGGAAGGATGCAGGATTCTCTGTGTCACCGATTGTGGAGCCCCTCAGGTTCTTGTGGTCCACATGGGTTGGGTATTCACTTCTTAGCGCCGCCCAGGTGTTTGGTCGGTAGATGTCAAACGTTGTTCCATCAACGCCTTCATCCAGTAGATGTTGCAGACCCCCATTTTGCAGTACACTCTCCATCTTGGCAATACCTAGCACTCTAGCCAACAAAGCCTTCAGGTCCCCCACCGCCATCAACTTCCCTACTGTATTCTCCTCAAATATCCTGATCCACTTTGAAGCCCCATTGTGTATGTTAGGGAGTCTAGATACTAATCCCTCTAGGTTCTGTGATCCCCATGGGACATACTGAGCTTGTTGTCCCTTAACCAGAATAGGATAAACACCTGCATAACTTTTTTTCCTCCTCTCCTTTTGTGACTTCCTAAGTTCTTCCTGTAGTTCGGCCACTAGGGGGCTGTGAGGGATGTCACTGCATCTGGGTGGTGGGCCCCCCTCCCAGCTGCATTCCTTCTCTCCCTCCCTAGGTTTTCTAGAAGGTTTTTTTCCTATCTGAGTTGCTGAACTACCTTGTCTTGCATACATATCATAACCCCTCCTATCACTATCCCTCTCATCTCTTTCACTGTCACTATCCCATTCCTTTACCGCTCCTTTAACCCCTTTGTAACAATCCATGTGTATGTGTGGTCCCCATTTTTCTTCATGATCCTCATTTTCTCTGTCAATTTCTATCTCTCCTTTTATATCTACTGTTCCTGAAATCAGTGGGTATAATCCTGTGTGGTAGGGTGGTGGACACTTTTTAAGGGGTGGTGGTTTTAGTTGTTCAGCCCTATTGACCATTTCTCTTGTTACCTTTTCTTTTTTCCTCCAATTCTCTCCTTCCTTCTTAAACATGGACAATTTCAGCTTTTCTCTTTCCCTTTTCTCCACTGATTTCTTTCCTGTTTTGTTACACTTGTAATTTTTTAACATTACTTCCATCTCCTCACACAGAACCACATCAAATGTCCCTTCCTTTGGCCATTTTGTTCCTTGTTTAGCGGTTCTTTTTTCCGAATTTTTCTAAGATTTTTATTATTTCATCTTTATTTAAGGGGTTATTTTTACATAGTATTTCTACCGCTGATGCTGGCATGGTTACTTCTTATAATAAGGAGTTTTCTACTTTTTAAAATTATTATTTTTATCTGTTATTATTATTATTATTATTATTATTTAACCGTGTCCTAGCGTGGGGTGTACAACTCCCTCCCACCTTTTCTAGCTCCTAGCTCTGTTCCTCTTCAACTTTCTTTTTCCTTTCCTCCCTACTTAACTCTGTCTCTCTCTTTATTTTCCTCTCTGGTGTTGCAGCTCCTCCGGAGCTGCTCGACCCCCACCTTTTCACTTTTCTCCTCTCCTCCTTTCTAACCCCTGCTCTCTACAGACTTCCCAAACCACTCTGCTCGATCCTGTTATTATTTTGTATTTTTAGGTTAGTTGTTAATTATAATACCTTATCTTTATCTATATCTTATCTATTACTATAGCACTCGTCCTATGCTCCTACTCTCAATTAATTAACTACAATGGACGAAGACAAGCACAATTCTCTGACTTTGCAGGCCCTTTCTCTCTTGAAAGGCGGTATCTCAGATTTACCAACACAAAACAAAGCTCCCGATCAAGCTTAACACAAATAACTCTTCCAACCAAGTGAGGCCTCCTGTCAGAAGGAGTGTCTCAGACTTTTAAACTTAAAAATGGATAATCATATGAGTATCGGTTACTCCTACACCTTATTCTAAAATACTTTCCTCAACAGTTTTTGAGAAATGTATGTATTTTGTTTTTGAATGATGATCCTTCAGTATCTCTGATTTAACAGATCAGTTATAAAATTAATAAAATAGACACCATCTTAAGAATAGCCACTGAGCGTTTGTCCTTACGCCTTTAATGGACTACCTTCGTGGCCATCCGTGGACAAAAACAATGGCGATCCTTCAGTATCACTGATTTAACAGATCTGTTATAAAATTAATAAAATAGACACCATCTTAAGAATAGCCACTGAGCGTTTGTCCTTACGCCTTTAATGGACTACCTTCGTGGCCATCCGTGGACAAAAAAAAAAGTACTGTCCCTACTCTAACAATGAATTTAGTTATTTGATCGTTTCCCAATGCGTCCAAATTATTATACTCTACCCGAGCAGACCTTACCCAAGCTTATCTTGGTAAGCGGTAACCGCAGAGTTAGGATCTACCCAAGCAGTCCCTAGCAGCGCTACTAGGCGGTATGTCAGAATCCCCAATCTGACCAAGCAGACCCTCCCCTTAGGAGGCGGTATCTCAGATTACTTTTCTCAATCTCTAAAGTCTGACGAAGCGGCCCCTCCCCGTAGGAGGCGGTATCTCAGACAAACAATCCAATCTGACGAAGCAGACCCTCCCCGTAGGAGGCGGTATCTCAGATTTCTTCAGCCTGACGAAGCGGCTTCTCCCCTTAGGAGGCGGTATCGCAGACTACCTGCCCGTTCAGCCCTTTATAATACTTCTTCACTAATTGTACTATAAAGCGGTATCCACAGGATTTAAAAATAAAAAACAATTTACCCTAATACAACATTTACTAGGGACCTGCCGTTCTTCCAGTGCAATATCTATACTCTAATTATACTACAAAAGGACAGCCACAGGATTTAGGTTAGGAAAATTTACCCTACTAGTGTAGGGACCTGATCGTTCAACCCTCTGCAGTATCTATAGTCTAATTCATACTACAAAGCGGTACCCACAGGCTTTAAAAAAAATACAAACATTTCAGCAATTTAGTAAACCACAGAGCATTATGGTTAGTCAATTCAGTATATCACAGAGCATCATAGTTTGTTAATAAACCACAAAGCATTAAGGATAACACATGAATTAGTAAACCACAATAACTATGATTTGATGCTGAGCACTCATTCCCGGCCTCCCCCTCTTTTTCTATACACACTGGTTTGTTTTTTGTAGAGACACTTGACTTACTGCTTAGCGTTAGGATGGGTCGAGCACAGATCACACAGTTTTCTATAACTAATAGGCAAGAACGTCGCTTACCTTTTTATAATGAGTGGCCACTCGTAGTGTGGTCTGTGCGGACGCCAACCCGCAGCGAAGCAGTCGTCTTGGTCCCTTTTCTTCAATCCTGTTCGTGACGCCAAATTATGTGGTGGCTAAAGCACATATCTTAACAAAAGTAAGAGGGTTCTGGGAGGCCGCAGTTTGAATGATCAAGACTTTATTATCGCTTGCAGCGAAGCAACACAAAGCCTGAGTCACTTTGCAAACCGACTCAGGCTTTGTGTTGCTTCGCTGCAAGCGATAATAAAGTCTTGATCAAGATATGTGCTTTAGCCACCACACTAGTTCATCTGGACCCAACAGAGGACAAGAACCAAGCTCCGGCCCTGATTGGCCAAACCAGGGCTACCTAGCGGTGTTAACAACTGGTTTGTGCTGGTCAGGGGGTAAGTATGTGCCCCCTCCTCTCCATAACCAAAACAATGTATCCTAAAAAGTGTTTTACTTACCTTTACTTACCTCGACGTTACCTCAACAAATGATCACTCCTAAAAAAGCTTAAACCCAATACCAATTCCATTTCGGAAACGACACACCTTGAGAATTGATCACTCTCGGGGGGGCCTCCCTTGGGTGAGGGTGTATAGTGACAATGGCCAGAAACACCCTATGATCCCAGGGTCCACTACTGATGACGTGTCCTAATATTTCGATAGCACGTTTATACTAAAATAGAAATGGAAAAGAAAAGTCTCACTCCAGCTGTGACTCGTCTTTATTCAAATAAGTAAATATACCAATGCATTGGAAGTACCTTCAATCAAACTAGATTGACCTTCATCTTGGAACAAAGAAAACCTTTGGGAAAAGGAAAAACAAGTCTATATCTCCAAATCAGCGGTTATATCACAACAAGACAGATAACCATTTCGTTTTACTTCATTCTTGGTAATATGGGAAAAGAGAGCTGCGGATGACTAGATATTGGCGAGTGCAACTGCCTTTGATCCCCTATTCAACTACCGAGTCGTTGGATGAGGTGGGGGGGGGTCATCGAGATAACTCTAACGAACCTAACCGAGCCAGGGCCATCGAAAGAACGGGCTCTCTACACAACCCATTTATATTACCTTACCAACTGTTATTCACAAAACGACCACTAGATGGAGGCGATGGACCACCACTGAAGAATCAAAAGAAGGCAACCAGCCTTTAACACAAAGACTAAAAACTCACTCCAGCTGTGATCCTCTTTATCTAAATAAATAAATAAACAAAAATGAATAAATAAATAGACTAAATAAATATACAAATATAAATAAATAAATTAAATATAGATTACCTTACCAACTATTGCAATTACCTATTATTATTGTTATTATTATTATTACTTACCTATTAATGCAATTTCCCAACCTGGGAACAATAGAGTATTTCTATTTCTATTTCTATAACTCTTCTTCACAAAACGACCACTAGGTGGAGACGACGCACCACCAGCGAGGAATCAAAAGAGGAGGAACAACCTTGAATACAAAGATTAAAACCCACTCCAGCTGTGAGTCTCTCGATGTATTTATTTACTAAAAAAAAATATATTAAATATATATACTCCTCCCATCTCTTCTCCCCTGTCTTCCCTCATGGAAATGAGGGAGTTGGGGGAGATAGAGTGTACTAGCCCAATCCGGCGGGGGTGAGTTCAGTCCGTACAGACTGTCTCACCTTGACTCTACCTTCCTCAATCTCTAGCTCTAACTCTAACCCTAGGGATAACCTCAACCCCAACCCTAACCATAGGCCTAACCTTAGCCCTAACCCTAACTCAACCCTAACACTAACCCTTACCTTGGCCCTAATCTTAACACTAACCTCAACCCCTAACCTTAGCCTTAACACTAACCCTAACCCCTACTCTAACTCTAACCCTAACCCCTACTCTAACTCTAACCCTAAGCCTACCCTAACCTCCAACACTAACCCTACCCTAACTCTAACGCTAACCCTAACTCTAACCTTTGCCCTAACTTTAGCCCTAACCCTAGCCTCAGCCATAACCCTAACCCTAACCTTAACCCTAACCCTAACCTTGGCCCTAACCTTAACACTAACCTCAAAACTAACCTTAACCCTAACCTCAGCCATAACCCTAACCCTAACCTTAGCCCTAACCCTAATTCTAGCCCTAACCCTAATCTTAACCATAACCTTAACCCTAACCTTGGCCCTAACACTTAACCTAACCTTATCCATAACACTAACCCTAACCTCAACCCTAACCTTAACCCCAATCTCAGCCGTAACCCCAACCCTAACCTTATCCCTAACCTTAAACCTAACCCTAACCTCAGCCCTAACCTTAACCCTAACCTCAGCCCTCATCTTAACCCTAACCCCTAACCCCTAACCTCTAACCCTAACCCTAACCTTACCCTAACCGTAACGCTAACCCTAACCCTTACTCTAACCTTAGCCCTAACCTTAGCCCTAACCGTAACCCTAACCTTAACCCTAACCTTAACCCTAAACCGTAACCTTATACCTAACCCTAACCTCAGCCCTAACCTTAACCCTAACCGCAACCCCTCCCATTTACTTCAAACCTAACGTTAAGGTTAACTGCTAACTCTACCCCTAAATCTACCCTAACCTTAACCTACACTTGACATATTGGAGGAAGAAGACAATTACCCAGCATGCATTTCATCCGGAAAACTTTTCACAAAAAAACCCATTACCGAAGTACCTACGGCGAGAATAGACTACCCCAAGAAATTGTTGTTTTGGGTGAGGAAAGTAAGCCATTGAGTCTTCTCTAAGGTCAACTTCCTACACAATCTCTGTAGTCGCGCGGTGTATGGGGCACAGGAATTGTTATTAACAGGCTGTTCGGCATGGGGTCCTGGAGGGGCCAGGGAGGCAGTGCTTAGTCGCGGCTGGCCTTGGCCTTTCCTACCCTGGGACCGACTGGGAAGGCACCGCTGGTCGGGGCTGGTCTTGGTCTTTCCTAGGTCTGGACACCCATCGCTGAGGATAGCTGCATTGGGGGACCGTGGAGGCAGTGCTTTGTCACGGCTGGCCTCGGTCCTTCGTGACCCCAGTTTTCTGCTAGTTCATCTGGACCCAACAGAGGACAAGAACCAAGCTCCGGCCCTGATTGGCCAAACCAGGGCTACCTAGCGGTGTTAACAACTGGTTTGTGCTGGTCAGGGGGTAAGTATGTGCCCCCTCCTCTCCATAACCAAAACAATGTATCCTAAAAAGTGTTTTACTTACCTTTACTTACCTCGACGTTACCTCAACAAATGATCACTCCTAAAAAAGCTTAAACCCAATACCAATTCCATTTCGGAAACGACACACCTTGAGAATTGATCACTCTCGGGGGGGCCTCCCTTGGGTGAGGGTGTATAGTGACAATGGCCAGAAACACCCTATGATCCCAGGGTCCACTACTGATGACGTGTCCTAATATTTCGATAGCACGTTTATACTAAAATAGAAATGGAAAAGAAAAGTCTCACTCCAGCTGTGACTCGTCTTTATTCAAATAAGTAAATATACCAATGCATTGGAAGTACCTTCAATCAAACTAGATTGACCTCCATCTTGGAACAAAGAAAACCTTTGGGAAAAGGAAAAACAAGTCTATATCTCCAAATCAGCGGTTATATCACAACAAGACAGATAACCATTTCGTTTTACTTCATTCTTGGTAATATGGGAAAAGAGAGCTGCGGATGACTAGATATTGGCGAGTGCAACTGCCTTTGATCCCCTATTCAACTACCGAGTCGTTGGATGAGGTGGGGGGAGTCATCAAGATAACTCTAACGAACCCAACCCTAACCATAGGCCTAACCTTAGCCCTAACCCTAACTCAACGTTAACCTTGACACCAACCTTAGCCCGGACACTAACCCTTACCTTGGCCTTAACCCTAACCCAACCCTAACCATAGACCTAACCTTAGCCCTAACCCTAACTCAACCCTAACCTTGGCCCCAACCTTAGCCCTGACATTAACCCTTACCTTGACCCTAACCTTAGCCCTAACCTTAGCCCCAACCCTAACCCTAACCTTAAACCTAGCCTTAGCCCCAACCCTAACCTTAGCCCTAACCCTAACCTTAACCCTAACCCTAAGCCCTAGCCCTAACCCTAACCTTAACCCTAACCTCAACCCTGACCTTGGCCCTAACCCTAACCCAGACCCTAATCCCTAAACCTAACCCCTAACCCCCTAACCCCTAACCCTATCTCAACCCTAACCTTGGCCCCAACCTTAGCCCTGACATTCACCCTAACCTTGGCCCTAACACTTAACCCTAACCTTATCCATAACACTAACCCTAACCTCAACCCTAACCTTAACCTCAGCCATAACCCCAACCCTAACCTCAACCCTAACCTTAAACCTAACCCTAACCTCAGCCCTAACCTTAACCCTAACCCCTAAACCTAACCCTAACCTACACTTGGCGTATTGGAGGAACAAGCCAATTCCCCATTATGCATTTCAACCGGAAAACCTTTGCGCGCAAAAAAAACCATTACCGAAGTACCTATGGCGAGAATAGACTAGCCCAAGAAATTTCTGTTTTGGGTAAGGAAAGTAAGCCATTGAGTCTTCTCTAAGGTCAACTTCCTACACAATCTCTGTAGTCGCGCGGTGTATGGGGCACAGGAATTGTTATTAACAGGCTGTTCGGCATGGGGTCCTGGAGGGGCCAGGGAGGCAGTGCTTAGTCGCGGCTGGCCTTGGCCTTTCCTACCCTGGGACCGACTGGGAAGGCACCGCTGGACGGGGCTGGTCTTGGTCTTTCCTAGGTCTGGACACCCATCGCTGAGGATAGCTGCATTGGGGGACCGTGGAGGCAGTGCTTTGTCACGGCTGGCCTCGGTCCTTCGTACCCCCGTTTTCCTATTAGTTCATCTGGACCCAACAGAGGACAAGAACCAAGCTCCGACCCTGATTGGCCAAACCAGGGCTACCTAGCGGTGTTAACAACTGGTTTGTGCTGGTCAGGGGGTAAGTATGTGCCCCCCTTCTTGTTCTCCATAACTAAAACAATGTATCCTAAAAAGTGTTTTACTTACCTTTACTTACCTCGAGGTTACCTCGACAAATGAGCACTCCTAAAAAAGTTTGGAATAGAATAGAATAGAAAATACTTTATTAATCCCAAGCTGGGAAATTGCAAAATTGTTTAAACCCAATACCAATTCCATTTCGGAACCGACACACCTTGAGAATTGATCACTCTCGGGGGGGCCTCCCTTGGGTGAGGGTGTATAGTGACAATGGCCAGAAACACCCTATGATCCCAGGGTCCACTACTGATGACGTGTCCTAATATTTCGATAGCACGTTTATACTAAAATAGAAATGGAAAAGAAAAGTCTCACTCCAGCTGTGACTCCTCTTTATTCAAATAAATAAATATACCAATGCATTGGTAGTACCTTCAATCAAACTAGATTGACCTTCATCTTGGAACAAAGAAAACCTTTGGGAAAAGAAAAACAAGTCCATATTCCAAAATCAGCGGTTATATCACAAAAAGACAAACAACCATCCCATTTACTCCATTCTTGGTTACAAAGAAAACCATCAAGTCTATGTCTTCAAATCAGCGGTTATATCACAACAAGACAGATAACCATTTCATTTTACTTCATTCTTAGTAATATGGGAAAAGAGAGCTGCGGATGACTAGATATTGGCGTGCGCAACTGCCTTTGATCCCCCATTCAACTACCCAGTCGTTGGATGAGGTGGGGGGGATCATCGAGATAACTTAAAATGAACCTAACCCTAACCCTAACCCCTAACCCTAACCCTAACCCTAACCCCTAACCCCTAACCCTAACCCTAACCCCTAACCCTAACCCTAACCCTAACCCCTAACCCTAACCCCTAACCCTAACCCTAACCCTAAACCCTAACCCTAACCCTTAACCCAATTTGTTCCCCAGCCCTAACCCTAACCCAATTTGGCCCTAGCCCTAAACCTAAACCCAATTTGGTCTCTAATCATCCCTAAACCTAACCCAATTTTGCCCCTATACCTAAACCTTCCCCAACCCCACCCTTAAGCCCAAACCCTGACCATAAAATGGCTAGTTTTGCCATTTAGTATTATTTAGGATTTTGGATTTATGTTTGTTTTGTTATTTTGCAAGTTGTGGTGAAGACAATAAAGCCCCACTACTTTTCAACGGCATTGCCACCCCTCGTGTTTGTCCACACGGTCCAGGCCAGAGAGTCCACATCCCAATACGTGGGGTGATCAAGTCGGTCCCTCACAATGACATTTTTGGAAATTTCTGGAAATAAAACCTCCCACCGGTGGCCACCAGATGGAGCCATCCCTTTTGATCCTCCCCGATCCTTTTTGGTCGATCCCAGGGTTGCGCAATAGGGACTTGGGGGGGGGGGGGGGGTCGTTCGCCTTCGTCAGGCAAACTCTCCGCCAAGTCCCTAAGCTCACGCTAACCGACCAATGGTTGACCAAAGCTGAGCAGAGTTGAGCAGCGATCGGCCAATGGCGGAGCGATGCTGAGCAGAGCTCGGCGCTCAACGGACCAATCGCTGAGCGAGGATCGGAATACGTCACCTAATGTTTTTACGACTCATACGTAGTCACGGTCATTGCTGTCCACTGCCAACGGAGGATTCGACTAAGGTGAATTTGATGATCTTCATCCTTTGCGAGTTAATAATTCGACTTTTCGTTAAGGTATGTATTTAGCTGTATCGATTTCGTAGAAAGAGAAACGATTCCGTTGACGTTGAAGCTATGTTTTTAGCTGCTGGGTAGACTTCATTCAAACTATCGCCGTTTTGTCTGTGAGCAAGCATATGACTCGTGGATGATCTCCTTTTAATCGTGGCAATCTAAGCTTTCCAACGGCGTATGGCAAGACTATATTCACTAAAGGGTCGTTGAAATACTAAGCTAATTAATTTGTGTTCTGTAAGGAAAGATTGATGTTAATTGAAACGTTGAAGGTATGTCTTTAGCTGCTGTGTAGACTTCAGTCAACCTGACGCAGATTTGTCTGTGAGCAACCACATTGCTCGGAGATGGGCTCATTTTAAACGGGGAAATCTAAGCTTTCCAACGACGTATGGCATGACTATATTTGCCCATGGGTCGTCGAAATAATAAGCTGATTCATGTGTGTTCTGTTGGCTGTGGAAAGAAAATAGCACACAAGTCATACCAAGTCACCTTTATTTTTCAGTGATAAACATTAATAAATAAACAGTATGGACATTGTATAAACAGTTGTATAAAAAGTGTAAACGGTATGAACAGTGTTCTTATAAAAGATATCAATATCAATACTGATCACGTGTGTATTTTATATTTCCAGATTATTTGTTGATGAGCCAGAGCCTGTGACTCCCACCAACCGGCCCGTTCAGCCCACTGCGTTGTCGTCCTCCACCCGGTTGAAGCCTCCTGCGCCCACCCGCCTCCAGCCGAGGCCTCCTGCTGCATCAGCCTGTGGCCCGCCCGCCCCCTGTGTCGGCAGCACCCATACCGCTGGTCCTCCCCGCACAGCCACAGGCCCCCTCCGTCCTGCTTCGTGGGCCATCCTGCAGCTGTCTCTGCAGTCATCGTGTGTCAAAACCATTCAAACTTGTATATGGTAACATTTCAAAATGACACCAGCATAAATGAGGACCTTGCAATAGGTTGTGTGTTACAGGACCCCCCTGGCATACAGCTGTATGTCTCTGTGAAGGTGGTTGTGAAGAACTGCATCCGGCTGAACAAGTACAAGTGCCGGCGAGGCAGCAACTCTCTCGAGGGGTTGCACGCCCACCTGGTTAACGCCATCCCTTCACAGCGATATGGGATCATGCCGTTCCAAGTAAGTGATTAAAACACAACACACACACACACACACACACACACACACACACACACACACACACACACACACACACACGCGCGCGCGCATATATACACACACACACACACTCGCATATATACACACACATATATATATATACTTAAACATAGCTGACCCTTTTTTTTCCCCCTTCTCGGGGATTATGCTCCCAGTTTTGATCTCGGACGTCTGGTCACTTATAGCATATAATAATATTCTATTACTGTTAAGCCAACTATGAATAATAAAACAGGCCAAAACATGTGTCCTTTATCATAGCTACACGTATTACAAAAAAAACGCGTGAATTGAAAAGTTGAAGGTATGTTTTTAGCTGCTGGGTAGACTTCAGTCAACCTGACGCAGTTTAGTCTGTGATCAACCAGACTGCTCGCGGATGGGCTCATTTTAAGCGGGGAAATCTAAGCTTTCCAACGGCGTATGGCAAGACTATATTCACTAAAGGGTCGTTGAAATACTAAGCTAATTCATTTGTGTTCTGTAAGGAAAGATTGATGTTAATTGAAACGTTGAAGGTATGTCTTTAGCTGCTGTGTAGACTTCAGTCAACCTGACGCAGATTTGTCTGTGAGCAACCAAATTGCTCGGAGATGGGCTCATTTTAAACGGGGAAATCTAAGCTTTCCAACGACGTATGGCATGACTATATTTGCCCATGGGTCGTCGAAATAATAAGCTGATTCATGTGTGTTCTGTTGGCTGTGGAAAGAAAATAGCACACAAGTCATACCAAGTCACCTTTATTTTTCAGTGATAAACATTAATAAATAAACAGTATGGACATTGTATAAACAGTTGTATAAAAAGTGTAAACGGTATGAACAGTGTTCTTATAAAAGATATCAATATCAATACTGATCACGTGTGTATTTTATATTTCCAGGTTATTTGTTGATGAGCCAGAGCCTGTGACTCCCACCAACCGGCCCGTTCAGCCCACTGCGTTGTCGTCCTCCACCCGGCCGAAGCCTCCTGCGCCCACCCGCCTCCAGCCGAGGCCTCCTGCTGCGTCAGCCTGTGGCCCGCCCGCCCCCTGTGTCGGCAGCACCCATACCGCTGGTCCTCCCCGCACAGCCACAGGCCCCCTCCGTCCTGCTTCGTGGGCCATCCTGCAGCTGTCTCTGCAGTCATCGTGTGTCAAAACCATTCAAACTTGTATATGGTAACATTTCAAAATGACACCAGCATAAATGAGGACCTTGCAATAGGTTGTGTGTTACAGGACCCCCCTGGCATACAGCTGTATGTCTCTGTGAAGGTGGTTGTGAAGAACTGCATCCGGCTGAACAAGTACAAGTGCCGGTGAGGCAGCAACTCTCTCGAGGGGTTGCACGCCCACCTGGTTAACGCCGTCCCTTCACAGCGATGTGGGATCATGCCGTTCCAAGTAAGTGATTAAGACACACACACACACACACACACACACACACACAAACACACACACGCGCGCATATATACACACACACACAAACTTATATATACACACACATATATATATATACTTAAACATAGCTGACCCTTTTTTTCCCCCTTCTCTGGGATTATGCTCCCAGTTTTGATCTCGGACGTCTGGTCACTTATAGCATATAATAATATTCTATTACTGTTAAGCCAACTATGAATAATAAAACAGGCCAAAACATGTGTCCTTTATCATAGCTACACGTATTACAAAAAAAACGCGTGAATTGAAAAGTTTAAGGTATGTTTTTAGCTGCTGGGTAGACTTCATTCAACCTGACGCAGTTTAGTCTGTGAGCAACCAAATTGCTCGCGGATGGGCTCATTTTAAGCGGGGAAATCTAAGGTTCCCAACGGCGTATGGCAAGACTATATTGAGTCATGGGTCGTTGAAATACTAAGCTAATTAATTTCTGTTCTTTATTGAAAGATTGATCTTAATTGAAACGTTGAAGGTATGTTTTTAGCTGCTGGGTAGACTTCAGTCAACCTGACGCAGTTTTGTCTGTGAGCAACCAGACTGCTCGCGGATGGGCTCATTTTAAGCAGGGAAATCTAAGCTTTCCAACGGCGTATGGCTAGAATATATTGACTCATGGGTCGTTGAAATACTAAGCTAATTAATTTGTGTTCTGTAAGGAAAGATTAAGTTAATTGAAACGTTGAAGGTTTTTTTTTAGCTGCTGGGTAGACTTCAGTCAACCTGACACAGTTTTGTCTCTGAGCAACCAAATTGCTTGGGGATGGGCTCATTATAAGCGGGGAAATCTAAGCTTTCCAACGGCGTATGGCAAGACTATATTCACCAAAGGGCCGTTGAAATACTAAGCTAATTAATTTGTGTTCTGTAAGGAAAGATTGATGTTAATTGAAACGTTAAAGGTATGTTTTTAGCTGCTGGGTAGACTTCAGTCAACCTGACGCAGTTTTGTCTCTGAGCAACTAAATTGCTTGGGGATGGGCTCATTTTAAGCGGGGAAATCTAAGCTTTCCAACGGCGTATGGCAAGACTATATTTACCAAAGGGTCGTTGAAATACTAAGCTAATTAATTTGTGTTCTGTAAGGAAAGATTGATGTTAATTGAAACGTTGAAGGTATGTTTTTAGCTGCTGGGTAGACTTCATTCAACCTGACGCAGTTTAGTCTGTGATCAACCAGACTGCTGGCGGATGGGCTCATTTTAAGCGGGGAAATCTAAGCTTTCCAACGGCGTATGGCAAGACTATATTGACTCATGGGTCGTTGAAATACTAAGCTAATTAATTTGTGTTCTGTAAGGAAAGAAATAAAAATAGAAATAGAAATACTTTATTAATCCCATGCTGGGAAATTCGAATTCGAATTCGAAAGATTGATGTTAATTGAAACGTTGAAGGTATGTTTTTAGCTGCTGGGTAGACTTCAGTCAACCTGACGCAGTTTAGTCTGTGATCAACCAGACTGCTCGCGGATGGGCTCATTTTAAGCGGGCCATCCTCGTGGGCCATCCTGCAGCTGTCTCTGCAGTCATCGTGTGTCAAAACCATTCAAACTTGTATATGGTAACATTTCAAAATGACACCAGCATAAATGAGGACCTTGCAATAGGTTGTGTGTTACAGGACCCCCCTGGCATACAGCTGTATGTCTCTGTGAAGGTGGTTGTGAAGAACTGCATCCGGCTGAACAAGTACAAGTGCCGGCGAGGCAGCAACTCTCTCGAGGGGTTGCACGCCCACCTGGTTAACGCCATCCCTTCACAGCGATGTGGGATCATGCCGTTCCAAGTAAGTGATTAAAACACACACACACACACACACACACACACACACACACACACACACACACACAAACACACACACACACACACACACACACACACGCGCGCGCGCATATATACACACACACACACACACTCGCATATATACACACACATATATATATATACTTAAACATAGCTGACCCTTTTTTTCCCCCTTCTCGGGGATTATGCTCCCAGTTTTGATCTCGGACGTCTGGTCACTTATAGCATATAATAATATTCTATTACTGTTAAGCCAACTATGAATAATAAAACAGGCCAAAACATGTGTCCTTTATCATAGCTACACGTATTACAAAATAAAACGCGTGAATTGAAAAGTTGAAGGTATGTTTTTAGCTGCTGGGTAGACTTCAGTCAACCTGACGCAGTTTAGTCTGTGATCAACCAGACTGCTCGAGGATGGGCTCATTTTAAGCGGGGAAATCTAAGCTTTCCAACGGCGTATGGCAAGACTATATTCACTAAAGGGTCGTTGAAATACTTAGCTAATTAATTTGTGTTCTGTAAGGAAAGATTGATGTTAATTGAAACGTTGAAGGTATGTCTTTAGCTGCTGTGTAGACTTCAGTCAACCTGACGCAGATTTGTCTGTGAGCAACCAAATTGCTCGGAGATTGGCTCATTTTAAACGGGGAAATCTAAGCTTTCCAACGACGTATGGCATGACTATATTTGCCCATGGGTCGTCGAAATAATAAGCTGATTCATGTGTGTTCTGTTGGCTGTGGAAAGAAAATAGCACACAAGTCATACCAAGTCACCTTTATTTTTCAGTGATAAACATTAATAAATAAACATTATGGACATTGTATAAACAGTTGTATAAAAAGTGTAAACGGTATGAACAGTGTTCTTATAAAAGATATCAATATCAATACTGATCACGTGTGTATTTTATATTTCCAGGTTATTTGTTGATGAGCCAGAGCCTGTGACTCCCACCAACCGGCCCGTTCAGCCCACTGCGTTGTCGTCCTCCACCCGGCCGAAGCCTCCTGCGCCCACCCGCCTCCAGCCGAGGCCTCCTGCTGCGTCAGCCTGTGGCCCGCCCGCCCCCTGTGTCGGCAGCACCCATACCGCTGGTCCTCCCCGCACAGCCACAGGCCCCCTCCGTCCTGCTTCGTGGGCCATCCTGCAGCTGTCTCTGCAGTCATCGTGTGTCAAAACCATTCAAACTTGTATATGGTAACATTTCAAAATGACACCAGCATAAATGAGGACCTTGCAATAGGTTGTGTGTTACATGACCCCCCTGGAATACAGCTGTATGTCTCTGTGAAGGTGGTTGTGAAGAACTGCATCCGGCTGAACAAGTACAAGTGCCGGTGAGGCAGCAACTCTCTCGAGGGGTTGCACGCCCACCTGGTTAACGCCATCCCTTCACAGCGATGTGGGATCATGCCGTTCCAAGTAAGTGATTAAAACACACACACACACACACACACACACACACACACGCGCATATATACACACACACACACGCATATATACACACACATATATATATATACTTAAACATAAGTGACCCTTTTTTTCCCCCTTCTCGGGGATTATGCTCCCAGTTTTGATCTCGGACGTCTGGTCACTTATAGCATATAATAATATTCTATTACTGTTAAGCCAACTATGAATAATAAAACAGGCCAAAACATGTGTCCTTTATCATAGCTACACGTATTACAAAAAAAACGCGTGAATTGAAAAGTTGAAGGTATGTTTTTAGCTGCTGGGTAGACTTCAGTCAACCTGACGCAGTTTTGTCTTTGAGCAACCAAATTGCTCGGGGATGGGCTCATTTTAAGCGGGGAAATCTAAGGTTCCCAACGGCGTATGGCAAGATTATATTGAGTCATGGGTCGTTGAAATACTAAGCTAATTAATTTCTGTTCTTTATTGAAAGATTGATCTTAATTGAAACGTTGAAGGTATGTTTTTAGCTGCTGGGTAGACTTCAGTCAACCTGACGCAGTTTTGTCTGTGAGCAAGCAGACTGCTCGCGGATGGGCTCATTTTAAGCGGGGAAATCTAAGCTTTCCAACGGCGTATGGCAAGACTATATTGACTCATTGGTCGTTGAAATACTAAGCTAATTAATTTGTGATCTGTAAGGAAAGATTGATGTTAATTGAAACGTTGAAGGTATGTTTTTAGCTGCTGGGTAGACTTCAGTCAACCTGACACAGTTTTGTCTCTGAGCAACCAAATTGCTTGGGGATGGGCTCATTTTAAGCGGGGAAATCTAAGCTTTCCAACGGCGTATGGCAAGACTATATTGACTCATGGGTCGTTGAAATACTAAGATAATTAATTTGTGTTCTGTAAGGAAAGATTGATGTTAATTGAAACGTTGAAGGTATGTTTTTAGCTGCTGGGTAGACTTCACTCAACCTGACACAGTTTTGTCTGTGATCAACCAGACTGCTGGCGGATGGGCTCATTTTAAGCAGGGAAATCTAAGCTTTTCAACGGCGTATGGTAAGACTATATTCACCAAAGGGCCGTTGAAATACTAAGCTAATTAATTTGTGTTCTGTAAGGAAAGATTGATGTTAATTGAAACGTTAAAGGTATGTTTTTGGCTGCTGGGTAGACTTCATTCAACCTGACGCAGTTTAGTCTGTGATCAACCAGACTGCTCGCGGATGGGCTCATTTTAAGCGGGGAAATCTAAGCTTTCCAACGGCGTATGGCAAGACTATATTGACTCATGGGTCGTTGAAATACTAAGCTAATTAATTTGTGTTCTGTAAGGAAAGATTGATGTTAATTGAAACGTGGAAGGTATGTTTTTAGCTTCTGGGTAGACTTCACTCAACCTGACACAGTTTTGTCTGTGATCAACCAGACTGCTGGCGGATGGGCTCATTTTAAGCAGGGAAATCTAAGCTTTTCAACGGCGTATGGTAAGACTATATTCACCAAAGGGCCGTTGAAATACTAAGCTAATTAATTTGTGTTCTGTAAGGAAAGATTGATGTTAATTGAAACGTTAAAGGTATGTTTTTGGCTGCTGGGTAGACTTCATTCAACCTGACGCAGTTTAGTCTGTGATCAACCAGACTGCTCGCGGATGAGCTCATTTTAAGCGGGGAAATCTAAGCTTTTCAACGGCGTATGGCAAGACTATATTGACTCATGGGTCGTTGAAATACTAAGCTAATTAATTTGTGTTCTGTAAGGAAAGATTGATGTTAATTGAAACGTTGAAGGTATGTTTTTAGCTGCTGGGTAGACTTCACTCAACCTGACACAGTTTTGTCTTTGATCAACCAGACTGCTGGCGGATGGGCTCATTTTAAGCAGGGAAATCTAAGCTTTTCAACGGCGTATGGTAAGACTATATTCACCAAAGGGCCGTTGAAATACTAAGCTAATTAATTTGTGTTCTGTAAGGAAAGATTGATGTTAATTGAAACGTTAAAGGTATGTTTTTGGCTGCTGGGTAGACTTCATTCAACCTGACGCAGTTTAGTCTGTGATCAACCAGACTGCTCGCGGATGGGCTCATTTTAAGCGGGGAAATCTAAGCTTTCCAACGGCGTATGGCAAGACTATATTGACTCATGGGTCGTTGAAATACTAAGCTAATTAATTTGTGTTCTGTAAGGAAAGATTGATGTTAATTGAAACGTTGAAGGTATGTTTTTAGCTGCTGGGTAGACTTCACTCAACCTGACACAGTTTTGTCTGTGATCAACCAGACTGCTGGCGGATGGGCTCATTTTAAGCAGGGAAATCTAAGCTTTTCAACGGCGTATGGTAAGACTATATTCACCAAAGGGCCGTTGAAATACTAAGCTAATTAATTTGTGTTCTGTAAGGAAAGATTGATGTTAATTGAAACGTTAAAGGTATGTTTTTGGCTGCTGGGTAGACTTCATTCAACCTGACGCAGTTTAGTCTGTGATCAACCAGACTGCTCGCGGATGAGCTCATTTTAAGCGGGGAAATCTAAGCTTTTCAACGGCGTATGGCAAGACTATATTGACTCATGGGTCGTTGAAATACTAAGCTAATTAATTTGTGTTCTGTAAGGAAAGATTGATGTTAATTGAAACGTTGAAGGTATGTTTTTAGCTGCTGGGTAGACTTCAGTCAACCTGACGCAGTTTAGTCTGTGAGCAACCAAATTGCTCGGGGATGGGCTCAGCCGGCCTACTGGTTAGGGCTTTGGATTTGTAACCGGAGGGTGGCCGGTTCGAACCCCGACCAGTGCGCATGGCTGAAGTGCCCTTGAGCAAGGCACCTAACCCCTCACTGCTCCCCGAGCGCCGCTGTTGCAGGCAGCTCACTGCATCGGGTTTAAGTGTGTGCTTCACCTCACTGTGTGCTTCACCATCACTGTGTTCTGAGTGTGTCACTAATTCACGATTGGGTTAAATGCAGAAGACCAAATTTCCCTCACGGGATCAAATCAGTAATTCTTCTTCTTCTTCTTCTTCTTCTTCATTATAAGCGGGGAAATCTAAGCTTTTCAACGGCGTATGGCAAGACTATATTCACCAAAGGGTCGTTGAAATACTAAGCTAATTAATTTGTGTTCTGTAAGGAAAGATTGATGTTAATTGAAACGTTGAAGGTATGTTTTTAGCTGCTGGGTAGACTTCAGTCAACCTGACGCAGTTTAGTCTGTGATCAACCAGACTGCTCGCGGATGGGCTCATTTTAAGCGGGGAAATCTAAGCTTTCCAACGGCGTATGGCAAGACTATATCGACTCATGGGTCGTTGAAATACTAAGCTAATTAATTTGTGTTCTGTAAGGAAAGATTGATGTTAATTGAAACGTTGAAGGTATGTTTTTAGCTGCTGGGTAGACTTCAGTCAACCTGACCCAGTTTAGTCTGTGATCAACCAGACTGCTCGCGGATGGGCTCATTTTAAGCGGGGAAATCTAAGCTTTCCAACGGCATATGGCAAGACTATATTGACTCATGGGTCGTTTAAATACTAAGCTAATTAATTTGTGTTCTGTAAGGAAAGATTGATGTTAATTGAAACGTTGAAGGTATGTCTTTAGCTGCTGTGTAGACTTCAGTCAACCTGACGCAGATTTGTCTGTGAGCAACCAAATTGCTCGGGGATGGGCTCATTATAAGCGGGGAAATCTAAGCTTTCCAACGGCGTATGGCAAGACTATATTGACTCATGGGTCGTTGAAATGCTAAGCTAATTAATTAGTGTTCTGTAAGGAAAGATTGATGTTAATTGAAACGTTGAAGGTATGTTTTTAGCTGCTGGGTAGACTTCAGTCAACCTGACGCAGTTTAGTCTGTGATCAACCAGACTGCTGGCAGATGGGCTCATTATAAGCGGGGAAATCTAAGCTTTTCAACGGCGTATGGCAAGACTATATTCACCAAAGGGCCGTTGAAATACTAAGCTAATTAATTTGTGTTCTGTAAGGAAAGATTGATGTTAATTGAAACGTTAAAGGTATGTTTTTAGCTGCTGGGTAGACTTCATTCAACCTGACGCAGTTTAGTCTGTGATCAACCAGACTGCTCGCGGATGGGCTCATTTTAAGCGGGGAAATCTAAGCTTTCCAACGGCGTATGGCAAGACTATATTGACTCATGGGTCGTTGAAATACTAAGCTAATTAATAAGTGTTCTGTAAGGAAAGATTGATGTTAATTGAAACGTTGAAGGTATGTTTTTAGCTGCTGGGTAGACTTCAGTCAACCTGACGCAGTTTAGTCTGTGATCAACCAGACTGCTCGCGGATGGGCTCATTTTAAGCGGGGAAATCTAAGCTTTTCAACGGCGTATGGCAAGACTATATTCACCAATGGCCCGTTGAAATACTAAGCTAATTAATTTGTGTTCTGTAAGGAAAGATTGATGTCAATTGAAACGTTAAAGGTATGTTTTTAGCTGCTGGGTAGACTTCATTCAACCTGACGCAGTTTAGTCTGTGATCAACCAGACTGCTCGCGGATGGGCTCACTTTAAGCGGGGAAATCTAAGCTTTCCAACGGCGTATGGCAGACTATATTGACTCATGGGTCGTTGAAATACTAAGCTAATTAATTTGTGTTCTGTAAGGAAAGATTGATGTTAATTGAAACGTTGAAGGTATGTTTTAGCTGTTGGGTAGACTTCAGTCAACCTGACGCAGTTTAGTCTGTGAGCAACCAAATTGCTCGGGGATGGGCTCATTATAAGCGGGGAAATCTAAGCTTTCCAACGGCGTATGGCAAGACTATATTCACCAAAGGGTCGTTGAAATACTAAGCTAATTAATTTGTGTTCTGTAAGGAAAGATTGATGTTAATTGAAACGTTGAAGGTATGTTTTTAGCTGCTGGGTAGACTTCAGTCAACCTGACGCAGTTTAGTCTGTGATCAACCAGACTGCTCGCGGATGGGCTCATTTTAAGCGGGGAAATCTAAGCTTTCCAACGGCGTATGGCAAGACTATATCGACTCATGGGTCGTTGAAATACTAAGCTAATTAATTTGTGTTCTGTAAGGAAAGATTGATGTTAATTGAAACGTTGAAGGTATGTTTTTAGCTGCTGGGTAGACTTCAGTCAACCTGACCCAGTTTAGTCTGTGATCAACCAGACTGCTCGCGGATGGGCTCATTTTAAGCGGGGAAATCTAAGCTTTCCAACGGCGTATGGCAAGACTATATTGACTCATGGGTCGTTTAAATACTAAGCTAATTAATTTGTGTTCTGTAAGGAAAGATTGATGTTAATTGAAACGTTGAAGGTATGTCTTTAGCTGCTGTGTAGACTTGAGTCAACCTGACGCAGATTTGTCTGTGAGCAACCAAATTGCTCGGGGATGGGCTCATTATAAGCGGGGAAATCTAAGCTTTCCAACGGCGTATGGCAAGACTATATTGACTCATGGGTCGTTGAAATACTAAGCTAATTAATTAGTGTTCTGTAAGGAAAGATTGATGTTAATTGAAACGTTGAAGGTATGTTTTTAGCTGCTGGGTAGACTTCAGTCAACCTGACGCAGTTTAGTCTGTGATCAACCAGACTGCTGGCAGATGGGCTCATTATAAGCGGGGAAATCTAAGCTTTTCAACGGCGTATGGCAAGACTATATTCACCAAAGGGCCGTTGAAATACTAAGCTAATTAATTTGTGTTCTGTAAGGAAAGATTGATGTTAATTGAAACGTTAAAGGTATGTTTTTAGCTGCTGGGTAGACTTCATTCAACCTGACGCAGTTTAGTCTGTGATCAACCAGACTGCTCGCGGATGGGCTCATTTTAAGCGGGGAAATCTAAGCTTTCCAACGGCGTATGGCAAGACTATATTGACTCATGGGTCGTTGAAATACTAAGCTAATTAATTAGTGTTCTGTAAGGAAAGATTGATGTTAATTGAAACGTTGAAGGTATGTTTTTAGCTGCTGGGTAGACTTCAGTCAACCTGACGCAGTTTAGTCTGTGATCAACCAGACTGCTCGCGGATTGGCTCATTTTAAGCGGGGAAATCTAAGCTTTCCAACGGCGTATGGCAGACTATATCGACTCATGGGTCGTTGAAATACTAAGCTAATTAATTTGTGTTCTGTAAGGAAAGATTGATGTTAATTGAAACGTTGAAGGTATGTTTTTAGCTGCTGGGTAGACTTCAGTCAACCTGACCCAGTTTAGTCTGTGATCAACCAGACTGCTCGCGGATGGGCTCATTTTAAGCGGGGAAATCTAAGCTTTCCAACGGCGTATGGCAAGACTATATTGACTCATGGGTCGTTTAAATACTAAGCTAATTAATTTGTGTTCTGTAAGGAAAGATTGATGTTAATTGAAACGTTGAAGGTATGTCTTTAGCTGCTGTGTAGACTTCAGTCAACCTGACGCAGATTTGTCTGTGAGCAACCAAATTGCTCGGGGATGGGCTCATTATAAGCGGGGAAATCTAAGCTTTCCAACGGCGTATGGCAAGACTATATTGACTCATGGGTCGTTGAAATACTAAGCTAATTAATTAGTGTTCTGTAAGGAAAGATTGATGTCAATTGAAACGTTAAAGGTATGTTTTTAGCTGCTGGGTAGACTTCATTCAACCTGACGCAGTTTAGTCTGTGATCAACCAGACTGCTCGCGGATGGGCTCACTTTAAGCGGGGAAATCTAAGCTTTCCAACGGCGTATGGCAGACTATATTGACTCATGGGTCGTTGAAATACTAAGCTAATTAATTTGTGTTCTGTAAGGAAAGATTGATGTTAATTGAAACGTTGAAGGTATGTTTTTAGCTGTTGGGTAGACTTCAGTCAACCTGACGCAGTTTAGTCTGTGAGCAACCAAATTGCTCGGGGATGGGCTCATTATAAGCGGGGAAATCTAAGCTTTCCAACGGCGTATGGCAAGACTATATTCACCAAAGGGTCGTTGAAATACTAAGCTAATTAATTTGTGTTCTGTAAGGAAAGATTGATGTTAATTGAAACGTTGAAGGTATGTTTTTAGCTGCTGGGTAGACTTCAGTCAACCTGACGCAGTTTAGTCTGTGATCAACCAGACTGCTCGCGGATGGGCTCATTTTAAGCGGGGAAATCTAAGCTTTCCAACGGCGTATGGCAAGACTATATCGACTCATGGGTCGTTGAAATACTAAGCTAATTAATTTGTGTTCTGTAAGGAAAGATTGATGTTAATTGAAACGTTGAAGGTATGTTTTTAGCTGCTGGGTAGACTTCAGTCAACCTGACCCAGTTTAGTCTGTGATCAACCAGACTGCTCGCGGATGGGCTCATTTTAAGCGGGGAAATCTAAGCTTTCCAACGGCGTATGGCAAGACTATATTGACTCATGGGTCGTTTAAATACTAAGCTAATTAATTTGTGTTCTGTAAGGAAAGATTGATGTTAATTGAAACGTTGAAGGTATGTCTTTAGCTGCTGTGTAGACTTCAGTCAACCTGACGCAGATTTGTCTGTGAGCAACCAAATTGCTCGGGGATGGGCTCATTATAAGCGGGGAAATCTAAGCTTTCCAACGGCGTATGGCAAGACTATATTGACTCATGGGTCGTTGAAATACTAAGCTAATTAATTAGTGTTCTGTAAGGAAAGATTGATGTTAATTGAAACGTTGAAGGTATGTTTTTAGCTGCTGGGTAGACTTCAGTCAACCTGACGCAGTTTAGTCTGTGATCAACCAGACTGCTGGCAGATGGGCTCATTATAAGCGGGGAAATCTAAGCTTTTCAACGGCGTATGGCAAGACTATATTCACCAAAGGGCCGTTGAAATACTAAGCTAATTAATTTGTGTTCTGTAAGGAAAGATTGATGTTAATTGAAACGTTAAAGGTATGTTTTTAGCTGCTGGGTAGACTTCATTCAACCTGACGCAGTTTAGTCTGTGATCAACCAGACTGCTCGCGGATGGGCTCATTTTAAGCGGGGAAATCTAAGCTTTCCAACGGCGTATGGCAAGACTATATTGACTCATGGGTCGTTGAAATACTAAGCTAATTAATTAGTGTTCTGTAAGGAAAGATTGATGTTAATTGAAACGTTGAAGGTATGTTTTTAGCTGCTGGGTAGACTTCAGTCAACCTGACGCAGTTTAGTCTGTGATCAACCAGACTGCTCGCGGATTGGCTCATTTTAAGCGGGGAAATCTAAGCTTTCCAACGGCGTATGGAAAGACTATATTGACTCATGGGTCGTTGAAATACTAAGCTAATTAATTTGTGTTCTGTAAGGAAAGATTGATGTTAATTGAAACGTTGAAGGTATGTTTTTAGCTGCTGGGTAGACTTCAGTCAACCTGACGCAGTTTAGTCTGTGAGCAACCAAATTGCTCAGGGATGGGCTCATTATAAGCGGGGAAATCTAAGCTTTCCAACGGCGTATGGCAAGACTATATTCACAGAAGGGTCGTTGAAATACTAAGCTAATTAATTTGTGTTCTGTAAGGAAAGATTGATGTTAATTGAAACGTTAGAGGTATGTTTTTAGCTGCTGGGTAGACTTCATTCAACCTGACGCAGTTTAGTCTGTGATCAACCAGACTGCTCGCGGATGGGCTCATTTTAAGCGGGGAAATCTAAGCTTTCCAACGGCGTATGGCAAGACTATATTGACTCATGGGTCATTGAAATACTAAGCTAATTAATTTGTGTTCTGTAAGGAAAGATTGATGTTAATTGAAACGTTGAAGGTATGTTTTTAGCTGCTGGGTAGACTTCAGTCAACCTGACGCAGTTTAGTCTGTGATCAACCAGACTGCTCGCGGATGGGCTCATTTTAAGCGGGGAAATCTAAGCTTTCCAACAGCGTATGGCAAGAGTATATTGACTCATGGGTCGTTGAAATACTAAGCTAATTAATTTGTGTTCTGTAAGGAAAGATTGATGTTAATTGAAACGTTGAAGGTATGTTTTTAGCTGCTGGGTAGACTTCAGTCAACCTGACGCAGTTTAGTCTGTGATCAACCAGACTGCTCGCGGATGGGCTCATTTTAAGCGGGGAAATCTAAGCTTTCCAACGGCGTATGGCAAGACTATATTCACTAAAGGGTCGTTGAAATACTAAGCTAATTCATTTGTGTTCTGTAAGGAAAGATTGATGTTAATTGAAACGTTGAAGGTATGTCTTTAGCTGCTGTGTAGACTTCAGTCAACCTGACGCAGATTTGTCTGTGAGCAACCAAATTGCTCGGAGATGGGCTCATTTTAAACGGGGAAATCTAAGCTTTCCAACGACGTATGGCATGACTATATTTGCCCATGGGTCGTCGAAATAATAAGCTGATTCATGTGTGTTCTGTTGGCTGTGGAAAGAAAATAGCACACAAGTCATACCAAGTCACCTTTATTTTTCAGTGATAAACATTAATAAATAAACAGTATGGACATTGTATAAACAGTTGTATAAAAAGTGTAAACGGTATGAACAGTGTTCTTATAAAAGATATCAATATCAATACTGATCACGTGTGTATTTTATATTTCCAGGTTATTTGTTGATGAGCCAGAGCCTGTGACTCCCACCAACCGGCCCGTTCAGCCCACTGCGTTGTCGTCCTCCACCCGGCCGAAGCCTCCTGCGCCCACCCGCCTCCAGCCGAGGCCTCCTGCTGCGTCAGCCTGTGGCCCGCCCGCCCCCTGTGTCGGCAGCACCCATACCGCTGGTCCTCCCCGCACAGCCACAGGCCCCCTCCGTCCTGCTTCGTGGGCCATCCTGCAGCTGTCTCTGCAGTCATCGTGTGTCAAAACCATTCAAACTTGTATATGGTAACATTTCAAAATGACACCAGCATAAATGAGGACCTTGCAATAGGTTGTGTGTTACAGGACCCCCCTGGCATACAGCTGTATGTCTCTGTGAAGGTGGTTGTGAAGAACTGCATCCGGCTGAACAAGTACAAGTGCCGGCGAGGCAGCAACTCTCTCGAGGGGTTGCACGCCCACCTGGTTAACGCCATCCCTTCACAGCGATGTGGGATCATGCCGTTCCAAGTAAGTGATTAAAACACACACACACACACACACACACACACACACACGCGCATATATACACACACACACACGCATATATACACACACATATATATATATACTTAAACATAAGTGACCCTTTTTTTCCCCCTTCTCGGGGATTATGCTCCCAGTTTTGATCTCGGACGTCTGGTCACTTATAGCATATAATAATATTCTATTACTGTTAAGCCAACTATGAATAATAAAACAGGCCAAAACATGTGTCCTTTATCATAGCTACACGTATTACAAAAAAAACGCGTGAATTGAAAAGTTGAAGGTATGTTTTTAGCTGCTGGGTAGACTTCAGTCAACCTGACGCAGTTTTGTCTTTGAGCAACCAAATTGCTCGGGGATGGGCTCATTTTAAGCGGGGAAATCTAAGGTTCCCAACGGCGTATGGCAAGATTATATTGAGTCATGGGTCGTTGAAATACTAAGCTAATTAATTTCTGTTCTTTATTGAAAGATTGATCTTAATTGAAATGTTGAAGGTATGTTTTTAGCTGCTGGGTAGACTTCAGTCAACCTGACGCAGTTTTGTCTGTGAGCAAGCAGACTGCTCGCGGATGGGCTCATTTTAAGCGGGGAAATCTAAGCTTTCCAACGGCGTATGGCAAGACTATATCGACTCATTGGTCGTTGAAATACTAAGCTAATTAATTTGTGATCTGTAAGGAAAGATTGATGTTAATTGAAACGTTGAAGGTATGTTTTTAGCTGCTGGGTAGACTTCAGTCAACCTGACACAGTTTTGTCTCTGAGCAACCAAATTGCTTGGGGATGGGCTCATTTTAAGCGGGGAAATCTAAGCTTTCCAACGGCATATGGCAAGACTATATTGACTCATGGGTCGTTGAAATACTAAGATAATTAATTTGTGTTCTGTAAGGAAAGATTGATGTTAATTGAAACGTTGAAGGTATGTTTTTAGCTGCTGGGTAGACTTCACTCAACCTGACACAGTTTTGTCTGTGATCAACCAGACTGCTGGCGGATGGGCTCATTTTAAGCAGGGAAATCTAAGCTTTTCAACGGCGTATGGTAAGACTATATTCACCAAAGGGCCGTTGAAATACTAAGCTAATTAATTTGTGTTCTGTAAGGAAAGATTGATGTTAATTGAAACGTTAAAGGTATGTTTTTGGCTGCTGGGTAGACTTCATTCAACCTGACGCAGTTTAGTCTGTGATCAACCAGACTGCTCGCGGATGGGCTCATTTTAAGCGGGGAAATCTAAGCTTTCCAACGGCGTATGGCAAGACTATATTGACTCATGGGTCGTTGAAATACTAAGCTAATTAATTTGTGTTCTGTAAGGAAAGATTGATGTTAATTGAAACGTTGAAGGTATGTTTTTAGCTGCTGGGTAGACTTCAGTCAACCTGACGCAGTTTAGTCTGTGATCAACCAGACTGCTCGCGGATGGGCTCATTTTAAGCGGGGAAATCTAAGCTTTCCAACGGCGTATGGCAAGACTATATTGACTCATGGGTCGTTGAAATACTAAGATAATTAATTTGTGTTCTGTAAGGAAAGATTGATGTTAATTGAAACGTTGAAGGTATGTTTTTAGCTGCTGGGTAGACTTCACTCAACCTGACACAGTTTTGTCTGTGATCAACCAGACTGCTGGCGGATGGGCTCATTTTAAGCAGGGAAATCTAAGCTTTCCAACGGCGTATGGCAAGACTATATTGACTCATGGGTCGTTGAAATACTAAGATAATTAATTTGTGTTCTGTAAGGAAAGATTGATGTTAATTGAAACGTTGAAGGTATGTTTTTAGCTGCTGGGTAGACTTCAGTCAACCTGACGCAGTTTAGTCTGTGATCAACCAGACTGCTCGCGGATGGGCTCATTTTAAGCGGGGAAATCTAAGCTTTCCAACGGCGTATGGCAAGACTATATCGACTCATGGGTCGTTGAAATACTAAGCTAATTAATTTGTGTTCTGTAAGGAAAGATTGATGTTAATTGAAACGTTGAAGGTATGTTTTTAGCTGCTGGGTAGACTTCAGTCAACCTGACCCAGTTTAGTCTGTGATCAACCAGACTGCTCGCGGATGGGCTCATTTTAAGCGGGGAAATCTAAGCTTTCCAACGGCGTATGGCAAGACTATATTGACTCATGGGTCGTTTAAATACTAAGCTAATTAATTTGTGTTCTGTAAGGAAAGATTGATGTAAATTGAAACGTTGAAGGTATGTCTTTAGCTGCTGTGTAGACTTCAGTCAACCTGACGCAGATTTGTCTGTGAGCAACCAAATTGCTCAGGGATGGGCTCATTATAAGCGGGGAAATCTAAGCTTTCCAACGGCGTATGGCAAGACTATATTCACCAAAGGGCCGTTGAAATAATAAGCTAATTAATTTGTGTTCTGTAAGGAAAGATTGATGTTAATTGAAACGTTAAAGGTATGTTTTTAGCTGCTGGGTAGACTTCATTCAACCTGACGCAGTTTAGTCTGTGATCAACCAGACTGCTCGCGGATGGGCTCATTTTAAGCGGGGAAATCTAAGCTTTCCAAAGGCGTATGGCAAGACTATATTGACTCATGGGTCGTTGAAATACTAAGCTAATTAATTAGTGTTCTGTAAGGAAAGATTGATGTTAATTGAAACGTTGAAGGTATGTTTTTAGCTGCTGGGTAGACTTCACTCAACCTGACACAGTTTTGTCTGTGAGCAACCAAATTGCTCGCGGATGGGCTCATTTTAAGCGGGGAAATCTAAGCTTTCCAACGGCGTATGGCAAGACTATATTGACTCATGGGTCGTTGAAATACTAAGCTAATTAATTAGTGTTCTGTAAGGAAAGATTGATGTTAATTGAAACGTTGAAGGTATGTTTTTAGCTGCTGGGTAGACTTCACTCAACCTGACACAGTTTTGTCTGTGAGCAACCAAATTGCTCGCGGATGGGCTCATTTTAAGCGGGGAAATCTAAGCTTTCCAACGGCGTATGGCAAGACTATATTGACTCATGGGTCGTTGAAATACTAAGCTAATTAATTAGTGTTCTGTAAGGAAAGATTGATGTTAATTGAAACGTTGAAGGTATGTTTTTAGCTGCTGGGTAGACTTCAGTCAACCTGACGCAGTTTAGTCTGTGATCAACCAGACTGCTGGCGGATGGGCTCATTTTAAGCAGGGAAATCTAAGCTTTCCAACGGCGTATGGCAAGACTATATTGACTCATGGGTCGTTGAAATACTAAGATAATTAATTTGTGTTCTGTAAGGAAAGATTGATGTTAATTGAAACGTTGAAGGTATGTTTTTAGCTGCTGGGTAGACTTCAGTCAACCTGACGCAGTTTAGTCTGTGATCAACCAGACTGCTCGCGGATGGGCTCATTTTAAGCGGGGAAATCTAAGCTTTCCAACGGCGTATGGCAAGACTATATCGACTCATGGGTCGTTGAAATACTAAGCTAATTAATTTGTGTTCTGTAAGGAAAGATTGATGTTAATTGAAACGTTGAAGGTATGTTTTTAGCTGCTGGGTAGACTTCAGTCAACCTGACCCAGTTTAGTCTGTGATCAACCAGACTGCTCGCGGATGGGCTCATTTTAAGCGGGGAAATCTAAGCTTTCCAACGGCGTATGGCAAGACTATATTGACTCATGGGTCGTTTAAATACTAAGCTAATTAATTTGTGTTCTGTAAGGAAAGATTGATGTAAATTGAAACGTTGAAGGTATGTCTTTAGCTGCTGTGTAGACTTCAGTCAACCTGACGCAGATTTGTCTGTGAGCAACCAAATTGCTCGGGGATGGGCTCATTATAAGCGGGGAAATCTAAGCTTTCCAACGGCGTATGGCAAGACTATATTCACCAAAGGGCCGTTGAAATAATAAGCTAATTAATTTGTGTTCTGTAAGGAAAGATTGATGTTAATTGAAACGTTAAAGGTATGTTTTTAGCTGCTGGGTAGACTTCATTCAACCTGACGCAGTTTAGTCTGTGATCAACCAGACTGCTCGCGGATGGGCTCATTTTAAGCGGGGAAATCTAAGCTTTCCAAAGGCGTATGGCAAGACTATATTGACTCATGGGTCGTTGAAATACTAAGCTAATTAATTAGTGTTCTGTAAGGAAAGATTGATGTTAATTGAAACGTTGAAGGTATGTTTTTAGCTGCTGGGTAGACTTCACTCAACCTGACACAGTTTTGTCTGTGAGCAACCAAATTGCTCGCGGATGGGCTCATTTTAAGCGGGGAAATCTAAGCTTTCCAACGGCGTATGGCAAGACTATATTGACTCATGGGTCGTTGAAATACTAAGCTAATTAATTAGTGTTCTGTAAGGAAAGATTGATGTTAATTGAAACGTTGAAGGTATGTTTTTAGCTGCTGGGTAGACTTCAGTCAACCTGACGCAGTTTAGTCTGTGATCAACCAGACTGCTGGCGGATGGGCTCATTTTAAGCAGGGAAATCTAAGCTTTTCAACGGCGTATGGTAAGACTATATTCACCAAAGGGCCGTTGAAATACTAAGCTAATTAATTTGTGTTCTGTAAGGAAAGATTGATGTTAATTGAAACGTTGAAGGTATGTTTTTAGCTGCTGGGTAGACTTCAGTCAACCTGACGCAGTTTAGTCTGTGATCAACCAGACTGCTCGGGGATGGGCTCATTTTAAGCGGGAAAATCTAAGCTTTCCAACGGCGTATGGCAAGACTATATTGACTCATGGGTCGTTTAAATACTAAGCTAATTAATTTGTGTTCTGTAAGGAAAGATTGATGTTAATTGAAACGTTGAAGGTATGTCTTTAGCTGCTGTGTAGACTTCAGTCAACCTAACGCAGATTTGTCTGTGAGCAACCAAATTGCTCGGGGATGGGCTCATTATAAGCGGGGAAATCTAAGCTTCCCAACGGCGTATGGCAAGACTATATTCACCAAAGGGCCGTTGAAATACTAAGCTAATTAATTTGTGTTCTGTAAGGAAAGATTGATGTTAATTGAAACGTTAAAGGTATGTTTTTAGCTGCTGGGTAGACTTCATTCAACCTGAGGCAGTTTAGTCTGTGATCAACCAGACTGCTCGCGGATGGGCTCATTTTAAGCGGGGAAATCTAAGCTTTCCAACGGCGTATGGCAAGACTATATTGACTCATGGGTCGTTGAAATACTAAGCTAATTAATTAGTGTTCTGTAAGGAAAGATTGATGTTAATTGAAACGTTGAAGGTATGTTTTTAGCTGCTGGGTAGACTTCACTCAACCTGACACAGTTTTCTCTGTGAGCAACCAATTTGCTCGGGGATGGGCTCATTATAAGCGGGGAAATCTAAGTTTTCCAACGGCGTATGGCAAGACTATATTCACCAAAGGGTCGTTGAAATACTAAGCTAATTAATTTGTGTTCTGTAAGGAAAGATTGATGTTAATTGAAACGTTGAAGTTATGTTTTTAGCTGCTGGGTAGACTTCAGTCAACCTGACGCAGTTTAGTCTGTGATCAACCAGACTGCTCGCGGATGGGCTCATTTTAAGCGGGGAAATCTAAGCTTTCCAACGGCGTATGGCAAGACTATATTCACTAAAGGGTCGTTGAAATACTAAGCTAATTCATTTGTGTTCTGTAAGGAAAGATTGATGTTAATTGAAACGTTGAAGGTATGTCTTTAGCTGCTGTGTAGACTTCAGTCAACCTGACGCAGATTTGTCTGTGAGCAACCAAATTGCTCGGAGATGGGCTCATTTTAAACGGGGAAATCTAAGCTTTCCAACGACGTATGGCATGACTATATTTGCCCATGGGTCGTCGAAATAATAAGCTGATTCATGTGTGTTCTGTTGGCTGTGGAAAGAAAATAGCACACAAGTCATACCAAGTCACCTTTATTTTTCAGTGATAAACATTAATAAATAAACAGTATGGACATTGTATAAACAGTTGTATAAAAAATGTAAACGGTATGAACAGTGTTCTTATAAAAGATATCAATATCAATACTGATCACGTGTGTATTTTATATTTCCAGGTTATTTGTTGATGAGCCAGAGCCTGTGACTCCCACCAACCGGCCCGTTCAGCCCACTGCGTTGTCGTCCTCCACCCGGCCGAAGCCTCCTGCGCCCACCCGCCTCCAGCCGAGGCCTCCTGCTGCGTCAGCCTGTGGCCCGCCCGCCCCCTGTGTCGGCAGCACCCATACCGCTGGTCCTCCCCGCAGCGCCACAGGCCCCCTCCGTCCTGCTTCGTGGGCCATCCTGCAGCTGTCTCTGCAGTCATCGTGTGTCAAAACCATTCAAACTTGTATATGGTAACATTTCAAAATGACACCAGCATAAATGAGGACCTTGCAATAGGTTGTGTGTTACATGACCCCCCTGGCATACAGCTGTATGTCTCTGTGAAGGTGGTTGTGAAGAACTGCATCCGGCTGAACAAGTACAAGTGCCGGTGAGGCAGCAACTCTCTCGAGGGGTTGCACGCCCACCTGGTTAACGCCATCCCTTCACAGCGATGTGGGATCATGCCGTTCCAAGTAAGTGATTAAAACACACACACACACACACACACACACACGCGCGCATATATACACACACACACACACTTATATATACACACACATATATATATATACTTAAACATAGCTGACCCTTTTTTTCCCCCTTCTCGGGGATTATGCTCCCAGTTTTGATCTCGGACGTCTGGTCACTTATAGCATATAATAATATTCTATTACTGTTAAGCCAACTATGAATAATAAAACAGGCCAAAACATGTGTCCTTTATCATAGCTACACGTATTACAAAAAAAACGCGTGAATTGAAAAGTTGAAGGTATGTTTTTAGCTGCTGGGTAGACTTCATTCAACCTGACGCAGTTTAGTCTGTGAGCAACCAAATTGCTCGCGGATGGGCTCATTTTAAGCGGGGAAATCTAAGGTTCCCAACGGCGTATGGCAAGACTATATTGAGTCATGGGTCGTTGAAATACTAAGCTAATTAATTTCTGTTCTTTATTGAAAGATTGATCTTAATTGAAACGTTGAAGGTATGTTTTTAGCTGCTGGGTAGACTTCAGTCAACCTGACGCAGTTTTGTCTGTGATCAACCAGACTGCTCGCGGATGGGCTCATTTTAAGCGGGGAAATCTAAGCTTTCCAACGGCGTATGGCAAGACTATATTCACTAAAGGGTCGTTGAAATACTAAGCTAATTCATTTTTGTTCTGTAAGGAAAGATTGATGTTAATTGAAACGTTGAAGGTATGTCTTTAGCTGCTGTGTAGACTTCAGTCAACCTGACGCAGATTTGTCTGTGAGCAACCAAATTGCTCGGAGATTGGCTCATTTTAAACGGGGAAATCTAAGCTTTCCAACGACGTATGGCATGACTATATTTGCCCATGGGTCGTCAAAATAATAAGCTGATTCATGTGTGTTCTGTTGGCTGTGGAAAGAAAATAGCACACAAGTCATACCAAGTCACCTTTATTTTTCAGTGATAAACATTAATAAATAAACAGTATGGACATTGTATAAACAGTTGTATAAAAAGTGTAAACGGTATGAACAGTGTTCTTATAAAAGATATCAATATCAATACTGATCACGTGTGTATTTTATATTTCCAGGTTATTTGTTGATGAGCCAGAGCCTGTGACTCCCACCAACCGGCCCGTTCAGCCCACTGCGTTGTCGTCCTCCACCCGGCCGAAGCCTCCTGCGCCCACCCGCCTCCAGCCGAGGCCTCCTGCTGCGTCAGCCTGTGGCCCGCCCGCCCCCTGTGTCGGCAGCACCCATACCGCTGGTCCTCCCCGCACAGCCACAGGCCCCCTCCGTCCTGCTTCGTGGGCCATCCTGCAGCTGTCTCTGCAGTCATCGTGTGTCAAAACCATTCAAACTTGTATATGGTAACATTTCAAAATGACACCAGCATAAATGAGGACCTTGCAATAGGTTGTGTGTTACATGACCCCCCTGGCATACAGCTGTATGTCTCTGTGAAGGTGGTTGTGAAGAACTGCATCCGGCTGAACAAGTACAAGTGCCGGTGAGGCAGCAACTCTCTCGAGGGGTTGCACGCCCACCTGGTTAACGCCATCCCTTCACAGCGATGTGGGATCATGCCGTTCCAAGTAAGTGATTAAAACACACACACACACACACACACACACACACACACGCGCGCATATATACACACACACACACACTTATATATACACACACATATATATATATACTTAAACATAGCTGACCCTTTTTTTCCCCCTTCCGAGGATTATGCTCCCAGTTTTGATCTCGGACGTCTGGTCACTTATAGCATATAATAATATTCTATTACTGTTAAGCCAACTATGAATAATAAAACAGGCCAAAACATGTGTCCTTTATCATAGCTACACGTATTACAAAAAAAACGCGTGAATTGAAAAGTTGAAGGTATGTTTTTAGCTGCTGGGTAGACTTCATTCAACCTGACGCAGTTTAGTCTGTGAGCAACCAAATTGCTCGCGGATGGGCTCATTTTAAGCGGGGAAATCTAAGGTTCCCAACGGCGTATGGCAAGACTATATTGAGTCATGGGTCGTTGAAATACTAAGCTAATTAATTTCTGTTCTTTATTGAAAGATTGATCTTAATTGAAACGTTGAAGGTATGTTTTTAGCTGCTGGGTAGACTTCAGTCAACCTGACGCAGTTTTGTCTGTGAGCAACCAGACTGCTCGCGGATGGAATCATTTTAAGCAGGGAAATCTAAGCTTTCCAACGGCGTATGGCAAGAGTATATTGACTCATGGGTCGTTGAAATACTAAGCTAATTAATTTGTGATCTGTAAGGAAAGATTGATGTTAATTGAAACGTTGAAGGTATGTTTTTAGCTGCTGGGTAGACTTTAGTCAACCTGACGCAGTTTAGTCTGTGATCAACCAGACTGCTCGCGGATGGGCTCATTTTAAGCGGGGAAATCTAAGCTTTCCAACGGCGTATGGCAAGACTATATTCACTAAAGGGTCGTTGAAATACTAAGCTAATTAATTTGTGTTCTGTAAGGAAAGATTGATGTTAATTGAAACGTTGAAGGTATGTCTTTAGCTGCTGTGTAGACTTCAGTCAACCTGACGCAGATTTGTCTGTGAGCAACCAAATTGCTCGGAGATGGGCTCATTTTAAACGGGGAAATCTAAGCTTTCCAACGACGTATGGCATGACTATATTTGCCCATGGGTCGTCGAAATAATAAGCTGATTCATGTGTGTTCTGTTGGCTGTGGAAAGAAAATAGCACACAAGTCATACCAAGTCACCTTTATTTTTCAGTGATAAACATTAATAAATAAACAGTATGGACATTGTATAAACAGTTGTATAAAAAGTCTAAACGGTATGAACAGTGTTCTTATAAAAGATATCAATATCAATACTGATCACGTGTGTATTTTATATTTCCAGGTTATTTGTTGATGAGCCAGAGCCTGTGACTCCCACCAACCGGCCCGTTCAGCCCACTGCGTTGTCGTCCTCCACCCGGCCGAAGCCTCCTGCGCCCACCCGCCTCCAGCCGAGGCCTCCTGCTGCATCAGCCTGTGGCCCGCCCGCCCCCTGTGTCGACAGCACCCATACCGCTGGTCCTCCCCGCACAGCCACAGGCCCCCTCCGTCCTGCTTCGTGGGCCATCCTGCAGCTGTCTCTGCAGTCATCGTGTGTCAAAACCATTCAAACTTGTATATGGTAACATTTCAAAATGACACCAGCATAAATGAGGACCTTGCAATAGGTTGTGTGTTACATGACCCCCCTGGCATACAGCTGTATGTCTCTGTGAAGGTGGTTGTGAAGAACTGCATCCGGCTGAACAAGTACAAGTGCCGGCGAGGCAGCAACTCTCTCGAGGGGTTGCACGCCCACCTGGTTAATGCCATCCCTTCACAGCGATGTGGGATCATGCCGTTCCAAGTAAGTGATTAAAACACACACACACACACACACACACACACACACACACACACACACACGCGCAGGCGCATATATACACACACACACACACACTTATATATACACACACATATATATATATACTTAAACATAGCTGACCCTTTTTTTCCCCCTTCTCGGGGATTATGCTCCCAGTTTTGATCTCGGACGTCTGGTCACTTATAGCATATAATAATATTCTATTACTGTTAAGCCAACTATGAATAATAAAACAGGCCAAAACATGTGTCCTTTATCATAGCTACACGTGTTACAAAAAAAACGCGTGAATTGAAAAGTTGAAGGTATGTTTTTAGCTGCTGGGTAGACTTCAGTGAACCTGCGAAGTTTTGTCTGTGAGCAACCAAATTGCTCGGGGATGGGCTCATTTTAAGCGGGGAAATCTAAGGTTCCCAACGGCGTATGGCAAGACTATATTGAGTCATGGGTCGTTGAAATACTAAGCTAATTAATTTCTGTTCTTTATTGAAAGATTGATGTTAATTGAAACGTTGAAGGTATGTTTTTAGCTGCTGGGTAGACTTCAGTCAACCTGACACAGTTTTGTCTCTGAGCAACCAAATTGCTTGGGGATGGGCTCATTATAAGCGGGGAAATCTAAGCTTTTCAACGGCGTATGGCAAGACTATATTCACCAAAGGGCCTTTGAAATACTAAGCTAATTAATTTGTGTTCTGTAAGGAAAGATTGATGTTAATTGAAACGTTGAAGGTATGTTTTTAGCTGCTGGGTAGACTTCAGTCAACCTGACGCAGTTTAGTCTGTGATCAACCAGACTGCTCGCGGATGGGCTCATTTTAAGCGGGGAAATCTAAGCTTTTCAACGACGTATGGCAAGACTATATTCACCAATGGCCCGTTGAAATACTAAGCTAATTAATTTGTGTTCTGTAAGGAAAGATTGATGTCAATTGAAACGTTAAAGGTATGTTTTTAGCTGCTGGGTAGACTTCATTAAACCTGACGCAGTTTAGTCTGTGATCAACCAGACTGCTCGCGGATGGGCTCATTTTAAGCGGGGAAATCTAAGCTTTCCAACGGCGTATGGCAAGACTATATTGACTCATTGGTCGTTGAAATACTAAGCTAATTAATTTGTGATCTGTAAGGAAAGATTGATGTTAATTGAAACGTTGAAGGTATGTTTTTAGCTGCTGGGTAGACTTCAGTCAACCTGACACAGTTTTGTCTCTGAGCAACCAAATTGCTTGGGGATGGGCTCATTATAAGCGGGGAAATCTAAGCTTGATATTGGCGAGTGCAACTGCCTTTGATCCCCTATTCAACAACCAAGTCGTTGGATGAGGTGGGGGGGGGGTCATCGAGATAACTCTAACGAACCTAACCGAGCCAGGGCCATCGAAAGAACGGGCTCTCTACACAACCCATTTATATTACCTTACCAACTGTTATTCACAAAACGACCACTAGATGGAGGCGATGGACCACCACTGAAGAATCAAAAGAAGGCAACCAGCCTTTAACACAAAGACTAAAAACTCACTCCAGCTGTGATCCTCTTTATCTAAATAAATAAATAAACAAAAATAAATAAATAAATAGACTAAATAAATATACAAATATAAATAAATAAATGAAATATAGATTACCTTACCAACTATTGCAATTACCTATTATTATTATTATTACTTACCTATTAATGCAATTTCCCAACCTGGGAACAATAGAGTATTTCTATTTCTATTTCTATAACTCTTCTTCACAAAACGACCACTAGGTGGAGACGACGCACCACCAGCGAGGAATCAAAAGAGGAGGAACAACCTTGAATACAAAGATTAAAACCCACTCCAGCGGTGAGTCTCTCGATGTATTTATTTACTAAAAAAATATATATTAAATATATATACTCCTCCCATCTCTTCTCCCCTGTCTTCCCTCATGGAAATGAGGGAGTTGGGGGAGATAGAGTGTACTAGCCCGATCCGGCGGGGGTGAGTTCAGTCCGTACAGACTGTCTCACCTTGACTCTACCTTCCTCAATCTCTAGCTCTAACTCTAACCCTAGGGATAACCTCAACCCCAACCCTAACCATAGGCCTAACCTTAGCCCTAACCCTAACTCAACCCTAACACTAACCCTTACCTTGGCCCTAATCTTAACACTAACCTCAACCCCTAACCTTAGCCTTAACACTAACCCTAACCCCTACTCTAACTCTAACCCTAACCCCTACTCTAACTCTAACCCTAAGCCTACCCTAACCTCCAACACTAACCCTACCCTAACTCTAACGCTAACCCTAACTCTAACCTTTGCCCTAACTTTAGCCCTAACCCTAGCCTCAGCCATAACCCTAACCCTAACCTTAGCCCTAACCCTAACCTTAACCCTAACCCTAACCTTGGCCCTAACCTTAACACTAACCTCAAACCTAACCTTAACCCTAACCTCAGCCATAACCCTAACCCTAACCTTAGCCCTAACCCTAATTCTAGCCCTAACCCTAATCTTAACCATAACCTTAACCCTAACCTTGGCCCTAACACTTAACCTAACCTTATCCATAACACTAACCCTAACCTCAACCCTAACCTTAACCCCAATCTCAGCCGTAACCCCAACCCTAACCTTATCCCTAACCTTAAACCTAACCCTAACCTCAGCCCTAACCTTAACCCTAACCTCAGCCCTCATCTTAACCCTAACCCCTAACCCCTAACCTCTAACCCTAACCCTAACCTTACCCTAACCGTAACGCTAACCCTAACCCTTACTCTAACCTTAGCCCTAACCTTAGCCCTAACCGTAACCCTAACCTTAACCCTAACCTTAACCCTAAACCGTAACCTTATACCTAACCCTAACCTCAGCCCTAACCTTAACCCTAACCGCAACCCCTCCCATTTACTTCAAACCTAACGTTAAGGTTAACTGCTAACTCTACCCCTAAATCTACCCTAACCTTAACCTACACTTGACATATTGGAGGAAGAAGACAATTACCCAGCATGCATTTCATCCGGAAAACTTTTCACAAAAAAACCCATTACCGAAGTACCTACGGCGAGAATAGACTACCCCAAGAAATTGTTGTTTTGGGTGAGGAAAGTAAGCCATTGAGTCTTCTCTAAGGTCAACTTCCTACACAATCTCTGTAGTCGCGCGGTGTATGGGGCACAGGAATTGTTATTAACAGGCTGTTCGGCATGGGGTCCTGGAGGGGCCAGGGAGGCAGTGCTTAGTCGCGGCTGGCCTTGGCCTTTCCTACCCTGGGACCGACTGGGAAGGCACCGCTGGTCGGGGCTGGTCTTGGTCTTTCCTAGGTCTGGACACCCATCGCTGAGGATAGCTGCATTGGGGGACCGTGGAGGCAGTGCTTTGTCACGGCTGGCCTCGGTCCTTCGTGACCCCAGTTTTCTGCTAGTTCATCTGGACCCAACAGAGGACAAGAACCAAGCTCCGGCCCTGATTGGCCAAACCAGGGCTACCTAGCGGTGTTAACAACTGGTTTGTGCTGGTCAGGGGGTAAGTATGTGCCCCCTCCTCTCCATAACCAAAACAATGTATCCTAAAAAGTGTTTTACTTACCTTTACTTACCTCGACGTTACCTCAACAAATGATCACTCCTAAAAAAGCTTAAACCCAATACCAATTCCATTTCGGAAACGACACACCTTGAGAATTGATCACTCTCGGGGGGGCCTCCCTTGGGTGAGGGTGTATAGTGACAATGGCCAGAAACACCCTATGATCCCAGGGTCCACTACTGATGACGTGTCCTAATATTTCGATAGCACGTTTATACTAAAATAGAAATGGAAAAGAAAAGTCTCACTCCAGCTGTGACTCGTCTTTATTCAAATAAGTAAATATACCAATGCATTGGAAGTACCTTCAATCAAACTAGATTGACCTCCATCTTGGAACAAAGAAAACCTTTGGGAAAAGGAAAAACAAGTCTATATCTCCAAATCAGCGGTTATATCACAACAAGACAGATAACCATTTCGTTTTACTTCATTCTTGGTAATATGGGAAAAGAGAGCTGCGGATGACTAGATATTGGCGAGTGCAACTGCCTTTGATCCCCTATTCAACTACCGAGTCGTTGGATGAGGTGGGGGGGGTCATCGAGATAACTCTAACGAACCCAACCCTAACCATAGGCCTAACCTTAGCCCTAACCCTAACTCAACCCTAACACTAACCCTTACCTTGGCCCTAATCTTAACACTAACCTCAACCCCTAACCTTAGCCTTAACACTAACCCTAACCCCTACTCTAACTCTAACCCTAAGCCTACCCTAACCTCCAACACTAACCCTACCCTAACTCTAACGCTAACCCTAACTCTAACCTTTGCCCTAACTTTAGCCCTAAACCTAGCCTCAGCCATAACCCTAACCCTAACCTTAGCCCTAACCCTAACCTTAACCCTAACCCTAACCTTGGCCCTAACCTTAACACTAACCTCAAACCTAACCTTAACCCTAACCTCAGCCATAACCCTAACCCTAACCTTAGCCCTAACCCTAATTCTAGCCCTAACCCTAATCTTAACCATAACCTTAACCCTAACCTTGGCCCTAACACTTAACCTAACCTTATCCATAACACTAACCCTAACCTCAACCCTAACCTTAACCCCAATCTCAGCCGTAACCCCAACCCTAACCTTATCCCTAACCTTAAACCTAACCCTAACCTCAGCCCTAACCTTAACCCTAACCTCAGCCCTCATCTTAACCCTAACCCCTAACCCCTAACCTTAACCCTAACCTCAGCCCTCATCTTAACCCTAACCCCTAACCCCTAACCTCTAACCCTAACCCTAACCTTACCCTAACCGTAACGCTAACCTTAACCCTTACTCTAACCTTAGCCCTAACCTTAGCCCTAACCGTAACCCTAACCTTAACCCTAACCTTAACCCTAAACCGTAACCTTATACGGTTTAGGGTTAAGGTTAGGGTTAAGGTTAGGGTTACGGTTAGGGCTAACCCTAACCTCAGCCCTAACCTTAACCCTAACCGCAACCCCTCCCATTTACTTCAAACCTAACGTTAAGGTTAACTGCTAACTCTACCCCTAAATCTACCCTAACCTTAACCTACACTTGACATATTGGAGGAAGAAGACAATTACCCAGCATGCATTTCATCCGGAAAACTTTTCACAAAAAAACCCATTACCGAAGTACCTACGGCGAGAATAGACTACCCCAAGAAATTGTTGTTTTGGGTGAGGAAAGTAAGCCATTGAGTCTTCTCTAAGGTCAACTTCCTACACAATCTCTGTAGTCGCGCGGTGTATGGGGCACAGGAATTGTTATTAACAGGCTGTTCGGCATGGGGTCCTGGAGGGGCCAGGGAGGCAGTGCTTAGTCGCGGCTGGCCTTGGCCTTTCCTACCCTGGGACCGACTGGGAAGGCACCGCTGGTCGGGGCTGGTCTTGGTCTTTCCTAGGTCTGGACACCCATCGCTGAGGATAGCTGCATTGGGGGACCGTGGAGGCAGTGCTTTGTCACGGCTGGCCTCGGTCCTTCGTGACCCCAGTTTTCTGCTAGTTCATCTGGACCCAACAGAGGACAAGAACCAAGCTCCGGCCCTGATTGGCCAAACCAGGGCTACCTAGCGGTGTTAACAACTGGTTTGTGCTGGTCAGGGGGTAAGTATGTGCCCCCTCCTCTCCATAACCAAAACAATGTATCCTAAAAAGTGTTTTACTTACCTTTACTTACCTCGACGTTACCTCAACAAATGATCACTCCTAAAAAAGCTTAAACCCAATACCAATTCCATTTCGGAAACGACACACCTTGAGAATTGATCACTCTCGGGGGGGCCTCCCTTGGGTGAGGGTGTATAGTGACAATGGCCAGAAACACCCTATGATCCCAGGGTCCACTACTGATGACGTGTCCTAATATTTCGATAGCACGTTTATACTAAAATAGAAATGGAAAAGAAAAGTCTCACTCCAGCTGTGACTCGTCTTTATTCAAATAAGTAAATATACCAATGCATTGGAAGTACCTTCAATCAAACTAGATTGACCTCCATCTTGGAACAAAGAAAACCTTTGGGAAAAGGAAAAACAAGTCTATATCTCCAAATCAGCGGTTATATCACAACAAGACAGATAACCATTTCGTTTTACTTCATTCTTGGTAATATGGGAAAAGAGAGCTGCGGATGACTAGATATTGGCGAGTGCAACTGCCTTTGATCCCCTATTCAACTACCGAGTCGTTGGATGAGGTGGGGGGGGTCATCGAGATAACTCTAACGAACCCAACCCTAACCATAGGCCTAACCTTAGCCCTAACCCTAACTCAACCCTAACACTAACCCTTACCTTGGCCCTAATCTTAACACTAACCTCAACCCCTAACCTTAGCCTTAACACTAACCCTAACCCCTACTCTAACTCTAACCCTAAGCCTACCCTAACCTCCAACACTAACCCTACCCTAACTCTAACGCTAACCCTAACTCTAACCTTTGCCCTAACTTTAGCCCTAAACCTAGCCTCAGCCATAACCCTAACCCTAACCTTAGCCCTAACCCTAACCTTAACCCTAACCCTAACCTTGGCCCTAACCTTAACACTAACCTCAAACCTAACCTTAACCCTAACCTCAGCCATAACCCTAACCCTAACCTTAGCCCTAACCCTAATTCTAGCCCTAACCCTAATCTTAACCATAACCTTAACCCTAACCTTGGCCCTAACACTTAACCTAACCTTATCCATAACACTAACCCTAACCTCAACCCTAACCTTAACCCCAATCTCAGCCGTAACCCCAACCCTAACCTTATCCCTAACCTTAAACCTAACCCTAACCTCAGCCCTAACCTTAACCCTAACCTCAGCCCTCATCTTAACCCTAACCCCTAACCCCTAACCTTAACCCTAACCTCAGCCCTCATCTTAACCCTAACCCCTAACCCCTAACCTCTAACCCTAACCCTAACCTTACCCTAACCGTAACGCTAACCTTAACCCTTACTCTAACCTTAGCCCTAACCTTAGCCCTAACCGTAACCCTAACCTTAACCCTAACCTTAACCCTAAACCGTAACCTTATACGGTTTAGGGTTAAGGTTAGGGTTAAGGTTAGGGTTACGGTTAGGGCTAACCCTAACCTCAGCCCTAACCTTAACCCTAACCGCAACCCCTCCCATTTACTTCAAACCTAACGTTAAGGTTAACTGCTAACTCTACCCCTAAATCTACCCTAACCTTAACCTACACTTGACATATTGGAGGAAGAAGACAATTACCCAGCATGCATTTCATCCGGAAAACTTTTCACAAAAAAAACCATTACCGAAGTACCTACGGCGAGAATAGACTACCCCAAGAAATTGTTGTTTTGGGTGAGGAAAGTAAGCCATTGAGTCTTCTCTAAGGTCAACTTCCTACACAATCTCTGTAGTCGCGCGGTGTATGGGGCACAGGAATTGTTATTAACAGGCTGTTCGGCATGGGGTCCTGGAGGGGCCAGGGAGGCAGTGCTTAGTCGCGGCTGGCCTTGGCCTTTCCTACCCTGGGACCGACTGGGAAGGCACCGCTGGTCGGGGCTGGTCTTGGTCTTTCCTAGGTCTGGACACCCATCGCTGAGGATAGCTGCATTGGGGGACCGTGGAGGCAGTGCTTTGTCACGGCTGGCCTCGGTCCTTCGTGACCCCAGTTTTCTGCTAGTTCATCTGGACCCAACAGAGGACAAGAACCAAGCTCCGGCCCTGATTGGCCAAACCAGGGCTACCTAGCGGTGTTAACAACTGGTTTGTGCTGGTCAGGGGGTAAGTATGTGCCCCCTCCTCTCCATAACCAAAACAATGTATCCTAAAAAGTGTTTTACTTACCTTTACTTACCTCGACGTTACCTCAACAAATGATCACTCCTAAAAAAGCTTAAACCCAATACCAATTCCATTTCGGAAACGACACACCTTGAGAATTGATCACTCTCGGGGGGGCCTCCCTTGGGTGAGGGTGTATAGTGACAATGGCCAGAAACACCCTATGATCCCAGGGTCCACTACTGATGACGTGTCCTAATATTTCGATAGCACGTTTATACTAAAATAGAAATGGAAAAGAAAAGTCTCACTCCAGCTGTGACTCGTCTTTATTCAAATAAGTAAATATACCAATGCATTGGAAGTACCTTCAATCAAACTAGATTGACCTCCATCTTGGAACAAAGAAAACCTTTGGGAAAAGGAAAAACAAGTCTATATCTCCAAATCAGCGGTTATATCACAACAAGACAGATAACCATTTCGTTTTACTTCATTCTTGGTAATATGGGAAAAGAGAGCTGCGGATGACTAGATATTGGCGAGTGCAACTGCCTTTGATCCCCTATTCAACTACCGAGTCGTTGGATGAGGTGGGGGGGGTCATCGAGATAACTCTAACGAACCCAACCCTAACCATAGGCCTAACCTTAGCCCTAACCCTAACTCAACCCTAACACTAACCCTTACCTTGGCCCTAATCTTAACACTAACCTCAACCCCTAACCTTAGCCTTAACACTAACCCTAACCCCTACTCTAACTCTAACCCTAACCCCTACTCTAACTCTAACCCTAAGCCTACCCTAACCTCCAACACTAACCCTACCCTAACTCTAACGCTAACCCTAACTCTAACCTTTGCCCTAACTTTAGCCCTAACCCTAGCCTCAGCCATAACCCTAACCCTAACCTTAGCCCTAACCCTAACCTTAACCCTAACCCTAACCTTGGCCCTAACCTTAACACTAACCCTAACCTTAACACTAACCCTAACCTCAAACCTAACCTTAACCCTAACCTCAGCCATAACCCTAACCCTAACCCTAACCTTAGCCCTAACCCTAATTCTAGCCCTAACACTAATCTTAACCATAACCTTAACCCTAACCTTGGCCCTAACACTTAACCTAACCTTATCCATAACACTAACCCTAACCTCAACCCTAACCTTAACCCCAATCTCAGCCGTAACCCCAACCCTAACCTTATCCATAACCTTAAACCTAACCCTAACCTCAGCCCTAACCTTAACCCTAACCTCAGCCCTCATCTTAACCCTAACCCCTAACCCCTAACCTCTAACCCTAACCCTAACCTTACCCTAACCGTAACGCTAACCCTAACCCTTACTCTAACCTTAGCCCTAACCTTAGCCCTAACCGTAACCCTAACCTTAACCCTAACCTTAACCCTAAACCGTAACCTTATACCTAACCCTAACCTCAGCCCTAACCTTAACCCTAACCGCAACCCCTCCCATTTACTTCAAACCTAACGTTAAGGTTAACTGCTAACTCTACCCCTAAATCTACCCTAACCTTAACCTACACTTGACATATTGGAGGAAGAAGACAATTACCCAGCATGCATTTCATCCGGAAAACTTTTCACAAAAAAACCCATTACCGAAGTACCTACGGCGAGAATAGACTACCCCAAGAAATTGTTGTTTTGGGTGAGGAAAGTAAGCCATTGAGTCTTCTCTAAGGTCAACTTCCTACACAATCTCTGTAGTCGCGCGGTGTATGGGGCACAGGAATTGTTATTAACAGGCTGTTCGGCATGGGGTCCTGGAGGGGCCAGGGAGGCAGTGCTTAGTCGCGGCTGGCCTTGGCCTTTCCTACCCTGGGACCGACTGGGAAGGCACCGCTGGTCGGGGCTGGTCTTGGTCTTTCCTAGGTCTGGACACCCATCGCTGAGGATAGCTGCATTGGGGGACCGTGGAGGCAGTGCTTTGTCACGGCTGGCCTCGGTCCTTCGTGACCCCAGTTTTCTGCTAGTTCATCTGGACCCAACAGAGGACAAGAACCAAGCTCCGGCCCTGATTGGCCAAACCAGGGCTACCTAGCGGTGTTAACAACTGGTTTGTGCTGGTCAGGGGGTAAGTATGTGCCCCCTCCTCTCCATAACCAAAACAATGTATCCTAAAAAGTGTTTTACTTACCTTTACTTACCTCGACGTTACCTCAACAAATGATCACTCCTAAAAAAGCTTAAACCCAATACCAATTCCTTTTCGGAAACGACACACCTTGAGAATTGATCACTCTCGGGGGGGCCTCCCTTGGGTGAGGGTGTATAGTGACAATGGCCAGAAACACCCTATGATCCCAGGGTCCACTACTGATGACGTGTCCTAATATTTCGATAGCACGTTTATACTAAAATAGAAATGGAAAAGAAAAGTCTCACTCCAGCTGTGACTCGTCTTTATTCAAATAAGTAAATATACCAATGCATTGGAAGTACCTTCAATCAAACTAGATTGACCTCCATCTTGGAACAAAGAAAACCTTTGGGAAAAGGAAAAACAAGTCTATATCTCCAAATCAGCGGTTATATCACAACAAGACAGATAACCATTTCGTTTTACTTCATTCTTGGTAATATGGGAAAAGAGAGCTGCGGATGACTAGATATTGGCGAGTGCAACTGCCTTTGATCCCCTATTCAACTACCGAGTCGTTGGATGAGGTGGGGGGGGTCATCGAGATAACTCTAACGAACCCAACCCTAACCATAGGCCTAACCTTAGCCCTAACCCTAACTCAACCCTAACACTAACCCTTACCTTGGCCCTAATCTTAACACTAACCTCAACCCCTAACCTTAGCCTTAACACTAACCCTAACCCCTACTCTAACTCTAACCCTAACCCCTACTCTAACTCTAACCCTAAGCCTACCCTAACCTCCAACACTAACCCTACCCTAACTCTAACGCTAACCCTAACTCTAACCTTTGCCCTAACTTTAGCCCTAACCCTAGCCTCAGCCATAACCCTAACCCTAACCTTAGCCCTAACCCTAACCTTAACCCTAACCCTAACCTTGGCCCTAACCTTAACACTAACCTCAAACCTAACCTTAACCCTAACCTCAGCCATAACCCTAACCCTAACCTTAGCCCTAACCCTAATTCTAGCCCTAACCCTAATCTTAACCATAACCTTAACCCTAACCTTGGCCCTAACACTTAACCTAACCTTATCCATAACACTAACCCTAACCTCAACCCTAACCTTAACCCCAATCTCAGCCGTAACCCCAACCCTAACCTTATCCCTAACCTTAAACCTAACCCTAACCTCAGCCCTAACCTTAACCCTAACCTCAGCCCTCATCTTAACCCTAACCCCTAACCCCTAACCTCTAACCCTAACCCTAACCTTACCCTAACCGTAACGCTAACCCTAACCCTTACTCTAACCTTAGCCCTAACCTTAGCCCTAACCGTAACCCTAACCTTAACCCTAACCTTAACCCTAAACCGTAACCTTATACCTAACCCTAACCTCAGCCCTAACCTTAACCCTAACCGCAACCCCTCCCATTTACTTCAAACCTAACGTTAAGGTTAACTGCTAACTCTACCCCTAAATCTACCCTAACCTTAACCTACACTTGACATATTGGAGGAAGAAGACAATTACCCAGCATGCATTTCATCCGGAAAACTTTTCACAAAAAAACCCATTACCGAAGTACCTACGGCGAGAATAGACTACCCCAAGAAATTGTTGTTTTGGGTGAGGAAAGTAAGCCATTGAGTCTTCTCTAAGGTCAACTTCCTACACAATCTCTGTAGTCGCGCGGTGTATGGGGCACAGGAATTGTTATTAACAGGCTGTTCGGCATGGGGTCCTGGAGGGGCCAGGGAGGCAGTGCTTAGTCGCGGCTGGCCTTGGCCTTTCCTACCCTGGGACCGACTGGGAAGGCACCGCTGGTCGGGGCTGGTCTTGGTCTTTCCTAGGTCTGGACACCCATCGCTGAGGATAGCTGCATTGGGGGACCGTGGAGGCAGTGCTTTGTCACGGCTGGCCTCGGTCCTTCGTGACCCCAGTTTTCTGCTAGTTCATCTGGACCCAACAGAGGACAAGAACCAAGCTCCGGCCCTGATTGGCCAAACCAGGGCTACCTAGCGGTGTTAACAACTGGTTTGTGCTGGTCAGGGGGTAAGTATGTGCCCCCTCCTCTCCATAACCAAAACAATGTATCCTAAAAAGTGTTTTACTTACCTTTACTTACCTCGACGTTACCTCAACAAATGATCACTCCTAAAAAAGCTTAAACCCAATACCAATTCCATTTCGGAAACGACACACCTTGAGAATTGATCACTCTCGGGGGGGCCTCCCTTGGGTGAGGGTGTATAGTGACAATGGCCAGAAACACCCTATGATCCCAGGGTCCACTACTGATGACGTGTCCTAATATTTCGATAGCACGTTTATACTAAAATAGAAATGGAAAAGAAAAGTCTCACTCCAGCTGTGACTCGTCTTTATTCAAATAAGTAAATATACCAATGCATTGGAAGTACCTTCAATCAAACTAGATTGACCTCCATCTTGGAACAAAGAAAACCTTTGGGAAAAGGAAAAACAAGTCTATATCTCCAAATCAGCGGTTATATCACAACAAGACAGATAACCATTTCGTTTTACTTCATTCTTGGTAATATGGGAAAAGAGAGCTGCGGATGACTAGATATTGGCGAGTGCAACTGCCTTTGATCCCCTATTCAACTACCGAGTCGTTGGATGAGGTGGGGGGGGTCATCGAGATAACTCTAACGAACCCAACCCTAACCATAGGCCTAACCTTAGCCCTAACCCTAACTCAACCCTAACACTAACCCTTACCTTGGCCCTAATCTTAACACTAACCTCAACCCCTAACCTTAGCCTTAACACTAACCCTAACCCCTACTCTAACTCTAACCCTAACCCCTACTCTAACTCTAACCCTAAGCCTACCCTAACCTCCAACACTAACCCTACCCTAACTCTAACGCTAACCCTAACTCTAACCTTTGCCCTAACTTTAGCCCTAACCCTAGCCTCAGCCATAACCCTAACCCTAACCTTAGCCCTAACCCTAACCTTAACCCTAACCCTAACCTCGGCCCTAACCTTAACACTAACCTCAAACCTAACCTTAACCCTAACCTCAGCCATAACCCTAACCCTAACCTTAGCCCTAACCCTAATTCTAGCCCTAACCCTAATCTTAACCATAACCTTAACCCTAACCTTGGCCCTAACACTTAACCTAACCTTATCCATAACACTAACCCTAACCTCAACCCTAACCTTAACCCCAATCTCAGCCGTAACCCCAACCCTAACCTTATCCCTAACCTTAAACCTAACCCTAACCTCAGCCCTAACCTTAACCCTAACCTCAGCCCTCATCTTAACCCTAACCCCTAACCCCTAACCTCTAACCCTAACCCTAACCTTACCCTAACCGTAACGCTAACCCTAACCCTTACTCTAACCTTAGCCCTAACCTTAGCCCTAACCGTAACCCTAACCTTAACCCTAACCTTAACCCTAAACCGTAACCTTATACCTAACCCTAACCTCAGCCCTAACCTTAACCCTAACCGCAACCCCTCCCATTTACTTCAAACCTAACGTTAAGGTTAACTGCTAACTCTACCCCTAAATCTACCCTAACCTTAACCTACACTTGACATATTGGAGGAAGAAGACAATTACCCAGCATGCATTTCATCCGGAAAACTTTTCACAAAAAAACCCATTACCGAAGTACCTACGGCGAGCATAGACTACCCCAAGAAATTGTTGTTTTGGGTGAGGAAAGTAAGCCATTGAGTCTTCTCTAAGGTCAACTTCCTACACAATCTCTGTAGTCGCGCGGTGTATGGGGCACAGGAATTGTTATTAACAGGCTGTTCGGCATGGGGTCCTGGAGGGGCCAGGGAGGCAGTGCTTAGTCGCGGCTGGCCTTGGCCTTTCCTACCCTGGGACCGACTGGGAAGGCACCGCTGGTCGGGGCTGGTCTTGGTCTTTCCTAGGTCTGGACACCCATCGCTGAGGATAGCTGCATTGGGGGACCGTGGAGGCAGTGCTTTGTCACGGCTGGCCTCGGTCCTTCGTGACCCCAGTTTTCTGCTATTTCATCTGGACCCAACAGAGGACAAGAACCAAGCTCCGGCCCTGATTGGCCAAACCAGGGCTACCTAGCGGTGTTAACAACTGGTTTGTGCTGGTCAGGGGGTAAGTATGTGCCCCCTCCTCTCCATAACCAAAACAATGTATCCTAAAAAGTGTTTTACTTACCTTTACTTACCTCGACGTTACCTCAACAAATGATCACTCCTAAAAAAGCTTAAACCCAATACCAATTCCATTTCGGAAACGACACACCTTGAGAATTGATCACTCTCGGGGGGGCCTCCCTTGGGTGAGGGTGTATAGTGACAATGGCCAGAAACACCCTATGATCCCAGGGTCCACTACTGATGACGTGTCCTAATATTTCGATAGCACGTTTATACTAAAATAGAAATGGAAAAGAAAAGTCTCACTCCAGCTGTGACTCGTCTTTATTCAAATAAGTAAATATACCAATGCATTGGAAGTACCTTCAATCAAACTAGATTGACCTCCATCTTGGAACAAAGAAAACCTTTGGGAAAAGGAAAAACAAGTCTATATCTCCAAATCAGCGGTTATATCACAACAAGACAGATAACCATTTCGTTTTACTTCATTCTTGGTAATATGGGAAAAGAGAGCTGCGGATGACTAGATATTGGTGAGTGCAACTGCCTTTGATCCCCTATTCAACTACCGAGTCGTTGGATGAGGTGGGGGGGGTCATCGAGATAACTCTAACGAACCCAACCCTAACCATAGGCCTAACCTTAGCCCTAACCCTAACTCAACCCTAACACTAACCCTTACCTTGGCCCTAATCTTAACACTAACCTCAACCCCTAACCTTAGCCTTAACACTAACCCTAACCCCTACTCTAACTCTAACCCTAACCCCTACTCTAACTCTAACCCTAAGCCTACCCTAACCTCCAACACTAACCCTACCCTAACTCTAACGCTAACCCTAACTCTAACCTTTGCCCTAACTTTAGCCCTAACCCTAGCCTCAGCCATAACCCTAACCCTAACCTTAGCCCTAACCCTAACCTTAACCCTAACCCTAACCCTAACCTTGGCCCTAACCTTAACACTAACCTCAAACCTAACCTTAACCCTAACCTCAGCCATAACCCTAACCCTAACCTTAGCCCTAACCCTAATTCTAGCCCTAACCCTAATCTTAACCATAACCTTAACCCTAACCTTGGCCCTAACACTTAACCTAACCTAATCCATAACACTAACCCTAACCTCAACCCTAACCTTAACCCCAATCTCAGCCGTAACCCCAACCCTAACCTTATCCCTAACCTTAAACCTAACCCTAACCTCAGCCCTAACCTTAACCCTAACCTCAGCCCTCATCTTAACCCTAACCCCTAACCCCTAACCTCTAACCCTAACCCTAACCTTACCCTAACCGTAACGCTAACCCTAACCCTTACTCTAACCTTAGCCCTAACCTTAGCCCTAACCGTAACCCTAACCTTAACCCTAACCTTAACCCTAAACCGTAACCTTATACCTAACCCTAACCTCAGCCCTAACCTTAACCCTAACCGCAACCCCTCCCATTTACTTCAAACCTAACGTTAAGGTTAACTGCTAACTCTACCCCTAAATCTACCCTAACCTTAACCTACACTTGACATATTGGAGGAAGAAGACAATTACCCAGCATGCATTTCATCCGGAAAACTTTTCACAAAAAAACCCATTACCGAAGTACCTACGGCGAGAATAGACTACCCCAAGAAATTGTTGTTTTGGGTGAGGAAAGTAAGCCATTGAGTCTTCTCTAAGGTCAACTTCCTACACAATCTCTGTAGTCGCGCGGTGTATGGGGCACAGGAATTGTTATTAACAGGCTGTTCGGCATGGGGTCCTGGAGGGGCCAGGGAGGCAGTGCTTAGTCGCGGCTGGCCTTGGCCTTTCCTACCCTGGGACCGACTGGGAAGGCACCGCTGGTCGGGGCTGGTCTTGGTCTTTCCTAGGTCTGGACACCCATCGCTGAGGATAGCTGCATTGGGGGACCGTGGAGGCAGTGCTTTGTCACGGCTGGCCTCGGTCCTTCGTGACCCCAGTTTTCTGCTAGTTCATCTGGACCCAACAGAGGACAAGAACCAAGCTCCGGCCCTGATTGGCCAAACCAGGGCTACCTAGCGGTGTTAACAACTGGTTTGTGCTGGTCAGGGGGTAAGTATGTGCCCCCTCCTCTCCATAACCAAAACAATGTATCCTAAAAAGCGTTTTACTTACCTTTACTTACCTCGACGTTACCTCAACAAATGATCACTCCTAAAAAAGCTTAAACCCAATACCAATTCCATTTCGGAAACGACACACCTTGAGAATTGATCACTCTCGGGGGGGCCTCCCTTGGGTGAGGGTGTATAGTGACAATGGCCAGAAACACCCTATGATCCCAGGGTCCACTACTGATGACGTGTCCTAATATTTCGATAGCACGTTTATACTAAAATAGAAATGGAAAAGAAAAGTCTCACTCCAGCTGTGACTCGTCTTTATTCAAATAAGTAAATATACCAATGCATTGGAAGTACCGTCAATCAAACTAGATTGACCTCCATCTTGGAACAAAGAAAACCTTTGGGAAAAGGAAAAACAAGTCTATATCTCCAAATCAGCGGTTATATCACAACAAGACAGATAACCATTTCGTTTTACTTCATTCTTGGTAATATGGGAAAAGAGAGCTGCGGATGACTAGATATTGGCGAGTGCAACTGCCTTTGATCCCCTATTCAACTACCGAGTCGTTGGATGAGGTGGGGGGGGTCATCGAGATAAGGAAGGAAAATCTAAGCTTTCCAACGGCGTATGGCTAGACTATATTGACTCATGGGTCGTTGAAATACTAAGCTAATTAATTTGTGTTCTGTAAGGAAAGATTAATGTTAATTGAAGCGTTGAAGGTTTTTTTTTAGCTGCTGGGTAGACTTCAGTCAACCTGACGCAGTTTTGTCTGTGAGCAACCAAATTGATCAGAGATGGGCTCATTTTAAGCGGGAAAATCTAAGCTTTCCAACGACGTATGGCATGACTATATTTGCCCACGGGTCGTCGAAATAAAAAGCTGATTCATGTGTGTTCTGTTGGCTGTGGAAAGAAAATAGCACACAAGTCCTACCAAGTCAACTTTATTGTTAACCCTAACCCTAACCCTAACCCTAACCCTAACCCTAACCCTAACCCTAACGAACCCAACCCTAACCATAGGCCTAACCTTAGCCCTAACCCTAACTCAACCCTAACACTAACCCTTACCTTGGCCCTAATCTTAACACTAACCTCAACCCCTAACCTTAGCCTTAACACTAACCCTAACCCCTACTCTAACTCTAACCCTAAGCCTACCCTAACCTCCAACACTAACCCTACCCTAACTCTAACGCTAACCCTAACTCTAACCTTTGCCCTAACTTTAGCCCTAACCCTAGCCTCAGCCATAACCCTAACCCTAACCTTAGCCCTAACCCTAACCTTAACCCTAACCCTAACCTTGGCCCTAACCTTAACACTAACCTCAAACCTAACCTTAACCCTAACCTCAGCCATAACCCTAACCCTAACCTTAGCCCTAACCCTAATTCTAGCCCTAACCCTAATCTTAACCATAACCTTAACCCTAACCTTGGCCCTAACACTTAACCTAACCTTATCCATAACACTAACCCTAACCTCAACCCTTACCTTAACCCCAATCTCAGCCGTAACCCCAACCCTAACCTTATCCCTAACCTTAAACCTAACCCTAACCTCAGCCCTAACCTTAACCCTAACCTCAGCCCTCATCTTAACCCTAACCCCTAACCCCTAACCTCTAACCCTAACCCTACCCTAACCGTAACGCTAACCCTAACCCTTACTCTAACCTTAGCCCTAACCTTAGCCCTAACCGTAACCCTAACCTTAACCCTAACCTTAACCCTAAACCGTAACCTTATACCTAACCCTAACCTCAGCCCTAACCTTAACCCTAACCGCAACCCCTCCCATTTACTTCAAACCTAACGTTAAGGTTAACTGCTAACTCTACCCCTAAATCTACCCTAACCTTAACCTACACTTGACATATTGGAGGAAGAAGACAATTACCCAGCATGCATTTCATCCGGAAAACTTTTCACAAAAAAACCCATTACCGAAGTACCTACGGCGAGAATAGACTACCCCAAGAAATTGTTGTTTTGGGTGAGGAAAGTAAGCCATTGAGTCTTCTCTAAGGTCAACTTCCTACACAATCTCTGTAGTCGCGCGGTGTATGGGGCACAGGAATTGTTATTAACAGGCTGTTCGGCATGGGGTCCTGGAGGGGCCAGGGAGGCAGTGCTTAGTCGCGGCTGGCCTTGGCCTTTCCTACCCTGGGACCGACTGGGAAGGCACCGCTGGTCGGGGCTGGTCTTGGTCTTTCCTAGGTCTGGACACCCATCGCTGAGGATAGCTGCATTGGGGGACCGTGGAGGCAGTGCTTTGTCACGGCTGGCCTCGGTCCTTCGTGACCCCAGTTTTCTGCTAGTTCATCTGGACCCAACAGAGGACAAGAACCAAGCTCCGGCCCTGATTGGCCAAACCAGGGCTACCTAGCGGTGTTAACAACTGGTTTGTGCTGGTCAGGGGGTAAGTATGTGCCCCCTCCTCTCCATAACCAAAACAATGTATCCTAAAAAGTGTTTTACTTACCTTTACTTACCTCGACGTTACCTCAACAAATGATCACTCCTAAAAAAGCTTAAACCCAATACCAATTCCATTTCGGAAACGACACACCTTGAGAATTGATCACTCTCGGGGGGGCCTCCCTTGGGTGAGGGTGTATAGTGACAATGGCCAGAAACACCCTATGATCCCAGGGTCCACTACTGATGACGTGTCCTAATATTTCGATAGCACGTTTATACTAAAATAGAAATGGAAAAGAAAAGTCTCACTCCAGCTGTGACTCGTCTTTATTCAAATAAGTAAATATACCAATGCATTGGAAGTACCTTCAATCAAACTAGATTGACCTCCATCTTGGAACAAAGAAAACCTTTGGGAAAAGGAAAAACAAGTCTATATCTCCAAATCAGCGGTTATATCACAACAAGACAGATAACCATTTCGTTTTACTTCATTCTTGGTAATATGGGAAAAGAGAGCTGCGGATGACTAGATATTGGCGAGTGCAACTGCCTTTGATCCCCTATTCAACTACCGAGTCGTTGGATGAGGTGGGGGGGGTCATCGAGATAACTCTAACGAACCCAACCCTAACCATAGGCCTAACCTTAGCCCTAACCCTAACTCAACGTTAACCTTGACACCAACCTTAGCCCGGACACTAACCCTTACCTTGGCCTTAACCCTAACCCAACCCTAACCATAGACCTAACCTTAGCCCTAACCCTAACTCAACCCTAACCTTGGCCCCAACCTTAGCCCTGACATTAACCCTTACCTTGACCCTAACCTTAGCCCTAACCTTAGCCCCAACCCTAACCCTAACCTTAAACCTAGCCTTAGCCCCAACCCTAACCTTAGCCCTAACCCTAACCTTAACCCTAACCCTAAGCCCTAGCCCTAACCCTAACCTTAACCCTAACCTCAACCCTGACCTTGGCCCTAACCCTAACCCAGACCCTAATCCCTAAACCTAACCCCTAACCCCCTAACCCCTAACCCTATCTCAACCCTAACCTTGGCCCCAACCTTAGCCCTGACATTCACCCTAACCTTGGCCCTAACACTTAACCCTAACCTTATCCATAACACTAACCCTAACCTCAACCCTAACCTTAACCTCAGCCATAACCCCAACCCTAACCTTAAACCTAACCCTAACCTCAGCCCTAACCTTAACCCTAACCCCTAAACCTAACCCTAACCTACACTTGGCGTATTGGAGGAACAAGCCAATTCCCCATTATGCATTTCAACCGGAAAACTTTGCGCGCAAAAAAAACCATTACCGAAGTACCTATGGCGAGAATAGACTAGCCCAAGAAATTTCTGTTTTGGGTAAGGAAAGTAAGCCATTGAGTCTTCTCTAAGGTCAACTTCCTACACAATCTCTGTAGTCGCGCGGTGTATGGGGCACAGGAATTGTTATTAACAGGCTGTTCGGCATGGGGTCCTGGAGGGGCCAGGGAGGCAGTGCTTAGTCGCGGCTGGCCTTGGCCTTTCCTACCCTGGGACCGACTGGGAAGGCACCGCTGGACGGGGCTGGTCTTGGTCTTTCCTAGGTCTGGACACCCATCGCTGAAGACAGCTGCATTGGGGGACCGTGGAGGCAGTGTTTTGTCACGGCTGGCCTCGGTCCTTCGTACCCCCGTTTTCCTATTAGTTCATCTGGACCCAACAGAGGACAAGAACCAAGCTCCGACCCTGATTGGCCAAACCAGGGCTACCTAGCGGTGTTAACAACTGGTTTGTGCTGGTCAGGAGGTAAGTATGTGCCCCCCTTCTTGTTCTCCATAACTAAAACAATGTATCCTAAAAAGTGTTTTACTTACCTTTACTTACCTCGAGGTTACCTCGACAAATGAGCACTCCTAAAAAAGTTTGGAATAGAATAGAATAGAAAATACTTTATTAATCCCAAACTGGGAAATTGCAAAATTGTTTAAACCCAATACCAATTCCATTTCGGAACCGACACACCTTGAGAATTGATCACTCTCGGGGGGGCCTCCCTTGGGTGAGGGTGTATAGTGACAATGGCCAGAAACACCCTATGATCCCAGGGTCCACTACTGATGACGTGTCCTAATATTTCGATAGCACGTTTATACTAAAATAGAAATGGAAAAGAAAAGTCTCACTCCAGCTGTGACTCCTCTTTATTCAAATAAATAAATATACCAATGCATTGAAGTATTTTCAATCAAACCAGATTGACCTTCATCTTGGAACAAAGAAAACCTTTGGGAAAAGAAAAACAAGTCCATATTCCAAAATCAGCGGTTATATCACAAAAAGACAAACAACCATCCCATTTACTCCATTCTTGGTTACAAAGAAAACCATCAAGTCTATATCTTCAAATCAGCGGTTATATCACAACAAGACAGATAACCATTTCATTTTACTTCATTCTTAGTAATATGGGAAAAGAGAGCTGCGGATGACTAGATATTGGCGTGCGCAACTGCCTTTGATCCCCCATTCAACTACCCAGTCGTTGGATGAGGTGGGGGGGATCATCGAGATAACTTAAAATGAACCTAACCCTAACCCTAACCCCTAACCCTAACCCTAACCCTAACCCCTAACCCCTAACCCTAACCCTAACCCTAACCCCTAACCCTAACCCTAACCCTAACCCTAACCCCTAACCCTAACCCTAACCCTAACCCTAACCCTAAACCCTAACCCTAACCCTTAACCCAATTTGTTCCCTAACCCTAACCCAATTTGGCCCTAGCCCTAAACCTAAACCCAATTTGGTCTCTAATCATCCCTAAACCTAACCCAATTTTGCCCCTATACCTAAACCTAACCCAATTTGGGCCCCTAATCCTAAACCTAATTCTTAAGCCTAGCCCAATTTGTGGCCCTAACCCTAACCCCTCTATCTAAGCCTAATTTGGTTCCCCAACCCCACCCTTAAGCCCAAACCCTGACCATAAAATGGCTAGTTTTGCCATTTAGTATTATTTAGGATTTTGGATTTATGTTTGTTTTGTTATTTTGCAAGTTGTGGTGAAGACAATAAAGCCCCACTACTTTTCAACGGCATTGCCACCCCTCGTGTTTGTCCACACGGTCCAGGCCAGAGAGTCCACATCCCAATACGTGGGGTGATCAAGTCGGTCCCTCACAATGACATTTTTGGAAATTTCTGGAAATAAAACCTCCCACCGGTGGCCACCAGATGGAGCCATCCCTTTTGATCCTCCCCGATCCTTTTTGGTCGATCCCAGGGTTGCGCAATAGGGACTTGGGGGGGGGGGGGGGGGGGTCGTTCGCCTTCTTCAGGCAAACTCTCCGCCAAGTCCCTAAGCTCACGCTAACCGACCAATGGTTGACCAAAGCTGAGCAGAGTTGAGCAGCGATCGGCCAATGGCGGAGCGATGCTGAGCAGAGCTCGGCGCTCAACGGACCAATCGCTGAGCGAGGATCGGAATACGTCACCTAATGTTTTTACGACTCATACGTAGTCACGGTCATTGCTGTCCACTGCCAACGGAGGATTCGACTAAGGTGAATTTGATGATCTTCATCCTTTGCGAGTTAATAATTCGACTTTTCGTTAAGGTATGTATTTAGCTGTATCGATTTCGTAGAAAGAGAAACGATTCCGTTGACGTTGAAGCTATGTTTTTAGCTGCTGGGTAGACTTCATTCAAACTATCGCCGTTTTGTCTGTGAGCAAGCATATGACTCGTGGATGATCTCCTTTTAATCGTGGCAATCTAAGCTTTCCAACGGCGTATGGCAAGACTATATTCACTAAAGGGTCGTTGAAATACTAAGCTAATTAATTTGTGTTCTGTAAGGAAAGATTGATGTTAATTGAAACGTTGAAGGTATGTCTTTAGCTGCTGTGTAGACTTCAGTCAACCTGACGCAGATTTGTCTGTGAGCAACCAAATTGCTCGGAGATGGGCTCATTTTAAACGGGGAAATCTAAGCTTTCCAACGACGTATGGCATGACTATATTTGCCCATGGGTCGTCGAAATAATAAGCTGATTCATGTGTGTTCTGTTGGCTGTGGAAAGAAAATAGCACACAAGTCATACCAAGTCACCTTTATTTTTCAGTGATAAACATTAATAAATAAACAGTATGGACATTGTATAAACAGTTGTATAAAAAGTGTAAACGGTATGAACAGTGTTCTTATAAAAGATATCAATATCAATACTGATCACGTGTGTATTTTATATTTCCAGGTTATTTGTTGATGAGCCAGAGCCTGTGACTCCCACCAACCGGCCCGTTCAGCCCACTGCGTTGTCGTCCTCCACCCGGCCGAAGCCTCCTGCGCCCACCCGCCTCCAGCCGAGGCCTCCTGCTGCGTCAGCCTGTGGCCCGCCCGCCCCCTGTGTCGGCAGCACCCATACCGCTGGTCCTCCCCGCACAGCCACAGGCCCCCTCCGTCCTGCTTCGTGGGCCATCCTGCAGCTGTCTCTGCAGTCATCGTGTGTCAAAACCATTCAAACTTGTATATGGTAACATTTCAAAATGACACCAGCATAAATGAGGACCTTGCAATAGGTTGTGTGTTACAGGACCCCCCTGGCATACAGCTGTATGTCTCTGTGAAGGTGGTTGTGAAGAACTGCATCCGGCTGAACAAGTACAAGTGCCGGCGAGGCAGCAACTCTCTCGAGGGGTTGCACGCCCACCTGGTTAACGCCATCCCTTCACAGCGATATGGGATCATGCCGTTCCAAGTAAGTGATTAAACACACACACACACACACACACACACACACACACACACACACACACACACACACACACGCGCGCGCGCATATATACACACACACACACACTCGCATATATACACACACATATATATATATATACTTAAACATAGCTGACCCTTTTTTTCCCCCTTCTCGGGGATTATGCTCTCAGTTTTGATCTCGGACGTCTGGTCACTTATAGCATATAAGAATATTCTATTACTGTTAAGCCAACTATGAATAATAAAACAGGCCAAAACATGTGTCCTTTATCATAGCTACACGTATTACAAAAAAAACGCGTGAATTGAAAAGTTGAAGGTATGTTTTTAGCTGCTGGGTAGACTTCAGTCAACCTGACGCAGTTTAGTCTGTGATCAACCAGACTGCTCGCGGATGGGCTCATTTTAAGCGGGGAAATCTAAGCTTTCCAACGGCGTATGGCAAGACTATATTGACTCATGGGTCGTTGAAATACTAAGCTAATTAATTTGTGTTCTGTAAGGAAAGATTGATGTTAATTGAAACGTTGAAGGTATGTCTTTAGCTGCTGTGTAGACTTCAGTCAACCTGACGCAGATTTGTCTGTGAGCAACCAAATTGCTCGGAGATGGGCTCATTTTTAACGGGGAAATCGAAGCTTTCCAACGACGTATGGCATGACTATATTTGCCCATGGGTCGTCGAAATAATAAGCTGATTCATGTGTGTTCTGTTGGCTGTGGAAAGAAAATAGCACACAAGTCATACCAAGTCACCTTTATTTTTCAGTGATAAACATTAATAAATAAACAGTATGGACATTGTATAAACAGTTGTATAAAAAGTGTAAACGGTATGAACAGTGTTCTTATAAAAGATATCAATATCAATACTGATCACGTGTGTATTTTATATTTCCAGGTTATTTGTTGATGAGCCAGAGCCTGTGACTCCCACCAACCGGCCCGTTCAGCCCACTGCGTTGTCGTCCTCCACCCGGCCGAAGCCTCCTGCGCCCACCCGCCTCCAGCCGAGGCCTCCTGCTGCATCAGCCTGTGGCCCGCCCGCCCCCTGTGTCGGCAGCACCCATACCGCTGGTCCTCCCCGCACAGCCACAGGCCCCCTCCGTCCTGCTTCGTGGGCCATCCTGCAGCTGTCTCTGCAGTCATCGTGTGTCAAAACCATTCAAACTTGTATATGGTAACATTTCAAAATGACACCAGCATAAATGAGGACCTTGCAATAGGTTGTGTGTTACAGGACCCCCCTGGCATACAGCTGTATGTCTCTGTGAAGGTGGTTGTGAAGAACTGCATCCGGCTGAACAAGTACAAGTGCCGGCGAGGCAGCAACTCTCTCGAGGGGTTGCACGCCCACCTGGTTAACGCCATCCCTTCACAGCGATATGGGATCATGCCGTTCCAAGTAAGTGATTAAAACACACACACACACACACACACACACACACACACACACACACACACACACACGCGCGCGCGCATATATACACACACACACACACTCGCATATATACACACACATATATATATATACTTAAACATAGCTGACCCTTTTTTTCCCCCTTCTCGGGGATTATGCTCCCAGTTTTGATCTCGGACGTCTGGTCACTTATAGCATATAATAATATTCTATTACTGTTAAGCCAACTATGAATAATAAAACAGGCCAAAACATGTGTCCTTTATCATAGCTACACGTATTACAAAAAAAACGCGTGAATTGAAAAGTTGAAGGTATGTTTTTAGCTGCTGGGTAGACTTCAGTCAACCTGACGCAGTTTAGTCTGTGATCAACCAGACTGCTCGCGGATGGGCTCATTTTAAGCGGGGAAATCTAAGCTTTCCAACGGCGTATGGCAAGACTATATTGACTCATGGGTCGTTGAAATACTAAGCTAATTAATTTGTGTTCTGTAAGGAAAGATTGATGTTAATTGAAACGTTGAAGGTATGTCTTTAGCTGCTGTGTAGACTTCAGTCAACCTGACGCAGATTTGTCTGTGAGCAACCAAATTGCTCGGAGATGGGCTCATTTTAAACGGGGAAATCGAAGCTTTCCAACGACGTATGGCATGACTATATTTGCCCATGGGTCGTCGAAATAATAAGCTGATTCATGTGTGTTCTGTTGGCTGTGGAAAGAAAATAGCACACAAGTCATACCAAGTCACCTTTATTTTTCAGTGATAAACATTAATAAATAAACAGTATGGACATTGTATAAACAGTTGTATAAAAAGTGTAAACGGTATGAACAGTGTTCTTATAAAAGATATCAATATCAATACTGATCACGTGTGTATTTTATATTTCCAGGTTATTTGTTGATGAGCCAGAGCCTGTGACTCCCACCAACCGGCCCGTTCAGCCCACTGCGTTGTCGTCCTCCACCCGGCCGAAGCCTCCTGCGCCCACCCGCCTCCAGCCGAGGCCTCCTGCTGCATCAGCCTGTGGCCCGCCCGCCCCCTGTGTCGGCAGCACCCATACCGCTGGTCCTCCCCGCACAGCCACAGGCCCCCTCCGTCCTGCTTCGTGGGCCATCCTGCAGCTGTCTCTGCAGTCATCGTGTGTCAAAACCATTCAAACTTGTATATGGTAACATTTCAAAATGACACCAGCATAAATGAGGACCTTGCAATAGGTTGTGTGTTACAGGACCCCCCTGGCATACAGCTGTATGTCTCTGTGAAGGTGGTTGTGAAGAACTGCATCCGGCTGAACAAGTACAAGTGCCGGCGAGGCAGCAACTCTCTCGAGGGGTTGCACGCCCACCTGGTTAACGCCATCCCTTCACAGCGATATGGGATCATGCCGTTCCAAGTAAGTGATTAAAACACACACACACACACACACACACACACGCGCGCGCGCATATATACACACACACACACACTCGCATATATACACACACATATATATATATATACTTAAACATAGCTGACCCTTTTTTTCCCCCTTCTCGGGGATTATGCTCCCAGTTTTGATCTCGGACGTCTGGTCACTTATAGCATATAATAATATTCTATTACTGTTAAGCCAACTATGAATAATAAAACAGGCCAAAACATGTGTCCTTTATCATAGCTACACGTATTACAAAAAAAACGCGTGAATTGAAAAGTTGAAGGTATGTTTTTAGCTGCTGGGTAGACTTCAGTCAACCTGACGCAGTTTAGTCTGTGATCAACCAGACTGCTCGCGGATGGGCTCATTTTAAGCGGGGAAATCTAAGCTTTCCAACGGCGTATGGCAAGACTATATTGACTCATGGGTCGTTGAAATACTAAGCTAATTAATTTGTGTTCTGTAAGGAAAGATTGATGTTAATTGAAACGTTGAAGGTATGTCTTTAGCTGCTGTGTAGACTTCAGTCAACCTGACGCAGATTTGTCTGTGAGCAACCAAATTGCTCGGAGATGGGCTCATTTTTAACGGGGAAATCGAAGCTTTCCAACGACGTATGGCATGACTATATTTGCCCATGGGTCGTCGAAATAATAAGCTGATTCATGTGTGTTCTGTTGGCTGTGGAAAGAAAATAGCACACAAGTCATACCAAGTCACCTTTATTTTTCAGTGATAAACATTAATAAATAAACAGTATGGACATTGTATAAACAGTTGTATAAAAAGTGTAAACGGTATGAACAGTGTTCTTATAAAAGATATCAATATCAATACTGATCACGTGTGTATTTTATATTTCCAGGTTATTTGTTGATGAGCCAGAGCCTGTGACTCCCACCAACCGGCCCGTTCAGCCCACTGCGTTGTCGTCCTCCACCCGGCCGAAGCCTCCTGCGCCCACCCGCCTCCAGCCGAGGCCTCCTGCTGCGTCAGCCTGTGGCCCGCCCGCCCCCTGTGTCGGCAGCACCCATACCGCTGGTCCTCCCCGCACAGCCACAGGCCCCCTCCGTCCTGCTTCGTGGGCCATCCTGCAGCTGTCTCTGCAGTCATCGTGTGTCAAAACCATTCAAACTTGTATATGGTAACATTTCAAAATGACACCAGCATAAATGAGGACCTTGCAATAGGTTGTGTGTTACAGGACCCCCCTGGCATACAGCTGTATGTCTCTGTGAAGGTGGTTGTGAAGAACTGCATCCGGCTGAACAAGTACAAGTGCCGGTGAGGCAGCAACTCTCTCGAGGGGTTGCACGCCCACCTGGTTAACGCCGTCCCTTCACAGCGATGTGGGATCATGCCGTTCCAAGTAAGTGATTAAAACACACACACACACACACACACACACACACACACACACACACGCGCACATATATACACACACACACACACTTATATATACACACACATATATATATATACTTAAACATAGCTGACCCTTTTTTTCCCCCTTCTCGGGGATTATGCTCCCAGTTTTGATCTCGGACGTCTGGTCACTTATAGCATATAATAATATTCTATTACTGTTAAGCCAACTATGAATAATAAAACAGGCCAAAACATGTGTCCTTTATCATAGCTACACGTATTACAAAAAAAACGCGTGAATTGAAAAGTTGAAGGTATGTTTTTAGCTGCTGGGTAGACTTCATTCAACCTGACGCAGTTTAGTCTGTGATCAACCAGACTGCTCGCGGATGGGCTCATTTTAAGCGGGGAAATCTAAGCTTTCCAACGGCGTATGGCAAGAGTATATTGACTCATGGGTCGTTGAAATACTAAGCTAATTAATTTGTGTTCTGTAAGGAAAGATTGATGTTAATTGAAACGTTGAAGGTATGTTTTTAGCTGCTGGGTAGACTTCAGTCAACCTGACGCAGTTTAGTCTGTGATCAACCAGACTGCTCGAGGATGGGCTCATTTTAAGCGGGGAAATCTAAGCTTTCCAACGGCGTATGGCAAGACTATATTCACTAAAGGGTCGTTGAAATACTAAGCTAATTAATTTGTGTTCTGTAAGGAAAGATTGATGTTAATTGAAAC
>JAXIVH010000009.1:13989072-14117372 GCA_036785325.1 Urophycis tenuis | reverse complement strand
TAGCCCACCCCCGGGTGTGTGGCTTTATAAAAAAAATAATAAAATTATATTAAAAAAAAAATAAAAAAATCATAACAGATCCCCCCCCCCATCCACTGAGCCAGGATTGGAAATTTCTAGCCACCCCGGTTGTGGGCTTTATAAAAAATAAAAAAATAAAAATCATAACAGACCCCACCCCCATCACTGAGCCAGGATTGGAAATTTCTAGCCACCCGGGTGTGGGCTTTATAAAAAAAAAAAAAAAAAAATCATAACAGACCCCACCCCCCATCACTGAGCCAGGATTGGAAATTTCTAGCCACCCCGGGTGTGGGCTTTATAAAAAAAAAATGAAAAAAAAAAAATCATAACAGACCCCCCCCATTACTGAGCCAGGATTGGAAATGTCTAGCCACCCCGGGTGTGGGCTTGATAAAAAAAAAAAAATAAAATAAAAATCATAACAGACCCCCCCCCCCATCACAGAGCCAGGATTGGAAATTTCTAGCCACCTCTGGTGTGGGCTTTATAAAAAAAAAAAAAAAAAAAAATCATAACAGACCCCCCCCCTCCATCACTGAGCCAGGATTGGAAATTTCTAGCCAGCCCGGGTGTGGGCTTTATAAAAAAAAAAAAAAAAAAATCATAACAGACCCCCACCCCCATCACTGAGCCAGGATTGTAAATTTCTAGCCACCCGGGTGTGGGCTTTATAAAAAAAAAAAAAAAAAAAAAAAAATCACAACAGGACCCCCCCCCCCCCCCATCACAGAGCCAGGATTGGAAATTTCTAGCCACCCCCGGGGGTGGGCTTTATAAAAAAAAAAAATTAAAAAAATCATAACAGACCCCCCCCCCCCCCCCCATCACTGAGCCAGGATTGGAAATTTCTAGCCACCCGGGTGTGGGCTTTATAAAAAAAAATAAAAAAATAAAAAATCATAACAGACCCCCCCCCCCCCCCCCCCAATCACTGAGCCAGGATTGGAAATTTCTAGCCACCCCGGGGGTGGGGCTTTATAAAAAAAAAAAAAAAAAAAAAAAAATCACAACAGACCCCCCCCCCCCATCACAGAGCCAGGATGGAAATTTCTAGCCACCCCGGGGGTGGGGCTTTATAAAAAAAAAAATTAAAAAAATCATAACAGACCCCCCCCCCCCCCCCATCACTGAGCCAGGATTGGAAATTTCTAGCCAACCCGGGTGTGGGCTTTATAAAAATAAAAAAAATAAAAATCATAACAGACCCCACCCCCATCACTGAGCCAGGATTGGAAATTTTTTAGCCACCCCGGGTGTGGGCTTTATAAAAATAAAAAAATAATAAATAAATAAAAATTCATAACAGACCCCACCCCCATCACTGAGCCAGGATTGGAAATTTCTAGCCACCCGGGTGTGGGCTTTATATAAAAAAATAAAAAAAAAAATTCATAACAGACCCCCCGCCCATCACTGAGCCAGGATTGGAAATTTCTAGCCACCCGGGTGTGGGCTTTATAAAAAAAAATAAAAAATATCATAACAGACCCCCCCCCCATCACTGAGCCAGGATTGGAAATGTCTAGCCACCCCGGGTGTGGGCTTTATAAAAAAAAATAAATAAAAAATAAATCACAACAGACCCCCACCCCCATCACTGAGCCAGGAATCGAAATTTCTAGCCCCCCGGGTGTGGGTTTTATAAAAAAATAATAAAAAAAAACAAATTCATAACAGACCCCCCCCCATTACTGAGCCAGGATTGGAAATGACTAGCCACCCCGGGTGTGGGCCTTTATAAAAAAAAAAAATAAATAAAAAAAATAATAAAAAAAGAAAAAAAAAAATCATTACAGCCCCCCCCCCCCATTACTGAGCCAGGATTGGAAATTTCTAGCCACCCTGGGTGTGGGCTGTATAAAAAAAATAAAACAAATAAATAAATAAAAATTCATAAAAGACCCCCCCCCCCCCATCACAGAGCCAGGATTGGAAATTTCTAGTCACCCCGGGGGTGGGCTTTATAAAAATAAAAAATAAAATTAAAAAAATAAAAAAAATAAAAAAATAAAAATTCTTAACAGACCCCCACCCATTACTGAGACAGGATTGGATACTTCTAGCCACCAGGGGTGTGGGCTTTATAAAAAAAAATAAAAAAAAAAAAATCATAACAGACCCCCCCCCCCCCCATCACTGAGCCAGGATTGGACATTTCTAGCCACCCCGGGTGTGGGCTTCATAAAAAAAAAAATAGATAAATAAAAAAAAAATCATAAAAGACCCCCCCCCATTACTGAGCAAGTATTGGAAATTTTTAGCCACCCCGGGTGTGGGCTTTATAAAAAAAAAAAAAAAAAAAAAAATCATAACAGACCCCCACCCCATCACTGAGCCAGGATTGGAAATTTCTAGCCACCCCGGGTGCGGGCTTTATAAAAAAAAATAATAATAAATAAAAATAATAAAAAAAGAAGAAAAAAATCATTACAGACCCCCCCCCATTACTGAGCCAGGAATGGAAATGTCTAGCCACCCCTGGTGTGGGCTTTATAAAGAAAAAATAATAATTAAAAAAAATAATAATAACAGACTCCCCCTATTACTGAGCCAGGATTGGTATTGTCTAGCCACCCCGGGTGTGGGCTTTATAAAAAAAATAATAAAATAAAAAAAAATAAAAAATAAAAAAATAAAAATTCATAACCGACCCCCACGCATTACTGAGCCAGGATTGGAAATTTCTAGTCAACCCGGGTGTGGCCTTTATAAAAAAAATAATAAAATAAAAAAAATAATTAAAAAAGAAAAAAAAATCATTACAGCCCCCCCCCCCTCCCATTACTGAGCCAGGATTGTAAATTTCTAGCCACCCCGGGTGAGGGCTTTTTTTTTTTTTTAAAAGAAAAAAGAAAAAAAAATCATAACAGACCCCCCCCCCCCCCATTACTGAGCCAGGATTGGAAATTTCTAGCCACCCCGGGTGTGGGCTTTATAAAAAAAAAAAAAAAAAACAATTATAACAGACCCCCCCCATTACTGAGCCAGGATTGGGAATTTCTAGCGACCCCGGGTGTGGGCTTTATAAAAAAAAAATAATAATTAAAAAAAAATAATAATAACAGACTCTTCCCATTACTGAGCCAGGATTGGTAATGTCTAGCCACCCCGTGTGTGGGCTTAATAAAAATTGAAAAAATAAAAATCATAATAGACCCCCCCCCCCATCACAGAGCCAGGATTTTAAATTTCTAGCCACCCCGGGTGTGGGCTTGATAAAAAAATAAAAAAAATAAAAATCATAACAGACCCCCCCCCCCCCCCCCATCTCTGAGCCAGGATTGGAAATTTCTAGCCACCCCGGGTGTGGGCTTTATAAAAAAATAATTAAAAAAAAAAAATCATAACAGACCCCCCCATTACTGAGCTAGAATTGGAAATGACTAGCCACCCCTGGTGTGGGCTTGATAAAAAAAAAATAATAATAAAAAATCATAACAGACCCCCCCCCCCCATCACAGAGCCAGGATTGGACATTTCTAGCCAACCCGGGGGTGGGCTTTATAAAAAAAAAAAATTAAAAAAAAATCACAACAGACCCCACCCCCATCACAGAGTCAGGATTGGATATTTCTAGCCAACCCGGGTGTGGGCTTGATAAAAAAAATAATACAATTATTTAAAAAAAAAAAAAAAAAAAATCATAACAGACCCCCCCCCCATCACTGAGCCAGGATTGGAAATTTCTAGCCACCCCGGGAGTGGGCTTTATAAAAAAAATAATAAAAAAAAATCATAACAGACCCCACCCCCATCAGTGAGCCAGGATTGGACATTTCTAGCCACCCCGGGTGTGGGCTTATAAAAAAAAAAAAAAAAAAAAATCATAACAGACCCCCCCCCCCCCATCACTGAGCCAGGATTGGAAATTTCTAGCCACCCCGGGTGTGGGCTTTATAAAAAAAAAAAAAAAAAAAAATCATAACAGACCCCACCCCCATCACTGAGCCAGGATTGGAAATTTCTAGCCACCCCAGGTGTGGGCTTTATAAAACAACAACAAAAAAAAAATCATAACAGACCCCACCCCCATCACTGAGCCAAGATTGGAAATTTCTAGCCACCCCAGGTGTGGGCTTTATAAAACAACAACAAAAAAAAAATCATAACAGACCCCACCCCCATCACTGAGCCAGGATTGGAAATTTCTAGCCACCCGGGTGTGGGCTATATAAAAAAAAAAAAAAAAAATCATAACAGACCCCCCCCCCCATCACTTAGCAAGGATTGGAAATTTCTAGCCACCCCGGGTGTGGGCTTTATAAAAAATAAAAAAAAATAAAAAATCATAACAGACACAACCCCCATCACTGAGCCAGGATCGGAAATTTCTAGCCACCCCGGGTGTGGGCTTTATAAAAAAAAAATAAAAAAATTAGAAATCAAAATAGACCCCACCCCCATCACAGAGCCAGGATTGGAAATTTCTAGCCACCCCGAGGGTGGGCTTTATAAAAAAAAATAAAAAAATAAAAATTCATAACAGACCCCCACCCATTACTGAGCCAGGATTGGAAATTTCTAGCCAACCCGGGTGTGGGCTTTATAAAAAAAAAAAATGATAACAAATCCCCCACCATCACTGAATCAGGATTGAAAATTTCTAGCCACCCCGGGTGTGGGCTTTATAAAAAAAATAAAAAATAAAAAATCATAACACACCCCACCCCCATCACTGAGCCAGGATTGGAAATTTCTAGCCACCCCGGGTGTGGGCTTTATAAAAAATTAAAAAAATAAAAATCATAACAGACCCCACCCCCATCACTAAGCCAGGATTGGAAATTTCTAGCCAGCCCGGGTGTGGGCTTTATAAAAAATAAAAAAAATAAAAATCATAACAGACCCCACCCCCATCACTGAGCCAGGATTGGAAATTTCTAGCCACCCCGGGTGTGGGCTTTATAAAAAAAAATAATAAAATTATTTAAAAAAAAAATTAAAAAAATCATAACAGACCCCCTCCCATCACTGAGCCAGGATTGGAAATTTCTAGCCACCCCTGGTGTGGGCTTTATAAAAAAAATAATACAAAAAACAAATTCATAACAGACCCCCCCATTACTGAGCCAGGATTGGAAATGACTAGCCACCCCGGGTGTGGGCTTGAGAAAAAAATAAATAAATAAATAAAAAATCATAACAGACCCCCCCCCCCCCCCCCCATCACAGAGCCAGGATTGGAAATTTCTAGCCACCCCGGGTGTGGGCTTTATAAAAAAAAAAAAAAAAAAAAAATCATAACAGACACAACCCCCATCACTGAGCCAGGATCGGAAATTTCTAGCCACCCCGGGTGTGGGCTTTATAAAAAAAAAATTAAAAAATTAAAAATCAAAATAGACCCCACCCCCATCACAGAGCCAGTATTGGAAATTTCTAGCCACCCTGGGGGTGGGCTTTATAAAAAAAAAATAAAAAAATTAAAAATCAAAATAGACCCCACCCCCATCACAGAGCCAGGATTGGAAATTTCTAGCAACCCTGGGGGTGGGCTTTATAAAAAAAAATAAAAAAATAAAAATTCATAACAGACCCCCACCCATTACTGAGCCAGGATTGGAAATTTCTAGCCAACCCGGGTGTGGGCTTTATAAAAAAAAAAAAAAAAAAAAATGATAACAAATCCCCCACCATCACTGAATCAGGATTGAAAATTTCTAGCCACCTCGGGGTGGGCTTTATAAAAAAAAATAAAAAATAAAAAATCATAACACACCCCACCCCCATCACTGAGCCAGGATTGGAAATTTCTAGCCACCCCGGGTGTGGGTTTTATAAACAAATATAAAAAAATAAAAAATCATAACAAACCCCACCCCCATCACAGAGTCAGGATTGGATATTTCTAGCCAACCCGGGGGTGGGCTTTATAAAAAAATTATAAAAAAAACAAATTCATAACAGACCCAACCCCCATCACTGAGCCAGGATCGGAAATTTCTAGCCACCCCGGGTGTGGGCTTGATAAAAAAAATAATAAAATCATTTAAAAAAAAAAATAAAAAAATCATAACAGACCCCCCCCCCCCATCACTGAGCCAGGATTGGAAATTTCTAGCCACCCCGGTTGGGGGCTTTATAAAAAAAAAAAAAAAAAAAATCATAACAGACCCCACCCCCATCACTGAGCCAGGATTGGAAATTTCTAGCCAACCCGGGTGTGGGCTTTATAAAAAGAAAAAAAAAAAAAATGATAACAATTCCCCCACCATCACTGAATCAGGATTGAAAATTTCTAGCCACCCCGGGGTGGGCTTTATAAAAAAAAAAAAAAAAAAAAAATCATAACAGACCCCACCCCCATCACAGAGTCAGGATTGGATATTTCTAGCCAACCCGGGGGTGAGCTTTATAAAAAAATAATAAAAAAAACAAATTCATAACAGACCCAACCCCCATCACTGAGCCAGGATCGGAAATTTCTAGCCACCCCGGGTGTGGGCTTGATAAAAAAAATAATAAAATTATTTTAAAAAAAAAATAAAAAAATCATAACAGACCCCCCCCCATCACTGAGCCAGGATTGGAAATTTCTAGCAACCCCGGTTGTGGGCTTTATAAAAAAAAAAAAAAAAAAAATCATAACAGACCCCACCCCCATCACTGAGCCAGGATTGGAAATTTCTAGCCACCCCGGGTGTGGGCTTATAAAAAAAAAAAAAAAAAAAAAATCATAACAGACCCCCCCCCCCCCCCCATCACTGAGCCAGGATTGGAAATTTCTAGCCACCCCGGGTGTGGGCTTTATAAAAAAAATAATAAAATTATTTAAAAAAAAAATAAAAAAAATAATAACAGACCCCCGCCCATCACTGAGCCAGGATTGGAAATTTCTAGCCACCCCAGGTGTGGGCTTTATAAAACAACAAAAAAAAAAAAATCATAACAGACCCCACCCCCATCACTGAGTCAGGATTGGAAATTTCTAGCCACCCGGGTGTGGGCTTTATAAAAAAAAAAAAAAAAAAATCGTAACAGACCCCCCCCCCATCACTGAGCCAGGATTGGAAATTTCTAGCCACCCCGGGTGTGGGCTTTATAAAAATAAAATAAAAAAATTAAAAATCAAAATAGACCCCACCCCCATCACAGAGCCAGGATTGGAAATTTCTAGCCACCCCGGGGGTGGGCTTTATAAAAAATAATAAAAAAATAAAAATTCATAACAGACCCCACCCATTACTGAGCCAGGATTGGAAATTTCTAGCCAACCTGGGTGTGGGCTTTATAAAAAAAAAAAAAAAAAAAATGATAACAAATCCCCCACCATCACTGAATCAGGATTGAAAATTTCTAGCCACCCCGGGTGTGGGCTTTATAAAAAAAAAAAAAAAATTATTTAAAAAAAAAAAAAAAAAAATCATAACAGACCCAACCCCCATCACTGAGCCAGGATCGGAAATTTCTAGCCACCCCGGGTGTGGGCTTGATAAAAAAAATAATAAAATTATTTTAAAAAAAAAATAAAAAAATCATAACAGACCCCCCCCCAATCACTGAGCCAGGATTGGAAATTTCTAGCCACCCCAGGTGTGGGCTTTATAAAACAACAAAAAAAAAAAAAATCATAACAGACCCCACCCCCATCACTGAGCCAGGATTGGAAATTTCTAGCCACCCGGGTGTGGGCTTTATAAAAAAAAAAAAAAAAAATCATAACAGACCCCCCCCCATCACTGAGCAAGGATTGGAAATTTCTAGCCACCCCGGGTGTGGGCTTTATAAAAAAAAAAAAAAAAAAAATGATAACAAATCCCCCACCATCACTGAATCAGGATTGAAAATTTCTAGCCACCCCGGGTGTGGGCTTTATAAAAAAAATAATAAAATTATTTAAAAAAAAAAATAAAAAAATCATAACAGACCCAACCCCCATCACTGAGCCAGGATCGGAAATTTCTAGCCGACCCGGGTGTGGGCTTGATAAAAAAAATAATAAAATTATTTAAAAAAAAAAATAAAAAAATCATAACAGACCCCCCCCATCACTGAGCCAGGATTGGAAATTTCTAGCCACCCCGGGTGTGGGCTTTATAAAAAAAAAAAAAAAAAAAAATCATAACAGACCACACCCCCATCACTGAGCCAGGATTGGAAATTTCTAGCCACCCCGGGTGTGGGCTTATAAAAAAAATAAATAAAAAAAATCATAACAGACCCCCCCCCCCCCCCATCACTGAGCCAGGATTGGAAATTTCTAGCCACCCCGGGTGTGGGCTTTATAAAAAAAAATATATATATATTTAAAAAAAAAAAAAAAAAAATAATAACAGACCCCCGCCCATCACTGAGCCAGGATTGGAAATTTCTAGCCACCCCGGGTGTGGGCTTTATAAAAAAAAAAAAAAAAAATCATAACAGACCCCACCCCCATCACTGAGCCAGGATTGGAAATTTCTAGCCACCCGGGTGTGGGCTTTATAAAAAAAAAAAAAAAAAATCATAACAGACCCCCCCCCATCACTGAGCAAGGATTGGAAATTTCTAGCCACCCCGGGTGTGGGCTTTATAAAAAATAAAAAAAAATAAAAAATCATAACAGACACAACCCCCATCACTGAGCCAGGATCGGAAATTTCTAGCCACCCCCGGGTGTGGGCTTTATAAAAAAAAAAAAAAAAAAATAGAAATCAAAATAGACCCCACCCCCATCACAGAGCCAGGATTGGAAATTTCTAGCCACCCGGGTGTGGGCTTTATAAAAAAAAAAAAAAAAAAAATCGTAACAGACCCCCCCCCCATCACTGAGCCAGGATTGGAAATTTCTAGCCACCCCGGGTGTGGGCTTTATAAAAATAAAATAAAAAAATTAAAAATCAAAATAGACCCCACCCCCATCACAGAGCCAGGATTGGAAATTTCTAGCCACCCCGGGGGTGGGCTTTATAAAAAATAATAAAAAAATAAAAATTCATAACAGACCCCACCCATTACTGAGCCAGGATTGGAAATTTCTAGCCAACCTGGGTGTGGGCTTTATAAAAAAAAAAAAAAAAAAAATGATAACAAATCCCCCACCATCACTGAATCAGGATTGAAAATTTCTAGCCACCCCGGGTGTGGGCTTTATAAAAAAAAAAAAAAAATTATTTAAAAAAAAAAAAAAAAAAATCATAACAGACCCAACCCCCATCACTGAGCCAGGATCGGAAATTTCTAGCCACCCCGGGTGTGGGCTTGATAAAAAAAATAATAAAATTATTTTAAAAAAAAAATAAAAAAATCATAACAGACCCCCCCCCAATCACTGAGCCAGGATTGGAAATTTCTAGCCACCCCAGGTGTGGGCTTTATAAAACAACAAAAAAAAAAAAAATCATAACAGACCCCACCCCCATCACTGAGCCAGGATTGGAAATTTCTAGCCACCCGGGTGTGGGCTTTATAAAAAAAAAAAAAAAAAATCATAACAGACCCCCCCCCATCACTGAGCAAGGATTGGAAATTTCTAGCCACCCCGGGTGTGGGCTTTATAAAAAAAAAAAAAAAAAAAATGATAACAAATCCCCCACCATCACTGAATCAGGATTGAAAATTTCTAGCCACCCCGGGTGTGGGCTTTATAAAAAAAATAATAAAATTATTTAAAAAAAAAAATAAAAAAATCATAACAGACCCAACCCCCATCACTGAGCCAGGATCGGAAATTTCTAGCCGACCCGGGTGTGGGCTTGATAAAAAAAATAATAAAATTATTTAAAAAAAAAAATAAAAAAATCATAACAGACCCCCCCCATCACTGAGCCAGGATTGGAAATTTCTAGCCACCCCGGGTGTGGGCTTTATACAAAAAAAAAAAAAAAAAAATCATAACAGACCACACCCCCATCACTGAGCCAGGATTGGAAATTTCTAGCCACCCCGGGTGTGGGCTTATAAAAAAAATAAATAAAAAAAATCATAACAGACCCCCCCCCCCCCCATCACTGAGCCAGGATTGGAAATTTCTAGCCACCCCGGGTGTGGGCTTTATAAAAAAAAATATATATATATTTAAAAAAAAAAAAAAAATAATAATAACAGACCCCCGCCCATCACTGAGCCAGGATTGGAAATTTCTAGCCACCCCGGGTGTGGGCTTTATAAAAAAAAAAAAAAAAAATCATAACAGACCCCACCCCCATCACTGAGCCAGGATTGGAAATTTCTAGCCACCCGGGTGTGGGCTTTATAAAAAAAAAAAAAAAAAATCATAACAGACCCCCCCCCATCACTGAGCAAGGATTGGAAATTTCTAGCCACCCCGGGTGTGGGCTTTATAAAAAATAAAAAAAAATAAAAAATCATAACAGACACAACCCCCATCACTGAGCCAGGATCGGAAATTTCTAGCCACCCCCGGGTGTGGGCTTTATAAAAAAAAAATAAAAAAAATAGAAATCAAAATAGACCCCACCCCCATCACAGAGCCAGGATTGGAAATTTCTAGCCACCCCGGGGGTGGGCTTTATAAAAAAAAAAAAAAAAAAAAAAAAAAATCACAACAGACCCCCCCCCCCCCCATCACTGAGCCAGGATTGGAAATTTCTAGCCAACCCGGGGGTGGGCTTTATAAAAAAATAATAAAAAAAACAAAATCATAACAGACCCAACCCCCATCACTGAGCCAGGATCGGAAATTTCTAGCCACCCCGGGTGTGGGCTTATAAAAAAAAAAATAATAAAAATCATAACAGACCCCCCCCCCATCACTGAGCCAGGATTGGAAATTTCTAGCCACCCCGGGTGTGGGCTTTATAAAAAAAAAATAAAAAATATTTAAAAAAAAAATTAAAAAAATAATAACAGACCCCCGCCCATCACTGAGCCAGGATTGGAAATTTCTAGCCACCCCGGGTGTGGGCTTTATAAAAAAAAAAAAAAAAAAAAATCATAACAGACCCCACCCCCATCACTGAGCCAGGATTGGAAATTTCTAGCCACCCCAGGTGTGGGCTTTATAAAACAACAACAAAAAAAAAATCATAACAGACCCCACCCCCATCACTGAGCCAGGTTTGGAAATTTCTAGCCACCCGGGTGTGGGCTTTATAAAAAAAAAAAAAAAAAATCATAACAAACCCCCCCCCATCACTGAGCAAGGATTGGAAATTTCTAGCCACCCCGGGTGTGGGCTTTATAAAAAATAAAAAAAAATAAAAAATCATAACAGACACAACCCCCATCACTGAGCCAGGATCGGAAATTTCTAGCCACCCCGGGTGTGGGCTTTATAAAAAAAAAATAAAAAAAATAGAAATCAAAATAGACCCCACCCCCATCACAGAGCCAGGATTGGAAATTTCTAGCCAACCCGGGGGTGGGCTTTAAAAAAAATGATAAAAAAATAAAAATTCATAACAGACCCCCACCCATTACTGAGCCAGGATTGGAAATTTATAGCCAACCCGGGTGTGGGCTTTATAAAAAAAAAAAAAAAAAAATGATAACAATTCCCCCACCATCACTGAATCAGGATTGAAAATGTCTAGCCACCCCGGGTGTGGGCTTTATAAAAAAAATAAAAAATAAAAAATCATAACACACCCCACCCCCATCACTGAGCCAGGATTGGAAATTTCTAGCCACCCCGGGTGTGGGTTCTATAAACAAATATAAAAAAATAAAAAATCATAACAGACCCCAACCCCATCACAGAGTCAGGATTGGATATTTCTAGCCACCCCGGGGGTGGGCTTTATAAAAAAAAATAAAATAAAAAAAAATCATAACAGACCCCCCCCCCATCACTGAGGCAGGATTGGAAATTTCTAGCCACCCCGGGTGTGGGCTTTATAAAAAAAAAATAAAAAAAATAAAAATCATAACATACCCCACCCCCATCACAGAGCCAGGATTGGAAATTTCTAGCCACCCCGGGGGTGGGCTTAATAAAAAAATAATAAAAATAAAAAATCATAACAGACCCCACCACCATCACTGAGCCAGGATCGGAAATTTCTAGCCACCCCGGGGGTGGGCTTTTTAAAAAAAAAATAAATAAAAAAAAATCACTACAGACCCCCCCCCCATCACTGAGCCAGGATTGGAACTTTCTAGCCACCCCGGGTGTGGGCTTTATAAAAAAAAAATAAAAAAAAAATCATAACAGACCCCCCCATTACTGAGCCAGGATTGGAAATGACTAGCCACCCCGGGTGTGGGCTTGATAAAAAAAATAATAAAATAAAAAATCATAACAGACCCCCCCCCCCCCCATCACAGAGCCAGGATTGGACATTTCTAGCCACCCCGGGTGTGGGGGTGGGCTTTATAAAAAAAAAAAAAAAAAAAAAAAAATCACAACAGACCCCCTCCCCCCATCACAGAGCCAGGATTGGAAATTTCTAGCTTCCCCGGGTGTGGGCTTTATAAAAAAAATTAAAAAAAATAAAAAAACAACAGACCCCCCCCCCCCCCCATCACTGAGACAGGATTGGAAATTTCTAGCCACCCCGGATGTGGGCTTTATAAAAAAAATAATAAAATTATTTAAAAAAAAAATTAAAAAAGTCATAACAGACCCCCCCCCCCATTACTGAGCAAGTATTGGAGATATCTAGCCACCCCGGGTGTGGGCTTGATAAAAAAAAAATAAATAAAATCATAACAGACCCCACCCCCATCACTGATGAGCCAGGATTGGAAATTTCTAGCCACCCGGGTGTGGGCTTTATAAAAAAATAATAAAAAAAACAAATTCCTGAAAGACCCCCCCCCATCACTGAGCCAGGATTGGAAATTTCTAGCCACCCCGGGGGTGGGCTTTATAAGAAAAAAAAAAAAAAAAAAAAATCATAACAGACCCCACCCCCATCACTGAGCCAGGATTGGAAATTTCTAGCCAACCCGGGTGTGGCCTTTATAAAAAAAATAATAAAATAAAAAAAAAATAAAAAAATAAAAAAAAATCATTACAGCCCCCCCCCCCATTACTGAGCCAGGATTGGAAATTTCTAGCCACCCCGGGGGCGGGCTTTATAAAAAAAAAAAAAATAAAAAAAAATCACAAAAGACCCCCCCCCCCCCCCCCCCCATTACTGAGCCAGGATTGGAAATTTCTAGCCACCCCGGGTGTGGGCTTTATAAAAAAAATAAATAAATAAATAAATAAAAATTCATAAAAGACCCCCCCCCCCCATTACTGAGCAAGTATTGGAAATATCTAGCCACCCCGGGTGTGGGCTTGATAAAAAAAAAAAAAAAAAAAAAATCATAACAGACCTCCCCCCCATCACTGAGGCAGGATTGGAAATTTCTAGCCACCCCGGGTGTGGGCTTTATAAAAAAATAATAAAAAAAAAAGAAAATAAAAAATAAAAAAATAAAAATTCATAACAGACCCCCACCCATTACTGAGCCAGGATTGGAAATTTCTAGCCACCCCGGGGGTGGGCTTTATAAAAAAATAATAAAAAAAACAAATTCATAACAGACCCCCCCCCATTACTGAGCCAGGATTGGAAATTTCTAGCCACCCCTGTTGTGGGCTTTATAAAAAAATAATAAAAAAAAACAAATTCATAACAGACCCCCCCCCATTACTGAACCAGGATTGGAAATGACTAGCCACCCAGGGTGTGGGCTTTATATATAAAAAAAAAAAAAAATCATAATAGACCCCACCCCCATCACTGAGCCAGGATTGGAAATTTCTAGCCACCCCGGGGGTGGGCTTTATAAAAAAAAAAAAAAAAAAAAAAAAATCACAACAGACCCCCCCCCACATCACTGAGCCAGGATTGGAACTTTCTAGCCACCCCGGGTGTGGGCTTTATAAAAAAAATAAATAAAAAAAATCATAACAGACCCCCCCCCACCCCCATCACTGAGCCAGGATTGGAAATTTCTAGCCACCCCGGGGTTGGGCTTTATAAAGAAATAATAAAAAAAACAAATTCATAACAGACCCCCCCCCCATTACTGAGCCAGGATTGGAAATGTCTAGCCACCCCGGGTGTGGGCTTGATAAAAAAAATAAAATAATAAAAAATCATAACAGACAAACCCCCCCCATCACAGAGTCAGGATTGGAAATTTCTAGCCACCCCGGGGTTGGGCTTTATGAAAAAATAAAAAATAAATAAAATCACAACAGACCCCCCCCCCCCCATCACTGAGCCAGGATTGGAAATTTCTAGCCACCCCGGGTGTGGGCTTTATAAAAAGAAAAAAAAATAATCACAAAAGACCCCGCCCCCCCCATCATTGAGCCAGGATTGGAAATTTCTAGCCACCCCGGGTGTGGGCTTTATCAAAAAAAAAAAAAAAAAAAAAAAAATCATAACAGACCCCCCCCCCCTCCAATACTGAGCCAGGATTGGAAATTTCTAGCCACCCAGGGTGTGGGTTTTCTAAAAAAAAAATAAAAAATGAAAAAAAATTCATAACAGACCCCCCCCCATTACTGAGCCAGGATTGGAAATTTCTAGCCAACCCGGGTGTGGGCTTTATAAACAAATATAAAAAAATAAAAAATCATAACAGACCCCACCCCCATCACAGAGTCAGGATTGGAAATTTCTAGCCACCCCAGGGGTGGGCTTTATAAAAAAAAAAAAAAAAAAAATCATAAGAGACCCCCCCCCCCATTACTCAGCCAGGATTGGAAATTTCTAGACAACCCGGGTGTGGGCTTTATAAAAAAAAAAAATAATAATAAAAATAAAAAATCATAAAAGACCCCCCCCCCCCCCCCCCATTACTGAGCAAGTATTGGAAATTTCTAGCCACCCCGGGTGTGGGCTTAATAAAAAAAATTAAAAAAAATAAAAATAAATCATAACAGACCCCACCCCAGGATTGGAAATTTCTAGCCACCCCCGGTGTGGGCTTTATATAAAAAAAAATAATAATAAATAAATAAAAATTGATAACAGACCCCACCCCGATCACTGAGCCAGGATTGGAAATTTATAGCCACCCCGGGTGTGGGCTTTATAAAAAAAAATAAAATAAATAAAACATAAAAATTCATAACAGACCCCCCCCCCATTACTGAGCCAGGATTGGAAATTTATAGCCACCCCGGGTGTGGGCTTTATAAAAAAAAAAAAAAAAAAAAAATTCATAAGAGACCCCCCCCATTACTGAGCCAGGATTGGAAATGTCTTGCCACCACGGGTGTGGGCTTGATAAAAAAAATAAATAAATAAATCATAACAGACCCCCCATCACAGAGCCAGGATTGGAAATTTCTAGCCACCCCGGGGGTGGGCTTTATAAAAAAAATAATAAATTAAAAAAAATAAATAAATTAAAAAATAAAAATTCATAACAGACCCCCCCCCATTACTGAGCCAGGATTGGAAATTTCTAGCCACCCCGGGTGTGGGCTTGATAAAAAAAAAAAAAAAAAAAAAATCATAACAGACCTCCCCCCCATCACTGAGGCAGGATTGGAAATTTCTAGCCACCCCGGGTGTGGGCTTTATAAAAAAATAATAAAAAAATAAATAAATAAAAAATAAAAAAATAAAAATTCATAACAGACCCCCACCCATTACTGAGCCAGGATTGGAAATTTCTAGCCAACCCGGGTGTGGGCTTTATAAAAAAAATTATAAAATAAAAAAATAAATAAAAAAAGAAAAAAAAATCATTACTGAGCCAGGATTGGAAATTTCTAGCCACCCCGGGGGTGGGCTTTATAAAAAAATAATAAAAAAAACAAATTCATAACAGACCCCCCCCCATTACTGAGCCAGGATTGGAAATTTCTAGCCACCCCTGTTGTGGGCTTTATAAAAAAATAATAAAAAAAAACAAATTCATAACAGACCCCCCCCCATTACTGAACCAGGATTGGAAATGACTAGCCACCCAGGGTGTGGGCTTTATATATAAAAAAAAAAAAAAATCATAATAGACCCCACCCCCATCACAGAGTCAGGATTGGAAATTATTAGCCACCCCGGGGGTGGGCTTTATAAAAAAAAATAAAAAATAAAAAAATCACAACAGACCCCCCCCCACATCACTGAGCCAGGATTGGAACTTTCTAGCCACCCCGGGTGTGGGCTTTATAAAAAAAATAAAATAAAAAAAATCATAACAGACCCCCCCCCCACCCCCATCACTGAGCCAGGATTGGAAATTTCTAGCCACCCCGGGGTTGGGCTTCATAAAAAAATAATAAAAAAAACAAATTCATAACAGACCCCCCCCCCATTACTGAGCCAGGATTGGAAATGTCTAGCCACCCCGGGTGTGGGCTTGATAAAAAAAATAAAATAATAAAAAATCATAACAGACAACCCCCCCCCATCACAGAGCCAGGATTGGAAATTTCTAGCCACCCCGGGTGTGGGCTTTATAAAAAGAAAAAAAAAAAATCAAAAAAGACCCCGCCCCCCCCATCATTGAGCCAGGATTGGAAATTTCTAGCCACCCCAGGGGTGGGCTTTATAAAAAAAAAATAAAAAAAAATCATAAGAGACCCCCCCCCCCCCCCCCCCATTACTCAGCCAGGATTGGAAATTTCTAGCCACCCCGGGTGTGGGCTTTATCAAAAAAAAAAAAAAAAAAAAAAAATCATAACAGACCCCCCCCCCCTCCAATACTGAGCCAGGATTGGAAATTTCTAGCCACCCAGGGTGTGGGTTTTCTAAAAAAAAAATAAAAAATGAAAAAAAATTCATAACAGACCCCCCCCCATTACTGAGCCAGGATTGGAAATTTCTAGCCAACCCGGGTGTGGGCTTTATAAACAAATATAAAAAAATAAAAAATCATAACAGACCCCACCCCCATCACAGAGTCAGGATTGGAAATTTCTAGCCACCCCAGGGGTGGGCTTTATAAAAAAAAAAATAAAAAAAATCATAAGAGACCCCCCCCCCCATTACTCAGCCAGGATTGGAAATTTCTAGCCAACCCGGGTGTGGGCTTTATAAAAAAAAAAAATAATAATAAAAATAAAAAATCATAAAAGACCCCCCCCCCCCCCCCCATTACTGAGCAAGTATTGGAAATTTCTAGCCACCCCGGGTGTGGGCTTAATAAAAAAAATTAAAAAAAATAAAAATAAATCATAACAGACCCCACCCCAGGATTGGAAATTTCTAGCCACCCCCGGTGTGGGCTTTATAAAAAAAAAAATAATAATAAATAAATAAAAATTCATAACAGACCCCACCCCGATCACTGAGCCAGGATTGGAAATTTATAGCCACCCCGGGTGTGGGCTTTATAAAAAAAAATAAAATAAATAAAACATAAAAATTCATAGCAGACCCCCCCCCCATTACTGAGCCAGGATTGGAAATTTATAGCCACCCCGGGTGTGGGCTTTATAAAAAAAAAAAAAAAAAAAAAAATTCATAAGAGACCCCCCCCATTACTGAGCCAGGATTGGAAATGTCTTGCCACCACGGGTGTGGGCTTGATAAAAAAAAAAAAATAAATAAATCATAACAGACCCCCCATCACAGAGCCAGGATTGGAAATTTCTAGCCACCCCGGGGGTGGGCTTTATAAAAAAAATAATAAATTAAAAAAAATAAATAAATTAAAAAATAAAAATTCATAACAGACCCCCCCCCATTACTGAGCCAGGATTGGAAATTTCTAGCCACCCCGGGTGTGGGCTTGATAAAAAAAAAAAAAAAAAAAAATCATAACAGACCTCCCCCCCATCACTGAGGCAGGATTGGAAATTTCTAGCCACCCCGGGTGTGGGCTTTATAAAAAAATAATAAAAAAATAAAAAAATAAAAAATAAAAAAATAAAAATTCATAACAGACCCCCACCCATTACTGAGCCAGGATTGGAAATTTCTAGCCAACCCGGGTGTGGGCTTTATAAAAAAAATAATAAAATAAAAAAATAAATAAAAAAAGAAAAAAAAATCATTACTGAGCCAGGATTGGAAATTTCTAGCCACCCCGGGGGTGGGCTTTATAAAAAAATAATAAAAAAAACAAATTCATAACAGACCCCCCCCCATTACTGAGCCAGGATTGGAAATTTCTAGCCACCCCTGTTGTGGGCTTTATAAAAAAATAATAAAAAAAAACAAATTCATAACAGACCCCCCCCCCATTACTGAACCAGGATTGGAAATGACTAGCCACCCAGGGTGTGGGCTTTATATATAAAAAAAAAAAAAAATCATAATAGACCCCACCCCCATCACAGAGTCAGGATTGGAAATTTCTAGCCACCCCGGGGGTGGGCTTTATAAAAAAAAATAAAAAATAAAAAAATCACAACAGACCCCCCCCCACATCACTGAGCCAGGATTGGAACTTTCTAGCCACCCCGGGTGTGGGCTTTATAAAAAAAATAAAATAAAAAAAATCATAACAGACCCCCCCCCACCCCCATCACTGAGCCAGGATTGGAAATTTCTAGCCACCCCGGGGTTGGGCTTCATAAAAAAATAATAAAAAAAACAAATTCATAACAGACCCCCCCCCCATTACTGAGCCAGGATTGGAAATGTCTAGCCACCCCGGGTGTGGGCTTGATAAAAAAAATAAAATAATAAAAAATCATAACAGACAAACCCCCCCCATCACAGAGCCAGGATTGGAAATTTCTAGCCAACCCGGGTGTGGGCTTTATAAAAAGAAAAAAAAAAAATCAAAAAAGACCCCGCCCCCCCCATCATTGAGCCAGGATTGGAAATTTCTAGCCACCCCGGGTGTGGGCTTTATCAAAAAAAAAAAAAAAAAAAAAAAATCATAACAGACCCCCCCCCCTCCAATACTGAGCCAGGATTGGAAATTTCTAGCCACCCAGGGTGTGGGTTTTCTAAAAAAAAAATAAAAAATGAAAAAAAATTCATAACAGACCCCCCCCCCATTACTGAGCCAGGATTGGAAATTTCTAGCCAACCCGGGTCTGGGCTTTATAAACAAATATAAAAAAATAAAAAATCATAACAGACCCCACCCCCATCACAGAGTCAGGATTGGAAATTTCTAGCCACCCCAGGGGTGGGCTTTATAAAAAAAAAATAAAAAAAAATCATAAGAGACCCCCCCCCCCCCCCCCCATTACTCAGCCAGGATTGGAAATTTCTAGCCAACCCGGGTGTGGGCTTTATAAAAAAAAAAAAAAATAAATAAAAATAAAAAATCATAAAAGACCCCCCCCCCCCCCCCCATTACTGAGCAAGTATTGGAAATTTCTAGCAACCCCGGGTGTGGGCTTAATAAAAAAAAAATAAAAAAATAAAAATAAATCATAACAGACCCCACCCCAGGATTGGAAATTTCTAGCCACCCCCGGTGTGGGCTTTATAAAAAAAAAATAATAATAAATAAATAAAAATTCATAACAGACCCCACCCCGATCAATGAGCCAGGATTGGAAATTTATAGCCACCCCGGGTGTGGGCTTTATAAAAAAAAATAAAATAAATAAAACATAAAATTCATAACAGACCCCCCCCCCCATTACTGAGCCAGGATTGGAAATTTATAGCCACCCCGGGTGTGGGCTTTATAAAAAAAAAAATAAAAAAAAAATTCATAAGAGACCCCCCCCATTACTGAGCCAGGATTGGAAATGTCTTGCCACCCCGGGTGTGGGCTTGATAAAAAAAAAAAAAAAATAAATCATAACAGACCCCCCATCACAGAGCCAGGATTGGAAATTTCTAGCCACCCCGGGGGTGGGCTTTATAAAAAAAATAATAAATTAAAAAAAAAAATAATTTAAAAAATAAAAATTCATAACAGACCCCCACCCATTACTGAGCCAGGATTGGAAATTTCTAGCCACCCCGGGTGTGGGCTTTATAAAAAAAAAAATCATAATAAATCATGATAGACCCCCCCCCCCATCACTGAGCCAGGATTTGAAATTTCTATCCACCCCGGGTGTGGGCTTTATAAGAAAAAAAAAAAAAAAAAAATCATAACAGACCCCACCCCCATCACTGAGCCAGGATTGGAAATTTCTAGCCAACCCGGGTGTGGCCATTATAAAAAAAATAATAAAATAAAAAAAATAATAAAAAAAGAAAAAAAAATCATTACAGCCCCCCCCCCCATTACTGAGCCAGGATTGGAAATTTCTAGCCACCCCGGGGGTGGGCTTTATAAAAAAAAAAAAAAAAAAAAAAATCACAAAAGACCCCCCCCCCCCCCCCCCCATTACTGAGCCAGGATTGGAAATTTCTAGCCACCACGGGTGTGGGCTTTATAAAAAAAATAAATGAATAAATAAATAAAAATTCATAAAAGACCCCCCCCCCCCATTACTGAGCAAGTATTGGAAATATCTAGCCACCCCGGGTGTGGGCTTGATAAAAAAAAAAAAAAAAAAAAAAATCATAACAGACCCCCCCCCCCCCCATTACTGAGCCAGGATTGGGAATTTCTAGCCACCCCGGAGGTGGGCTTTATAAAAAAAAAAAATAATAAATCACAAAAGACCCCGCCCCCCCCATCATTGAGCCAGGATTGGAAATTTCTAGCCACCCCGGGTGTGGGCTTTATAAAAAAAAATAATAATAAAAAAAATCACAACAGACACCCCCCCCCCCCCCCATCACTGAGCCAGGATTGGAAATTTCTAGCCACCCCGGGGGTGGGCTTTATAAAAAAATAATTAAAAAAACAAATTCATGACAGACCCCCCCCCATTACTGAGCCAGGATTGGAAATGTCTAGCCACCCCGGGGGTGGGCTTTATAAAAAAAAATAATAATAAAAAAAATCACAACAGACACCCCCCCCACCCCCATCACTGAGCCAGGATTGGAAATTTCTAGCCACCCCGGGTGTGGGCTTTATAAAAAAAAAAATCATAATAAATCATGATAGACCCCCCCCCCCATCACTGAGCCAGGATTTGAAATTTCTATCCACCCCGGGTGTGGGCTTTATAAGAAAAAAAAAAAAAAAAAAATCATAACAGACCCCACCCCCATCACTGAGCTAGGATTGGTAATTTCTAGCCAACCCGGGTGTGGCCTTTATAAAAAAAATAATAAAATAAAAAAAATAATAAAAAAAGAAAAAAAAATCATTACAGCCCCCCCCCCCATTACTGAGCCAGGATTGGAAATTTCTAGCCACCCCGGGGGTGGGCTTTATAAAAAAAAAAAAAAAAAAAAAAATCACAAAAGACCCCCCCCCCCCCCCCCCCATTACTGAGCCAGGATTGGAAATTTCTAGCCACCACGGGTGTGGGCTTTATAAAAAAAAAAAATAAATAAATAAATAAAAATTCATAAAAGACCCCCCCCCCCATTACTGAGCAAGTATTGGAAATATCTAGCCACCCCGGGTGTGGGCTTGATAAAAAAAAAAATTAAAAAAAAATCATAACAGACCCCCCCCCCCCCCATTACTGAGCCAGGATTGGGAATTTCTAGCCACCCCGGAGGTGGGCTTTATAAAAAAAAAAAAAAATAAATCACAAAAGACCCCGCCCCCCCCATCATTGAGCCAGGATTGGAAATTTCTAGCCACCCCGGGTGTGGGCTTTATCAAAAAAATAAAAAATAAATAAAAATCATAACAGACCCCCCCCCCTCCAATACTGAGCCAGGATTGGAAATTTCTAGCCACCCAGGGTGTGGGTTTTCTAAAAAAAAAATAAAAAATGAAAAAAAATTCATAACAGACCCCCCCCCCCCCCCCATTACTGAGCCAGGATTGGAAATGTCTAGCCACCCCGGGGTTGGGCTTTATAAAAAATTAAAAAAAAAAAAAAAAAAAATTCATAACAGACCCCCCCCCCATCACAGAGCCAGGATTGGACATTTCTAGCCACCCGGGTGTGGGCTTTATAAAAAAAAAAATATATAAAAAAATCATAACAGACCCAACCCCCATCACTGAGCCAGGATCGGAAATTTCTAGCCACCCCGGGTGTGGGCTTTATAAAAAAAAAAAAAAAAAAAATCATAACAGACCCCACCCCCATCACTGAGACAGAATTGGAAATTTCTAGCCACCCGGGTGTGGGCTTTATAAAAAAAAAAAAAAAAAAAACATAACAGACCCCCCCCCCATCACTGAGCCAGGATTTGAAATTTCTAGCCACCCCGGGTGTGGGCTTTATAAAAAAAAAAAAAAAAAAAAAAATCATAACAGACCCAACCCCCATCACTGAGCCAGGATCGGACATTTCTAGCCACCCCGGGTGTGGGCTTTATAAAGAAATATAAAAAAATAAAAAATCATAACAGACCCCACCCCCATCACAGAGTCAGGATTGGAAATTTCTAGCCACCCCGGGGGTGGGCTTTATAAAAAAAAATAATAATAAAAAAAATCACAACAGACACCCCCCCCCCCCCCATCACTGAGCCAGGATTGGAAATTTCTAGCCACCCCGGGGGTGGGCTTTATAAAAAAATAATTAAAAAAACAAATTCATGACAGACCCCCCCCCATTACTGAGCCAGGATTGGAAATGTCTAGCCACCCCGGGTGTGGGCTTGATAAAAAAAATAAAATAATAAAAAATCATAACAGACCCCCCCCCCCCCCCCCCCCATCACAGAGCCAGGATTGGAAATTTCTAGCCACCCCGGGTGTGGGCTTTATAAAAAGAAATAAATACAAAAATTATAACAGACCCCCCCCCCCCCATTACGGAGCCAGGATTGGGAATTTCTAGCCACCCCGGGTGTGGGCTTTATCAAAAAAAAAAAAAAATAATAAAAATCATAACAGACCCCCCCCCCCTCCAATACTGAGCCAGGATTGAAAATTTCTAGCCACCCAGGGTGTGGGTTTTCTAAAAAAAAAAAAAAAAATGAAAAAAAAATCATAACAGACCCCCCCCCCCATCACTGAGGCAGGATTGGAAATTTCTAGCCAACCCGGGTGGGGCTTTATAAACAAATATAAAAAAATAAAAAATCATAACAGACCCCACCCCCATCACAGAGTCTGGATTGGAAATTTCTAGCCACCCCGGGGGTGGGCTTTATAAAAAAAAATAAAATAAAAAAAAATCACAACAGACCCCCCCCCCCCCCCATCACTGAGCCAGGATTGGAACTTTCTAGCCACCCCGGGTGTGGGCTTTATAAAAAAAAAAATAAAAAAAATCATAACAGACCCCCCCACCCCCATCACTTAGCCAGGATTGGAAATTTCTAGCCACCCCGGGTGTGGGCTTTATAAAAAAAAAAATTAAAAAAAATCATAACAGACCCCCCCCCCCCACCCCCATCACTGAGCCCGAATTGGAAATTTCTAGCCACCCGGTTGTGGGCTTTATAAAAAAAATAAAAAAAAAATCATAACAGACGCCCCCCCATCACTGAGCCAGGATTTGAAATGTCTAGCCACCCCGGGTGTTGGCTTTATAAAAAAAACATTAAAATAAAAAATCATAACAGACCCAACCCCCATCACTGAGCCAGGATCGGAAATTTCTAGCCACCCCGGGTGTGGGCTTTATAAACAAATATAAAAAATTAAAAAATCATAACAGACCCCCCCCCCATCACTGAGCCAGGATTGGAAATTTCTAGCCACCCCGGGGGTGGGCTTTATAAAAAAATAATAAAAAAAACAAATTCATAACAGACCCCCCCCATTACTGAGCCAGGATTGGAAATGTCTAGCCACCCCGGGTGTGGGCTTGATAAAAAAAATAAAATAATAAAAAATCATAACAGACCCCCCCCCCCCCCCCCATCACAGAGCCAGGATTGGAAATTTCTAGCCACCCCGGGGGTGGGCTTTATAAAAAAATAAAAAATAAATAAAATCACAACAGACCCCCCCCCCCATCACTGAGCCAGTATTGGAAATTTCTAGCCACCCCGGGTGCGGGCTTTATAAAAAATAATAATAATAAATAAAAATAATAAAAAAAGAAAAAAAAAATCAATACAGACCCCCCAAATTACTGAGCCAGGATTGGACATTTCTAGCCACCCCGGGTGTGGGCTTTATAAAAAAAAATAAAAATAAAAATCACAACAGACCCCCCCCCCCCATCACTGAGGCAGGATTGGAAATTTCTAGCCACCCCGGGTGTGGGCTTTATAAAAAAAAATATATAAATATTAAAAAAAAAAAAAAAAAAATCATAACAGACCCCCCCCATCACAGAGCCAGGATTGGAAATTTCTAGCCACCCCGGGGGTGGGCTTTATAAAAAAAAATTAAATAAAAAAAAATCACAACAGACCCCCCCCCATCACTGAGGCAGGATTGGAAATTTCTAGCCAACCCGGGTGTGGGCTTTATAAAAAAATAAAAAATAAATGAAATCACAACAGACCCCCCCCCCCCCCCCCATCACTGAGCCAGGATTGGAAATTTCTAGCCATCCCGGGTGTGGGCTTTATAAAAAGAAATAAATAAAAAAAATTATAACAGACCCCCCCCCCATTACTGAGCCAGGATTGGGAATTTCTAGCCACCCCGGGTGTGGGCTTTATAAAAAAAAAAATATATATATTAAAAAAAAAAAAAAAAAAAATCATAACAGACCCCCCCCATCACAGAGCCAGGATTGGAAATTTCTAGCCAACCCGGGTGTGGGCTTTATAAAAAAATAAAAAATAAATAAAATCACAACAGACCCCCCCCCCCATCACTGAGCCAGGATTGGAAATTTCTAGCCACCCCGGGTGTGGGCTTTATAAAAAGAGATAAATAAAAAAAATTATAACAGACCCCCCCCATTACTGAGCCAGGATTGGAAATGTCTAGCCACCCCGGGTGTGGGCTTGATAAAAAAAATAAAATAATAAAAAATCATAACAGACCCCCCCCCCCCCCCATCACAGAGCCAGGATTGGAAATTTCTAGCCACCCCGGGGGTGGGCTTTATAAAAAAATAAAAAATAAATAAAATCACAACAGACCCCCCCCCCCATCACTGAGCCAGTATTGGAAATTTCTAGCCACCCCGGGTGCGGGCTTTATAAAAAATAATAATAATAAATAAAAATAATAAAAAAAGAAAAAAAAAATCAATACAGACCCCCCAAATTACTGAGCCAGGATTGGACATTTCTAGCCACCCCGGGTGTGGGCTTTATAAAAAAAAAATAAAAATAAAAATCACAACAGACCCCCCCCCCCCATCACTGAGGCAGGATTGGAAATTTCTAGCCACCCCGGGTGTGGGCTTTATAAAAAAAAATATATAAATATTAAAAAAAAAAAAAAAAAAATCATAACAGACCCCCCCCATCACAGAGCCAGGATTGGAAATTTCTAGCCACCCCGGGGGTGGGCTTTATAAAAAAAAATTAAATAAAAAAAAATCACAACAGACCCCCCCCCATCACTGAGGCAGGATTGGAAATTTCTAGCCAACCCGGGTGTGGGCTTTATAAAAAAATAAAAAATAAATGAAATCACAACAGACCCCCCCCCCCCCCCCCCATCACTGAGCCAGGATTGGAAATTTCTAGCCATCCCGGGTGTGGGCTTTATAAAAAGAAATAAATAAAAAAAATTATAACAGACCCCCCCCCCATTACTGAGCCAGGATTGGGAATTTCTAGCCACCCCGGGTGTGGGCTTTATAAAAAAAAATATATATATATTAAAAAAAAAAAAAAAAAAAATCATAACAGACCCCCCCCATCACAGAGCCAGGATTGGAAATTTCTAGCCAACCCGGGTGTGGGCTTTATAAAAAAATAAAAAATAAATAAAATCACAACAGACCCCCCCCCCCATCACTGAGCCAGGATTGGAAATTTCTAGCCACCCCGGGTGTGGGCTTTATAAAAAGAGATAAATAAAAAAAATTATAACAGACCCCCCCCCCATTACTGAGGCAGGATTGGAAATTTCTAGCCAACCCGGGTGTGGGCTTTATAAAAAAATAAAAAAAAAATAAAATCACAACAGACCCCCCCCCCCCCCCATCACTGAGCCAGGATTGGAAATTTCTAGCCACCCCGGGTGTGGGCTTTATAAAAAGAAATAAATAAAAAAAATTATAACAGACCCCCCCCCCATTACTGAGCCAGGATTGGGAATTTCTAGCCACCCCGGGTGTGGGCTTTATAAAAAGAAAAAAAAAAAAATCACAAAAGACCCCGCCCCCCCCATCATTGAGCCAGGATTGGAAATTTCTAGCCGCCCCGGGTGTGGGCTTTATCAAAAAAAAAAAAAAAAAAAAAAAATCATAACAGACCCCCCCCCCTCCAATACTGAGCCAGGATTGGAAATTTCTAGCCACCCAGGGTGTGGGTTTTCTAAAAAAAAAATAAAAAATGAAAAAAAATTCATAACAGACCCCCCCCCCCCCCCATTACTGAGCCAGGATTGGAAATTTCTAGCCACCCCGGGGGTGGGCTTTATAAAAAAATAATAAAAAAAACAAATTCATAAAACCCCCCCCCATTACTGAGCCAGGATTGGAAATGTCTAGCCACCCCGGGTGTGGGCTTGATAAAAAAAATAAAATAATAAAAAATAATAACAGACCCCCCCCCCCATCACAGAGCCAGGATTGGAAATTTCTAGCCACCCCGGGGGTGGGCTTTATAAAAAAAAAAATAATAAATAAAATCACAACAGACCCCCCCCCCCCCCCATCACTGAGACAGGATTGGAAATTTCTAGCCACTGCGGGTGTGGGCTTTATAAAAAAAAAAAAAAAATTATTTAAAAAAAAAATTAAAAAAATCATAACAGACCCCCCCCCATCACTGAGCCAGGATTGGAAATTTCTAGCCAACCCGGGAGTGGGCTTTATAAAAAGAAATAAATAAAAAAAATTATAACAGACCCCCCCCCCCATTACTGAGCCAGGATTGGGAATTTCTAGCCACCCCGGGTGTGGGCTTTATAAAAAGAAAAAAAAAAAAATCACAAAAGACCCCGCCCCCCCCATCATTGAGCCAGGATTGGAAATTTCTAGCCACCCCGGGTGTGGGCTTTATCAAAAAAAAAAAAAAAAAAAAAAATCATAACAGACCCCCCCCCCCCTCCAATACTGAGCCAGGATTGGAAATTTCTAGCCACCCAGGGTGTGGGTTTTCTAAAAAAAAAATAAAAAATGAAAAAAAATTCATAACAGACCCCCCCCTCCCCCCCATTACTGAGCCAGGATTGGAAATTTCTAGCCACCCCGGGGGTGGGCTTTATAAAAAAATAATAAAAAAAACAAATTCATAAACCCCCCCCCCCATTACTGAGCCAGGATTGGAAATGTCTAGCCACCCCGGGTGTGGGCTTGATAAAAAAAATAAAATAATAAAAAATAATAACAGACCCCCCCCCCCCATCACAGAGCCAGGATTGGAAATTTCTAGCCACCCCGGGGGTGGGCTTTATAAAAAAAAATAAAAAAAATAAAATCACAACAGACCCCCCCCCCCCATCACTGAGACAGGATTGGAAATTTCTAGCCACCTCGGGTTTGGGCTTTATAAAAAAAAAATAATAATAAAAAATCATAACAGACCCAACCCCCATCACTGAGCCAGGATCGGAAATTTCTAGCCACCCCGGGTGTGGACTTTATAAAAAAAAAATTAAAAAATTAAAAATCATAACAGACCCCCCCATCACTGAGCTAGGATTGGAACTTTCTAGCCACCCCGGGTGTGGGCTTTATAAAAAAAAATAAAAATAAAAATCATAACAGACCCCCCCACCCCCATCACTGAGCCAGGATTGGAAATTTCTAGCCACCCCGGGTGTGGGCTTTATAAAAAAATAATAAAAAAAACAAATTCATAACAGACCCCCCCCCCCCCCATTACGAGCCAGGATTGGAAATTTCTAGCCACCCCGGGGGTGGGCTTTATAAAAAAAAAAATAAAATAAAAAATCACAACAGACCCCCCCCCACATCACTGAGGCAGGATTGGAAATTTCTAGCCACCCCGGGTGTGGGCTTTATAAAAAAAATAATAAAATTATATTAAAAAAAAAAAAAAAAAAATCATAACAGACCCCCCCCCCCCATCACTGAGCCAGGATTGGAAATTTCTAGCCACCACGGGTGTGGGCTTTATAAAAAAAAATAATAATAATAATAACAGACCCCCCCCCCCATCACTGAGCCAGGATTGGAAATTTCTAGCCACCCCGGGTGTGGGCTTTATCAAAAAAAAAAAAAAAAAAAAAAAAATCATAACAGACCCCCCCCCCCCTCCAATACTGAGCCAGGATTGGAAATTTCTAGCCACCCAGGGTGTGGGTTTTCTAAAAAAAAAATAAAAAATGAAAAAAAATTCATAACAGACCCCCCCCCCCCCCCATTACTGAGCCAGGATTGGAAATTTCTAGCCACCCCGGGGGTGGGCTTTATAAAAAAATAATAAAAAAAACAAATCCATAAACCCCCCCCCCCATTACTGAGCCAGGATTGGAAATGTCTAGCCACCGCGGGTGTGGGCTTTATAAAAAAAAAAATGAATAAAAAAATCATAACAGACACAACCCCCATCACTGAGCCAGGATCGGAAATTTCTAGCCACCCCGGGTGTGGGCTTTATAAAAAAAAAATAAAAATAAAAAATCATAACAGACCCAACCCCCATCACTGAGCCAGGATCGGAAATTTCTAGCCACCCCGGGTGTGGGCTTTATAATTAAATATAAAAAATTAAAAAATCATAACAGACCCCACCCCCATCACAGAGTCAGGATTGGAAATTTCTAGCCACCCCGGGGTGGGCTTTATAAAAAAAAAAAATAAAAAAAAAAATCACAACAGACCCCCCCCCCCCCCATCACTGAGCCAGGATTGGAAATTTCTAGCCACCCCGGGGGTGGGCTTTATAAAAAAATAATAAAAAAAACAAATTCATAACAGACCCCCCCCAATTACTGAGCCAGGATTGGACATGTCTAGCCACCCCGGGTGTGGGCTTGATAAAAAAAATAAAATAATAAAAAATCATAACAGACACCCCCCCCCCCCCATCACAGAGCCAGGATTGGAAATTTCTAGCCACCGCGGGGGTGGGCTTTATAAAAAAATAAAAAATAAATGAAATCACAACAGACCCCCCCCCATCACTGAGACAGGATTGGAAATTTCTAGCCACCCGGGTGTGGGCTTTAAAAAAAAAAAAAAAAAAAATCATAACAGACCCCCCCCCCATCACTGAGCCAGGATTGGAAATTTCTAGCCACCTTGGTTGTGGGCTTTATAAAAAAAAAATAAAAATAAAAAATCATAACACACCCCACCCCCATCACTGAGCCAGGATTGGAAATTTCTAGCCACCCCGGGTGTGGGCTTTATAAACAAATATGAAAAAATAAAAAATCATAACAGACCCCACCCCCATCACAGAGTCAGGATTGGAAATTTCTAGCCACCCCGGGGGTGGGCTTTATAAAAAAATAAATAAATAAATAAATCACAACAGACCCCCCCCCCCCCCCATTATTGAGCCAGGATTGGAAATGTCTAGCCACCCCGGGTGTGGGCTTGATAAAAAAAATAAAATAATAAAAAATCATAACAGACCCCCCCCCCCCCCATCACAGAGCCAGGATTGGACATTTCTAGCCACCCCGGGGGTGGGCTTTATAAAAAAATAAAAAATAAATAAAATCACAACAGACCACCCCCCCCCCATCACTGAGACAGGATTGGAAATTTCTAGCCACCCCGGGTGTGGGCTTTATAAAAAAAAAAATATATATATTTAAAAAAAAAAATAAAAAAATCATAACAGACCCCCACCCATCACTGAGCCAGGATTGGAAATTTCTAGCCACCCCGGGTTTGGGCTTTATAAAAAAAAAAAAAAAAAAAAATCATAACAGACCCCACCCCCATCACTGAGCCAGGATTGGACATTTCTAGCCACCCGGGTGTGGGCTTTATAAAAAAAAAAAAAAAAAAATCATTACAGACCCCCCCCCCATCAATGAGCCAGGATTGGAAATTTCTAGCCACCCGGTTGTGGGCTTTATAAAAAAAAAAAAAAAAAATCATAACAGACCCCCCCCCCCCCCCCATCACTGAGCCAGGATTGGAAATTTCTAGCCACCCCGGGTGTGGGCTTTATAAAAATAAAATAAAAATAAAAAATCATAACAGACCCCACCCCCATCACAGAGTCAGGATTGGAAATTTCTAGCCACCCCGGGGGTGGGCTTTATAAAAAAAAATAAAATAAAAAAAAATCATAACAGACCCCCCCCCCCCTCATCACAGAGCCAGGATTGGAAATTTCTAGCCACCCCGGGTGTGGGCTTTATAAAAAAAATAATAAAATTATAAAAAAAAAAAAAAAAAAAAAATCATAACAGACCCCCCCCCCCATCACTGAGCCAGGATTGGAAATTTCTAGCCACCCCGGGTGTGGGCTTTATAAAAAAAAAAAAAAAAAAAATCATAACAGACCCCCCCCCCCATCACTGAGCCAGGATTGGAAATTTCTAGCCACCCCGAGTGTGGGCTTTATAAAAAAAAAATAAAAATAAAAAATCATAACAGACCCAACCCCCATCACTGAGCCAGGATAGGAAATTTCTAGCTACCCCGGGTGTGGGCTTTATAAAAAAAAAATAAAAAAATTAAAAATCATAACAGACCCCGCCCCCATCACAGAGCCAGGATTGGAAATTTCTAGCCACCCCGGGGGTGGGCTTTATAAAAAAAAAAATAAAAAAAAATCACAGCAGACCCCCCACCCCCCCATCACTGAGCCAGGATTGGAACTTTCTAGCCACCCTGGTTGTGGGCTTTATAAAAAAAATAAATTAAAAAAAATCATAACAGACCCCCCCCCACCCCCATCACTGAGCCAGGATTGTAAATTTCTAGCCACCCCAGGTGTGGGCTTTATAAAAAAAAAAAATAATAATAATAATAATAATAATAACAGACCACCCCCCCCCCATTACTGAGCCAGGTTTCGAAATGTCTATCCACCCCGGGTGTGGGCTTAATAATAAAAAAAAAATAATAAAAAAATCATAACAGACCCCCCCCCACCCCATCACAGAGCCAGGATTGGAAATTTCTAGCCACCCCGGGGCTGGGCTTTATAAAAAAAAAAAAAATTTAAAAAAAAATAAATAAAAAAATAAAAATTCATAACAGACCCCCACCCATTCCTGAGCCAGGATTGGAAATTTCTAGCCAACCCGGGTGTGGGCTTTATAAAAAAAAAAAAAAAAAAAAGATAACAAATCCCCCCCCCCACCCCCATCACTGAGACAGGATTGGAAATTTCTAGCCACCCCGGGGGTGGGCTTTATAAAAAAATAATAAAAAAAACAAATTCATAACAGACCCCCCCATTACTGAGCCAGGATTGGAAATTTCTAGCCACCACGGGTATGGGCTTTATAAAAAAAAAAAAAAAAAAAAAAATCACAACAGACCCCCCCCCCCCCATCACTGAGGCAGGATTGGAAATTTCTAGCCACCCCGGGTGTGGGCTTTATAAAAAAAAAAAAAAAAATCATAACAGACCCCACCCCCATCACTGAGCCAGGATTGGAAATTTCTAGCCACCCGGGTGTGGGCTTTATAAAAAAAAAAAAAAAAATCATAACAGACCCCCCCCCCCATCACAGAGCCAGGATTTGAAATTTCTAGCCACCCCGGGTGTGGGCTTTATAAAAAAAAAAAATAAATAAAAAATCATAACAGACCCAACCCCCATCACTGAGCCAGAATCGGAAATTTCTAGCCACCCCGGGTGTGGGCTTTATAAAAAAAAAATAAAAAAAATAAAAATCATAACAGACCCCACCCCCATCACAGAGCCAGGATTGGAAATTTCTAGTCACCCCGGGGGTGGGCTTTATAAAAAAAAATAAAATAAAAAAAAATCACAGCAGACCCCCCCCCCATCACTGAGCCAGGATTGGAACTTTCTAGCCACCCCGGGGGTGGGCTTTATAAAAAAAAAAGAAAAAAAAAAAATTCATAACAGACCCCCTCCATTACTGAGCTAGGATTGGAAATGTCTGGCCACCATGGGTGTGGGCTTGATAAAAAAATGTTTTAAAAAAAAAAATCATAACAGACCCCCCCCCCCATCACAGAGCCAGGATTGGAAATTTCTAGCCAACCCGGGGGTGGGCTTTATAAAAAAAAAAAAAAAAAAAATCATAACAGACCCCCCCCCCACCCCCATCACTGAGCCAGGATTGGAAATTTCTAGCCACCTCAGGTGTGGGCTTTATAAAAAAATAATAAAAAAAACAAATTCATAACAGACCCCCCCCATTACTGAGCCAAGATTGGAAATTTCTAGCCACCCCGGGGGTGGGCTTTATAAAAAAAAAAAAAAAAAAAAAAAATCACAACAGACCCCCCCCCTCCATCACTTAGCCAGGATTGGAACTTTCTAGCCACCCCGGGTGTGGGCTTTATAAAAAAAAAATAAAAAAATTAAAAATCATAACAGACCCCACCCCCATCACAGAGCCAGGATTGGAAATTTCTAGCCACCCCGGGGGTGGTCTTTATAAAAAAAAATAAAAATAAAAAAAATCACAACAGACCCCCCCCCCCCCCCCATCACTGAGCCAGGATTGGAAATTTCTAGCCACCCGGGTGTGGGCTTTATAAAGAAAAAAAAAAAAAAATCATAACAGACCCCCCCCTCCCCCCATCACTGAGCCAGGATTGGAAATTTCTAGCCACCCCGGGTGTGGGCTTTATAAAAAAAAAAAAAAACTAAAAAATCATAACAGACCCCACCCCCATCACTGAGCCAGGATCGGAAATTTCTAGCCACCCCGGGTGTGGGCTTTATAAAAAAATAATAAAAAAAACAAATTCATAACAGACCCCCCCATTACTGAGCCAGGATTGGAAATGACTAGCCACCCCGGGTGTGGGCTTGATAAAAAAAAAAATAAAATAAAAAATCACAACAGACCCCCCCCCCCCCCCCCATCAATGAGCCAGGATTGGAAATTTCTAGCCACCCGGGTGTGGGCTTTATAAAGAAAAAAAAAAAAAAATCATAACAGACCCCCCCCTCCCCCCATCACTGAGCCAGGATTGGAAATTTCTAGCCACCCCGGGTGTGGGCTTTATAAAAAATAAAAAAAAATAAAAAATCATAACAGACCCCACCCCCATCACTGAGCCAGGATCGGAAATTTCTAGCCACCCCGGGTGTGGGCTTTATAAAAAAATAATAAAAAAAACAAATTCATAACAGACCCCCCCATTACTGAGCCAGGATTGGAAATGACTAGCCACCCCGGGTGTGGGCTTGATAAAAAAAAAAAAATAATAAAAAATCATAAAAGACCCCCCCCCCCCATCACAGAGCCAGGATCAAAGAGCCAGGATTGGAAATGTCTAGCCACCCCGGGGGTGGGCTTTATAAAAAATAAAAAATAAAAATTTTAAAAAAAAAATTAAAAAAATCATAACAGACCCCCCCCATCACTGAGCCAGGATTGGAAATTTCTAGCCACCCCGGGTGTGGGCTTTATAAAAAATAAAAAAAATAAAAATCATAACAGACCCCACCCCCATCACTGAGCCAGGATTGGAAATTTCTAGCCACCCGGGTGTGGGCTTTATAAAGAAAAATAAAAAAAATCATAACAGACCCCCCCCCGCCCCAATCACTGAGCCAGGATTGGAAATTTCTAGCCACCCCGGGTGTGGGCTTTATAAAAAATAAAAAAAAATAAAAAATCATAACAGACCCCACCCCCATCACTGAGCCAGGATCGGAAATTTCTAGCCACCCCGGGTGTGGGCTTTATAAAAAAAAAATAAAAAAATTAAAAATCATAACAGACCCCACCCCCATCACAGAGCCAGGATTCTAAATTTCTAGCCACCCGGGGGTGGGCTTTATAAAAAAAAATAAAATAAAAAAAATCACAACAGACCCCCCCCCATCACTGAGCCAGGATTGGAAATTTCTAGCCACCCGGTTGTGGGCTTTATAAAAAAAAAAAAAAAAATCATCACAGACCCCCCCCCCCCCCAATCACTGAGCCAGGAATCGAAATTTCTAGCCCCCCGGGTGTGGGCTTTATAAAAAAATAATAAAAAAAACAAATTCATAACAGACCCCCCCCCATTACTGAGCCCGGATTGGAAATGACTAGCCACCCCGGGTGTGGGCTTGATAAAAAAAATAAAATAATAAAAAATCATAACAGACCCCCCCCCCCCCATCACAGAGCCATGATTGGACATTTCTAGCCACACCGGGGTTGGGCTTTATAAAAAAAAAAAAATAAAAAAAAATCACAACAGACCCCCCCCCCCCCCCATCACTGAGCCAGGATTGGAACTTTCTAGCCACCCCGGGTGTGGGCTTTATAAAAAAAATAAAATAAAAAAAATCATAACAGACCCCCCCCCACCCCATCACTGAGCCAGGATTGGAAATTTCTAGCCACCCCAGGTGTGGGCTTTATAAAAAAATAATAAAAAAAAAAAAATTCATAACAGACCCCCCCCCATTACTGAGCCAGGAATCGAAATTTCTAGCCCCCCGGGTGTGGGCTTGATAAAAAAAATAAAATAATAAAAAATCATAACAGACCCCCCCCCCCCCCATCACAGAGCCAGGATTGGACATTTCTAGCCACCCCGGGGTTGGGCTTTATAAAAAAAAAAAAATAAAAAAAAATCACAACAGACCCCCCCCCCCCCATCACTGAGCCAGGATTGGAAATTTCTAGCCACCCCGGGTGTGGGCTTTATAAAAAAAATAAAAAAAATCATAACAGACCCCCCCCCCACCCCCATCACTGAGCCAGGATTGGAAATTTCTAACCACCCCGGGGGTGGGCTTTATAAAAAAATAATAAAAAAAACAAATTCTTAACAGACCCCCCCCCCCATTACTGAGCCAGGATTGGAAATGTCTAGCCACCCCGGGTGTGGGCTTTATAAAAAAAAAAAAAAAAAAAAAAATCATAACAGACCCCAACCCCAACACTGAGCCAGGATTGGAAATTTCTAGCCACCCGGGTGTGGGCTTTATAAAAAAAAATAAAAAAAATCATAACAGACCCCCCCCCCCCCCATCACTGAGCCAGGATTGGAAATTTCTAGCCACCCCGGGTGTGGGCTTTATAAAAAAAAAAAAAAAAAAAAATCATAAGAGACCCAACCCCCATCACTGAGCCAGGATTGGAAATTTCTAGCCACCCCGGGGGTGGGCTTTATAAAAAAAAAAAAAAATTATTAAAAAAAAAAATTAAAAAAAATCATAACAGACCCCCCCCCATCACTGAGCCAGGATTGGAAATTTCTAGCCACCCCGGGTGTGGGCTTTATAAAAAAAAAAAAAAAAAAAAAATCATAACAGACCCCACCCCCATCACTGAGCCAGGATTGGAAATTTCTAGCCACCCGGGTGTGGGCTTTATAAAAATAAAATAAAAATAAAAAATCATAAGAGACCCAACCCCCATCACTGAGCCAGGTTTGGAACTTTCTAGCCACCCCGGGTGTGGGCTTTATAAAAAAAAAAAAAAAAAAAATCATAACAGACCCCCCCCCCACCCCCATCACTGAGCCAGGAATCGAAATTTCTAGCCCCCCGGGTGTGGGCTTTATAAAAAAATAATAAAAAAAACAAATTCATAACAGACCCCCCCCCATTACTGAGCCCGGATTGGAAATGACTAGCCACCCCGGGTGTGGGCTTGATAAAAAAAATAAAATAATAAAAAATCATAACAGACCCCCCCCCCCCCCCATCACAGAGCCATGATTGGACATTTCTAGCCACACCGGGGTTGGGCTTTATAAAAAAAAAAAAAAAAAAAAAAATCACAACAGACCCCCCCACCCCCCCATCACTGAGCCAGGATTGGAACTTTCTAGCCACCCCGGGTGTGGGCTTTATAAAAAAAATAAAATAAAAAAAATCATAACAGACCCCCCCCCCACCCCCATCACTGAGCCAGGATTGGAAATTTCTAGCCACCCCAGGTGTGGGCTTTATAAAAAAAAAAAATAATAATAATAATAATAATAATAACAGACCACCCCCCCCCCATTACTGAGCCAGGTTTCGAAATGTCTATCCACCCCGGGTGTGGGCTTAATAATAAAAAAAAAATAATAAAAAAATCATAACAGACCCCCCCCCACCCCATCACAGAGCCAGGATTGGAAATTTCTAGCCACCCCGGGGCTGGGCTTTATAAAAAAAAAAAAATTTTAAAAAAAATAAATAAAAAAATAAAAATTCATAACAGACCCCCACCCATTCCTGAGCCAGGATTGGAAATTTCAAGCCAACCCGGGTGTGGGCTTTATAAAAAAAAAAAAAAAAAAAAGATAACAAATCCCCCCCCCCACCCCCATCACTGAGACAGGATTGGAAATTTCTAGCCACCCCGGGGGTGGGCTTTATAAAAAAATAATAAAAAAAACAAATTCATAACAGACCCCCCCATTACTGAGCCAGGATTGGAAATTTCTAGCCACCACGGGTATGGGCTTTATAAAAAAAAAAAAAAAAAAAAAATCACAACAGACCCCCCCCCCCCCATCACTGAGGCAGGATTGGAAATTTCTAGCCACCCCGGGTGTGGGCTTTAAAAAAAAAATAATAACATTATTTTTTTTTAAAAATAAAAAAATCATAACAGACCCCCCCCCCATCACTGAGCCAGGATTGGAAATTTCTAGCCACCCCGGGTGTGGGCTTTATAAAAAAAAAAAAAAAAAATCATAACAGACCCCACCCCCATCACTGAGCCAGGATTGGAAATTTCTAGCCACCCGGGTGTGGGCTTTATAAAAAAAAAAAAAAAAATCATAACAGACCCCCCCCCCATCACAGAGCCAGGATTTGAAATTTCTAGCCACCCCGGGTGTGGGCTTTATAAAAAAAAAAAATAAATAAAAAATCATAACAGACCCAACCCCCATCACTGAGCCAGAATCGGAAATTTCTAGCCACCCCGGGTGTGGGCTTTATAAAAAAAAAATAAAAAAAATAAAAATCATAACAGACCCCACCCCCATCACAGAGCCAGGATTGGAAATTTCTAGTCACCCCGGGGGTGGGCTTTATAAAAAAAAATAAAATAAAAAAAAATCACAGCAGACCCCCCCCCCATCACTGAGCCAGGATTGGAACTTTCTAGCCACCCCGGGGGTGGGCTTTATAAAAAAAAAAGAAAAAAAAAAAATTCATAACAGACCCCCTCCATTACTGAGCTAGGATTGGAAATGTCTGGCCACCATGGGTGTGGGCTTGATAAAAAAATGTTTTAAAAAAAAAAATCATAACAGACCCCCCCCCCCATCACAGAGCCAGGATTGGAAATTTCTAGCCAACCCGGGGGTGGGCTTTATAAAAAAAAAAAAAAAAAAAATCATAACAGACCCCCCCCCCACCCCCATCACTGAGCCAGGATTGGAAATTTCTAGCCACCTCAGGTGTGGGCTTTATAAAAAAATAATAAAAAAAACAAATTCATAACAGACCCCCCCCATTACTGAGCCAAGATTGGAAATTTCTAGCCACCCCGGGGGTGGGCTTTATAAAAAAAATAAAAATAAAAAAAAATCACAACAGACCCCCCCCCTCCATCACTTAGCCAGGATTGGAACTTTCTAGCCACCCCGGGTGTGGGCTTTATAAAAAAAAAATAAAAAAATTAAAAATCATAACAGACCCCACCCCCATCACAGAGCCAGGATTGGAAATTTCTAGCCACCCCGGGGGTGGTCTTTATAAAAAAAAATAAAAATAAAAAAAATCACAACAGACCCCCCCCCCCCCCATCACTGAGCCAGGATTGGAAATTTCTAGCCACCCGGGTGTGGGCTTTATAAAGAAAAAAAAAAAAAAATCATAACAGACCCCCCCCTCCCCCCATCACTGAGCCAGGATTGGAAATTTCTAGCCACCCCGGGTGTGGGCTTTATAAAAAAAAAAAATAAATAAAAAATCATAACAGACCCCACCCCCATCACTGAGCCAGGATCGGAAATTTCTAGCCACCCCGGGTGTGGGCTTTATAAAAAAATAATAAAAAAAACAAATTCATAACAGACCCCCCCATTACTGAGCCAGGATTGGAAATGACTAGCCACCCCGGGTGTGGGCTTGATAAAAAAAAAAATAAAATAAAAAATCACAACAGACCCCCCCCCCCCCCCCCATCAATGAGCCAGGATTGGAAATTTCTAGCCACCCGGGTGTGGGCTTTATAAAGAAAAAAAAAAAAAAATCATAACAGACCCCCCCCTCCCCCCATCACTGAGCCAGGATTGGAAATTTCTAGCCACCCCGGGTGTGGGCTTTATAAAAAATAAAAAAAAATAAAAAATCATAACAGACCCCACCCCCATCACTGAGCCAGGATCGGAAATTTCTAGCCACCCCGGGTGTGGGCTTTATAAAAAAATAATAAAAAAAACAAATTCATAACAGACCCCCCCATTACTGAGCCAGGATTGGAAATGACTAGCCACCCCGGGTGTGGGCTTGATAAAAAAAAATAAATAATAAAAAATCATAAAAGACCCCCCCCCCCCATCACAGAGCCAGGATCAAAGAGCCAGGATTGGAAATGTCTAGCCACCCCGGGGGTGGGCTTTATAAAAAATAAAAAATAAAAATTTAAAAAAAAAAATTAAAAAAATCATAACAGACCCCCCCCATCACTGAGCCAGGATTGGAAATTTCTAGCCACCCCGGGTGTGGGCTTTATAAAAAATAAAAAAAATAAAAATCATAACAGACCCCACCCCCATCACTGAGCCAGGATTGGAAATTTCTAGCCACCCGGGTGTGGGCTTTATAAAAAAAAATAAAAAAAATCATAACAGACCCCCCCCCCCCCCAATCACTGAGCCAGGATTGGAAATTTCTAGCCACCCCGGGTGTGGGCTTTATAAAAAATAAAAAAAAATAAAAAATCATAACAGACCCCACCCCCATCACTGAGCCAGGATCGGAAATTTCTAGCCACCCCGGGTGTGGGCTTTATAAAAAAAAAATAAAAAAATTAAAAATCATAACAGACCCCACCCCCATCACAGAGCCAGGATTCTAAATTTCTAGCCACCCGGGGGTGGGCTTTATAAAAAAAAATAAAATAAAAAAAATCACAACAGACCCCCCCCCATCACTGAGCCAGGATTGGAAATTTCTAGCCACCCGGTTGTGGGCTTTATAAAAAAAAAAAAAAAAATCATCACAGACCCCCCCCCCCCCCAATCACTGAGCCAGGAATCGAAATTTCTAGCCCCCCGGGTGTGGGCTTTATAAAAAAATAATAAAAAAAACAAATTCATAACAGACCCCCCCCCATTACTGAGCCCGGATTGGAAATGACTAGCCACCCCGGGTGTGGGCTTGATAAAAAAAATAAAATAATAAAAAATCATAACAGACCCCCCCCCCCCCATCACAGAGCCATGATTGGACATTTCTAGCCACACCGGGGTTGGGCTTTATAAAAAAAAAAAAAAAAAAAAAAATCACAACAGACCCCCCCCCCCCCCCATCACTGAGCCAGGATTGGAACTTTCTAGCCACCCCGGGTGTGGGCTTTATAAAAAAAATAAAATAAAAAAAATCATAACAGACCCCCCCCCACCCCATCACTGAGCCAGGATTGGAAATTTCTAGCCACCCCAGGTGTGGGCTTTATAAAAAAATAATAAAAAAAAAAAAATTCATAACAGACCCCCCCCCATTACTGAGCCAGGAATCGAAATTTCTAGCCCCCCGGGTGTGGGCTTGATAAAAAAAATAAAATAATAAAAAATCATAACAGACCCCCCCCCCCCCCATCACAGAGCCAGGATTGGACATTTCTAGCCACCCCGGGGTTGGGCTTTATAAAAAAAAAAAAATAAAAAAAAATCACAACAGACCCCCCCCCCCCATCATTGAGCCAGGATTGGAAATTTCTAGCCACCCCGGGTGTGGGCTTTATAAAAAAAATAAAAAAAATCATAACAGACCCCCCCCCCACCCCCATCACTGAGCCAGGATTGGAAATTTCTAGCCACCCCGGGGGTGGGCTTTATAAAAAAAAAAAAAAAAAAAATCATAAGAGACCCAACCCCCATCACTGAGCCAGGATTGGAAATTTCTAGCCACCCCGGGGGTGGGCTTTATAAAAAAAAAAAAAAATTATTAAAAAAAAAAATTAAAAAAAATCATAACAGACCCCCCCCCATCACTGAGCCAGGATTGGAAATTTCTAGCCACCCCGGGTGTGGGCTTTATAAAAAAAAAAATAAAAAAAAAATCATAACAGACCCCACCCCCATCACTGAGCCAGGATTGGAAATTTCTAGCCACCCGGGTGTGGGCTTTATAAAAATAAAATAAAAATAAAAAATCATAAGAGACCCAACCCCCATCACTGAGCCAGGTTTGGAACTTTCTAGCCACCCCGGGTGTGGGCTTTATAAAAAAAAAAAAAAAAAAAATCATAACAGACCCCCCCCCCACCCCCATCACTGAGCCAGGAATCGAAATTTCTAGCCCCCCGGGTGTGGGCTTTATAAAAAAATAATAAAAAAAACAAATTCATAACAGACCCCCCCCCATTACTGAGCCCGGATTGGAAATGACTAGCCACCCCGGGTGTGGGCTTGATAAAAAAAATAAAATAATAAAAAATCATAACAGACCCCCCCCCCCCCCCATCACAGAGCCATGATTGGACATTTCTAGCCACACCGGGGTTGGGCTTTATAAAAAAGAAAAATAAAAAAAAAATCACAACAGACCCCCCCCCCCCCCCATCACTGAGCCAGGATTGGAACTTTCTAGCCACCCCGGGTGTGGGCTTTATAAAAAAAATAAAATAAAAAAAATCATAACAGACCCCCCCCCACCCCCATCACTGAGCCAGGATTGGAAATTTCTAGCCACCCCGGGTGTGGGCTTTATAAAAAAATAATAAAAAAAAAAAAATTCATAACAGACCCCCCCCCATTACTGAGCCAGGAATCGAAATTTCTAGCCCCCCGGGTGTGGGCTTGATAAAAAAAATAAAATAATAAAAAATCATAACAGACCCCCCCCCCCCCCCATCACAGAGCCAGGATTGGACATTTCTAGCCACCCCGGGGTTGGGCTTTATAAAAAAAAAAAAATAAAAAAAAATCACAACAGACCCCCCCCCCCCATCACTGAGCCAGGATTGGAAATTTCTAGCCACCCCGGGTGTGGGCTTTATAAAAAAATAATAAAAAAAACAAATTCTTAACAGACCCCCCCCCCATTACTGAGCCAGGATTGGAAATGTCTAGCCACCCCGGGTGTGGGCTTTATAAAGAAAAAAAATAAAAAAAATCATAACAGACCCCACCCCCATCACTGAGCCAGGATTGGAAATTTCTAGCCACCCGGGTGTGGGCTTTATAAAAAAAAAAAAAAAAAAATCATAACAGACCCCCCCCCCCCCCCCCATCACTGAGCCAGTATTGGAAATTTCTAGCCACCCCTGGTGTGGGCTTTATAAAAAAAAAAAAAAAAAAAAAAATCATAACAGACCCCACCCCCATCACAGAGCCAGGATTGGAAATTTCTAGCCACCCCGGGGGTGGGCTTTTTAAAAAAATAAAAATAAAAAAAAAATCACAACAGACCACCCCCCATCACTGAGCCAGTATTGGAAATTTCTAGCCACCCCTGGTGTGGGCTTTATAAAAAAAAAAAAAAAAAAAAATCATAACAGACCCCCCCCCCACCCCCATCACTGAGCCAGGATTGGAAATTTCTAGCCAACCCGGGTGTGGGCTTTATAAAAAAATTATTAAAAAAACAAATTCATAACAGACCCCCCCCATTACTGAGCCAGGATTGGTAATGACTAGCCACCCCGGGTGTGGGCTTGATATAAAAATAAAAAAAATAAAAAATCACAACAGACCCCCCCCCCCCATCACTGAGGAAGGATTGGAAATTTCTAGCCACCTCTGGTGTGGGCTTTATAAAAAAAATAAAAAAATAAAAAATCATAACAGACCCCACCCCCATCACTGAGCCAGGATTGGAAATTTCTAGCCACCCGGGTGTGGGCTTTATAAAAAAAAAAATAAAAAAAAAATCATAACAGACCCCACCCCCATCACAGAGCCAGGATTGGAAATTTCTAGCCACCCTGGGGGTGGGCTTTATAAAAAATAAAAAATAAATATTTAAAAAAAAAAATTAAAAAAATCATAACAGACCCCCCCCATCACTGAGCCAGGATTGGAAATTTCTAGCCACCCCGGGTGTGGGCTTTATAAAAAAAAAAAAAAAAAAAAAATCATAACAGACCCCAACCCCAACACTGAGCCAGGATTGGAAATTTCTAGCCACCCCGGGTGTGGGCTTTATAAAAAAAAAAAAAAAAAAAAATCATAAGAGACCCAACCCCCATCACTGAGCCAGGATTGGAAATTTCTAGCCACCCCGGGGGTGGGCTTTATAAAAAAAAAAAAAAAATATTAAAAAAAAAATTTAAAAAAAATCATAACAGACCCCCCCCATCACTGAGCCAGGATTGGAAATTTCTAGCCACCCGGGTGTGGGCTTTATAAAAAAAAAAAATAATAAATCATAACAGACCCAACCCCCATCACTGAGCCAGGATTGGAACTTTCTAGCCACCCCGGGTGTGGGCTTTATAAAAAAAAAAAAAAAAAAAAATCATAACAGACACCCCCCCCACCCACATCACTGAGCCAGGAATCGAAATTTCTAGCCACCCCAGGGGTGGGCTTTATAAAAATATAATAAAAAAAACAAATTCTGAACAGACCCCCCCCCATTACTGAGCCAGGATTGGAAATGTCTAGCCACCCCGGGTGTGGGCTTGATAAAAAAAATAAAATAATAAAAAATCATAACAGACCCCCCCCCCCCCCCCATCACAGAGCCAGGATTGGAAATTTCTAGCCACCCCGGGGGTGGGCTTTATAAAAAAATAAAAATAAAATAAAATCACAACAGACCCCCCCCCCCCCATCACTGAGGCAGGATTGGAAATTTCTAGCCACCCCGGGTGTGGGCTTTCTAAAAAAGAAAAAAAAAAAATCATAACAGACCCCACCCCCATCACTGAGCCAGGATTGGAAATTTCTAGCCACCCGGGTGTGGGCTTTATAAAAAAAAAAAAAAAAAAAAAAAAATCACAACAGACCCCCCCCCCATCACTGAGCCAGGATTGGAACTTTCTAGCCACCCCGGGTGTGGGCTTTATAAAAAAAAAAAAAAAAAAAATCATAACAGACCCCCCCCCCACCCCCATCACTGAGCCAGGAATCGAAATTTCTAGCCCCCCGGGTGTGGGCTTTATAAAAAAATAATAAAAAAAACAAATTCATAACAGACCCCCCCCCATTACTGAGCCAGGATTGGAAATGACTAGCCACCCCGGGTGTGGGCTTGATAAAAAAAATAAAATAATAAAAAATTATAACAGACCCCCCCCCCCCCCCATCACAGAGCCAGGATTGGACATTTCTAGCCACCCCGGGGTTGGGCTTTATAAAAAAAAAAAATAAAAAAAAAATCACAACAGACCCCCCCCCCCATCACAGAGCCAGGATTGGAAATTTCTAGCCACCCCGGGGGTGGGCTTTATAAAAAAAATAATAAAATTATTTAAAATTTTTTTTTTAAAAATCATAACAGACCCCCCCCCATCACTGAGCCAGGATTGGAAATTTCTAGCCACCCCGGGGGTGGGCTTTATAAAAAAAAATAAAAAAATAAAAAATCACAACAGACCCCCCCCCCCCCCATCACTGAGCCAGGATTGGAACTTTCTAGCCACCCCGGGTGTGGGCTTTATAAAAAAAAAAAATAAAAAAAATCATAACAGACCCCCCCCCACCCCCATCACTGAGCCAGGATTGGAAATTTCTAGCCACCCCGGGTGTGGGCTTTATAAAAAAGAAAAAAAAAAAAAATCATAACAGACCCCCCCCCATCACTGAGCCAGGATTGGAAATTTCTAGCCACCCCGGGGGTGGGCTTTATAAAAAAAAATAAAAAAATTAAAAATCACAACAGACCCCCCCCCCCCCATCACTGAGCCAGGATTGGAACTTTCTAGCCACCCCGGGTGTGGGCTTTATAAAAAAAAAAAATAAAAAAAATCACAACAGACCCCCCCCCCCCCATCACTGAGCCAGGATTGGAACTTTCTAGCCACCCCGGGTGTGGGCTTTATAAAAAAGAAAAAAAAAAAAAATCATAACAGACCCCACCCCCATCACTGAGCCAGGATTGGAAATTTCTAGCCACCCGGGTGTGGGCTTTATAAAAAAAAAAAAATTAAAAAAAAAATCACAACAGACCCCCCCCCATCACTGAGCCAGGATTGGAACTTTCTAGCCACCCCGGGTGTGGGCTTTATAAAAAAAAAAAAAAAAAAAAATCATAACAGACCCCCCCCCACCCCCATCACTGAGCCAGGAATCGAAATTTCTAGCCCCCCGGGTGTGGGCTTTATAAAAAAATAATAAAAAAAACAAATTCATAACAGACCCCCCCCCATTACTGAGCCAGGATTGGAAATGACTAGCCACCCCGGGTGTGGGCTTGATAAAAAAAATAAAATAATAAAAAATCATAACAGACCCCCCCCCCCCCCCCCATCACAGAGCCAGGATTGGACATTTCTAGCCACCCCGGGGTTGGGCTTTATAAAAAAAAAAAAAAAAAAAAAATCACAACAGACCCCCCCCCCCCCATCACTGAGCCAGGATTGGAACTTTCTAGCCACCCCGGGTGTGGGCTTTATAAAAAAAATAAAATAAAAAAAATCATAACAGACCCCCCCCACCCCCATCACTGAGGCAGGATTGGAAATTTCTAGCCACCTCGGGTGTGGGCTTTATACAAAAAATAATAAAATAAAAAAAATAAAAAAATAAAAAAATAAAAATTCATAACAGATCCCCACCCATCACTGAGCCAGGATTGGAAATTTCTAGCCACCTCTGGTGTGGGCTTTATAAAAAAAAATAAATTAAAAAATCATAACAGACCCCCCCCCCCCATCACTGAGCCAGGATTGGAAATTTCTAGCCAGCCCGGGTGTGGGCTTTATAAAAAAAAAAAAAAAAAAATCATAACAGACCCCACCCCCATCACTGAGCCAGGATTGTAAATTTCTAGGCACCCCGGGTGTGGGCTTTATAAAAAAAATAAAAAAATAAAAAATCATAACAGACCCCACCCCCATCACTGAGCCAGGATTGGAAATTTCTAGCCACCGGGTGTGGGCTTTATAAAAAAAAAAAAAAAAAAAAAATCATAAGAGACCCGACCCCCATCACTGAGCCAGGATTGGAACTTTCTAGCCACCCCGGGTGTGGGCTTTATAAAAAAAAAAAAAAAAAAAAAAATCATAACAGACCCCCCCCCCACCCCCATCACTGAGCCAGGAATCGAAATTTCTAGCCCCCCGGGTGTGGGCTTTATAAAAAAATAATAAAAAAAACAAATTCATAACAGACCCCCCCCCATTACTGAGCCAGGATTGGAAATGACTAGCCACCCCGGGTGTGGGCTTGATAAAAAAAATAAAATAATAAAAAATCATAACAGACCCCCCCCCCCCATCACAGAGCCAGGATTGGACATTTCTAGCCACCCCGGGGTTGGGCTTTATAAAAAAAAAAAAAAAAAAAAAAATCACAACAGACCCCCCCAACCCCCATCACTGAGCCAGGATTGGAAATTTCTAGCCACCCCGGGGGTGGGCTTTATAAAAAAATAATAAAAAAAACAAATTCTTAACAGACCCCACCCCCATCACTGAGCCAGGATTGGAAATTTCTAGCCACCCGGGTGTGGGCTTTATAAAAAAAAAAAAAAAAAAAATCATAACAGACCCCCCCCCCCCCCATCACTGAGCCAGTATTGGAAATTTCTAGCCACCCCTGGTGTGGGCTTTATAAAAAAAAAAAATAAAAAAAAAATCATAACAGACCCCACCCCCATCACAGAGCCAGGATTGGAAATTTCTAGCCACCCCGGGGGTGGGCTTTTTTAAAAAAAAAAAAAAAAAAAAAAAATCACAACAGACCACCCCCCATCACTGAGCCAGTATTGGAAATTTCTAGCCACCCCTGGTGTGGGCTTTATAAAAAAAAAAAAAAAAAAAAATCATAACAGACCCCCCCCCCACCCCCATCACTGAGCCAGGATTGGAAATTTCTAGCCAACCCGGGTGTCGGCTTTATAAAAAAATAATTAAAAAAACAAATTCATAACAGACCCCCCCCATTACTGAGCCAGGATTGGTAATGACTAGCCACCCCGGGTGTGGGCTTGATAAAAAAATAAAAAAAATAAAAAATCACAACAGACCCCACCCCCATCACTGAGCCAGGATTGTAAATTTCTAGCCACCCCGGGTGTGGGCTTTATAAAAAAAATAAAAAAATAAAAAATCATAACAGACCCCACCCCCATCACTGAGCCAGGATTGGAAATTTCTAGCCACCCGGGTGTGGGCTCTATAAAAAAAAAAAAAAAAAAAAAAATCATAACAGACCCCACCCCCATCACAGAGCCAGGATTGGAAATTTCTAGCCACCCTGGGGGTGGGCTTTATAAAAAATAAAAAATAAATATTTAAATTTTTTTTTTTTAAAAATCATAACAGACCCCCCCCATCACTGAGCCAGGATTGGAAATTTCTAGCCACCCCGGGTGTGGGCTTTATAAAAAAAAAAAAAAAAAAAAAATCATAACAGACCCCAACCCCAACACTGAGCCAGGATTGGAAATTTCTTGCCACCCGGGTGTGGGCTTTATAAAAAAAAAAAAAAAAAAAATCATAACAGACCCCCCCCCCCCCATCACTGAGCCAGGATTGGAAATTTCTAGCCACCCCGGGTGTGGGCTTTATAAAAAAAAAAAAAAAAAAAAATCATAAGAGACCCAACCCCCATCACTGAGCCAGGATTGGAAATTTCTAGCCACCCCGGGGGTGGGCTTTATAAAAAAAAAAAATATATATTAAAAAAAAAAATTAAAAAAAATCATAACAGACCCCCCCCCATCACTGAGCCAGGATTGGAAATTTCTAGCCACCCCGGGTGTGGGCTTTATAAAAAAAAAAAAAAAAAAAATCATAACAGACCCCCCCCCCCCCCATCACTGAGCCAGGATTGGAAATTTCTAGCCACCCCGGGTGTGGGCTTTATAAAAAAAAAAAAAAAAAAAAATCATAAGAGACCCAACCCCCATCACTGAGCCAGGATTGGAAATTTCTAGCCACCCCGGGGGTGGGCTTTATAAAAAAAAAAAATATATATTAAAAAAAAAAATTTAAAAAAATCATAACAGACCCCCCCCATCACTGAGCCAGGATTGGAAATTTCTAGCCACCCCGGGTGTGGGCTTTATAAAAAAAAAAAAAAAAAAAAATCATAACAGACCCCACCCCCATCACTGAGCCAGGATTGGAAATTTCTAGCCACCCGGGTGTGGGCTCTATAAAAAAAAAAAAAAAAAAAAAAATCATAACAGACCCCACCCCCATCACAGAGCCAGGATTGGAAATTTCTAGCCACCCTGGGGGTGGGCTTTATAAAAAATAAAAAATAAATATTTAAATTTTTTTTTTTAAAAAATCATAACAGACCCCCCCCATCACTGAGCCAGGATTGGAAATTTCTAGCCACCCCGGGTGTGGGCTTTATAAAAAAAAAAAAAAAAAAAAAATCATAACAGACCCCAACCCCAACACTGAGCCAGGATTGGAAATTTCTTGCCACCCGGGTGTGGGCTTTATAAAAAAAAAAAAAAAAAAAATCATAACAGACCCCCCCCCCCCATCACTGAGCCAGGATTGGAAATTTCTAGCCACCCCGGGTGTGGGCTTTATAAAAAAAAAAAAAAAAAAAAATCATAAGAGACCCAACCCCCATCACTGAGCCAGGATTGGAAATTTCTAGCCACCCCGGGGGTGGGCTTTATAAAAAAAAAAAATATATATTAAAAAAAAAAATTAAAAAAAATCATAACAGACCCCCCCCATCACTGAGCCAGGATTGGAAATTTCTAGCCACCCCGGGTGTGGGCTTTATAAAAAAAAAAAAAAAAAAAAATCATAACAGACCCCACCCCCATCACTGAGCCAGGATTGGAAATTTCTAACCCGGGTGTGGGCTTTATAAAAATAAAATAAAAATAAAAAATCATAAGAGACCCAACCCCCATCACTGAGCCAGGATTGGAACTTTCTAGCCACCCCGGGTGTGGGCTTTATAAAAAAAATAAATAAAAAAAATCATAACAGACCCCCCCCCCACCCCCATCACTGAGCCAGGAATCGAAATTTCTAGCCACCCCGGGGGTGGGCTTTATAAAAAAATAATAAAAAAAACAAATTCTTAACAGACCCCCCCCCATTACTGAGCCAGGATTGGAAATGTCTAGCCAACCGGGGTGTGGGCTTTATAAAAAAAAAAAAAATTAAAAAAAAATCACAACAGACCCCCCCCCATCACTGAGCCAGGATTGGAACTTTCTAGCCACCCCGGGTGTGGGCTTTATGAAAAAAAAAAAAAAAAAAATCATAACAGACCCCCCCCCCCACCCCCATCACTGAGCCAGGAATCGAAATTTCTAGCCCCCCGGGTGTGGGCTTTATAAAAAAATTATAAAAAAAACAAATTCATAAGAGACCCCCCCCCATTACTGAGCCAGGATTGGAAATGACTAGCCACCCCGGGTGTGGGCTTGATAAAAAAAATAAAATAATAAAAAATTATAACAGACCCCCCCCCCCATCACAGAGCCAGGATTGGACATTTCTAGCCACCCCGGGGTTGGGCTTTATAAAAAAAAAAAAAAAAAAAAAAATCACAACAGACCCCCCCCCCCCCCCCATCACTGAGCCAGGATTGGAACTTTCTAGCCACCCCGGGTGTGGGCTTTATAAAAAAAAAAAAATAAAAAAAATCATAACAGACCCCCCCCCACCCCCATCACTGAGCCAGGATTGGAAATTTCTAGCCACCCCGGGGGTGGGCTTTATAAAAAAATAATAAAAAAAACAAATTATTAACAGACCCCCCCCCCCATTACCGAGCCAGGATTGGAAATGTCTAGCCATCCCGGGTGTGGGCTTTATAAAAAAAAAAAAAAAAAAAAATCATAACAGACCCCCCCCCCCCATCACTGAGCCAGGATTGGAAATTTCTAGCCACCCCGGGTGTGGGCTTTATAAAAAAAAAAAAAAAAAAAAATCATAAGAGACCCAACCCCCATCACTGAGCCAGGATTGGAAATTTCTAGCCACCCCGGGGGTGGGCTTTATAAAAAAAAAAAATATATATTAAAAAAAAAAATTAAAAAAAATCATAACAGACCCCCCCCATCACTGAGCCAGGATTGGAAATTTCTAGCCACCCCGGGTGTGGGCTTTATAAAAAAAAAAAAAAAAAAAAATCATAACAGACCCCACCCCCATCACTGAGCCAGGATTGGAAATTTCTAACCCGGGTGTGGGCTTTATAAAAATAAAATAAAAATAAAAAATCATAAGAGACCCAACCCCCATCACTGAGCCAGGATTGGAACTTTCTAGCCACCCCGGGTGTGGGCTTTATAAAAAAAATAAATAAAAAAAATCATAACAGACCCCCCCCCCACCCCCATCACTGAGCCAGGAATCGAAATTTCTAGCCACCCCGGGGGTGGGCTTTATAAAAAAATAATAAAAAAAACAAATTCTTAACAGACCCCCCCCCATTACTGAGCCAGGATTGGAAATGTCTAGCCAACCGGGGTGTGGGCTTTATAAAAAAAAAAAAAATTAAAAAAAAATCACAACAGACCCCCCCCCATCACTGAGCCAGGATTGGAACTTTCTAGCCACCCCGGGTGTGGGCTTTATGAAAAAAAAAAAAAAAAAAATCATAACAGACCCCCCCCCCCCACCCCCATCACTGAGCCAGGAATCGAAATTTCTAGCCCCCCGGGTGTGGGCTTTATAAAAAAATTATAAAAAAAACAAATTCATAAGAGACCCCCCCCCATTACTGAGCCAGGATTGGAAATGACTAGCCACCCCGGGTGTGGGCTTGATAAAAAAAATAAAATAATAAAAAATTATAACAGACCCCCCCCCCCATCACAGAGCCAGGATTGGACATTTCTAGCCACCCCGGGGTTGGGCTTTATAAAAAAAAAAAAAAAAAAAAAAATCACAACAGACCCCCCCCCCCCCCCCATCACTGAGCCAGGATTGGAACTTTCTAGCCACCCCGGGTGTGGGCTTTATAAAAAAAAAAAAATAAAAAAAATCATAACAGACCCCCCCCCACCCCCATCACTGAGCCAGGATTGGAAATTTCTAGCCACCCCGGGGGTGGGCTTTATAAAAAAATAATAAAAAAAACAAATTATTAACAGACCCCCCCCCCCCATTACCGAGCCAGGATTGGAAATGTCTAGCCATCCCGGGTGTGGGCTTTATAAAAAAAAAAAAAAAAAAAAATCATAACAGACCCCACCCCCATCACTGAGCCAGGATTGGAAATTTCTAGCCACCCGGGTGTGGGCTTTATAAAAAAAAAAAAAAAAAAATCATAACAGACCCCCCCCCCCCCCCCATCACTGAGCCAGTATTGGAAATTTCTAGCCACCCCTGGTGTGGGCTTTATAAAAAAAATAAATAAAATAAAAATCATAACAGACCCCACCCCCATCACAGAGCCAGGATTGGAAATTTCTAGCCACCCCGGGGGTGGGCTTTATAAAAAAAAAAAAAAAAAAAAAAAATCACAACAGACCACCCCCCATCACTGAGCCAGGATTGGAAATTTCTAGCCACCCCGGGTCTGGGCTTTATAAAAAAAAAATTAAAAAATTAAAAATCATAACAGACCCCACCCCCATCACAGAGCCAGGATTGGAAATTTCTAGCCACCCCGGGGGTGGGCTTTATAAAAAAAAATAAAAAAAAATAAAATCACAACAGACCCCCCCCCATCACTGAGCCAGGATTGGAACTTTCTAGCCACCCCGGGTGTGGGCTTTATAAAAAAAAAAAAAAAAAAAAATCATAACAGACCCCCCCCCCACCCCCATCACTGAGCCAGGATTGGAAATTTCTAGCCAACCCGGGTGTGGGCTTTATAAAAAAATAATTAAAAAAACAAATTCATAACAGACCCCCCCCATTACTGAGCCAGGATTGGTAATGACTAGCAACCCCGGGTGTGGGCTTTATTAAAATAAAATAATAATAAAAAATCATAACAGACCCCCCCCCCCCATCACAGAGCCAGGATTGGAAATTTCTAGCCACCCCGGGGGTGGGCTTTATAAAAAAAAAAAAAAAATTATTTAAAAAAAAAATTTAAAAAATCATAACAGACCCCCCCCATCACTGAGCCAGGATTGGAAATTTCTAGCCACCCCGGGGGTGGGCTTTATAAAAAAAAATAAAAAAATAAAAAATCACAACAGACCCCCCCCCCCCCATCACTGAGCCAGGATTGGAACTTTCTAGCCACCCCGGGTGTGGGCTTTATAAAAAAAAAAAAAAAAAAAAATCATAACAGACCCCCCCCCCACCCCCATCACTGAGCCAGGATTGGAAATTTCTAGCCACCCCGGGTGTGGGCTTTATAAAAAAAAAAAAAAAAAAAAAATCATAACAGACCCCAACCCGAACACTGAGCCAGGATTGGAAATTTCTAGCCACCCGGGTGTGGGCTTTATAAAAAAAAAAAAAAAAAAATCATAACAGACCCCCCCCCCATCACTGAGCCAGGATTGGAAATTTCTAGCCACCCCGGTGTGGGCTTTATAAAAAAAAAAATAAAATAAAAATCATAAGAGACCCAACCCCCATCACTGAGCCAGGATTGGAAATTTCTAGCCACCCCGGGGGTGGGCTTTATAAAAAAAAAATATATATATTAAAAAAAAAAATTAAAAAAAATCATAACAGACCCCCCCCATCACTGAGCCAGGATTGGAAATTTCTAGCCACCCCGGGTGTGGGCTTTATAAAAATAAAAAAAAATAAAAAAAAATCACAACAGACCCCCCCCCCATCACTGAGCCAGGATTGGAACTTTCTAGCCACCCCAGGTGTGGGCTTTATAAAAAAAAAAAAAAAAAAAATCATAACAGACCCCCCCCTCCCCCCATCACTGAGCCAGGATTGGAAATTTCTAGCCACCCCGGGTGTGGGCTTTATAAAAAAATAATTAAAAAAACAAATTCATAACAGACCCCCCCCATTACTGAGCCAGGATTGGTAATGACTAGCAACCCCGGGTGTGGGCTTTATTAAAATAAAATAATAATAAAAAATCATAACAGACCCCCCCCCCCATCACAGAGCCAGGATTGGAAATTTCTAGCCACCCCGGGGGTGGGCTTTATAAAAAAAAAAAAAAAATTATTTAAAAAAAAAATTTAAAAAATCATAACAGACCCCCCCCATCACTGAGCCAGGATTGGAAATTTCTAGCCACCCCGGGGGTGGGCTTTATAAAAAAAAATAAAAAAATGAAAAAATCACAACAGACCCCCCCCCCCCCATCACTGAGCCAGGATTGGAACTTTCTAGCCACCCCGGGTGTGGGCTTTATAAAAAAAAAAAAAAAAAAAAATCATAACAGACCCCCCCCCACCCCCATCACTGAGCCAGGATTGGAAATTTCTAGCCACCCCGGGTGTGGGCTTTATAAAAAAAAAAAAAAAAAAAAAATCATAACAGACCCCAACCCGAACACTGAGCCAGGATTGGAAATTTCTAGCCACCCGGGTGTGGGCTTTATAAAAAAAAAAAAAAAAAAATCATAACAGACCCCCCCCCCCATCACTGAGCCAGGATTGGAAATTTCTAGCCACCCCGGGTGTGGGCTTTATAAAAAAAAAAATAAAATAAAAATCATAAGAGACCCAACCCCCATCACTGAGCCAGGATTGGAAATTTCTAGCCACCCCGGGGGTGGGCTTTATAAAAAAAAAATATATATATTAAAAAAAAAAATTAAAAAAAATCATAACAGACCCCCCCCATCACTGAGCCAGGATTGGAAATTTCTAGCCACCCCGGGTGTGGGCTTTATAAAAATAAAAAAAAATAAAAAAAAATCACAACAGACCCCCCCCCCATCACTGAGCCAGGATTGGAACTTTCTAGCCACCCCAGGTGTGGGCTTTATAAAAAAAAAAAAAAAAAAAATCATAACAGACCCCCCCCTCCCCCCATCACTGAGCCAGGATTGGAAATTTCTAGCCACCCCGGGTGTGGGCTTTATAAAAAAAAAATAAAAAAAAAAAATTCATAACAGACCCCCCCATTACTGAGCCAGGATTGGAAATGACTAGCCACCCCGGGTGTGGGCTTGATAAAAAAAATAAAATAATAAAAAATCATAACAGACCCCCCCCCCCCCCCATCACAGAGCCAGGATTGGACATTTCTAGCCACCCCGGGGTTGGGCTTTATAAAAAACATAAAATAAAAAAAAATCACAACAGACCCCCCCCCCCCCCCATCACTGAGCCAGGATTGGAACTTTCTAGCCACCCCGGGTGTGGGCTTTATAAAAAAAATTAAATAAAAAAAATCATAACAGACCCCCCCCCACCCCCATCACTGAGCCAGGATTGGAAATTTCTAGCCACCCCGGGGGTGGGCTTTATAAAAAAATAATAAAAAAAACAAATTCTTAACAGACCCCCCCCCCATTACTGAGCCAGGATTGGAAATGTCTAGCCACCCCGGGTGTGGGCTTTATAAAAAAAAAAAAGAAAAAAAATCATAACAGACCCCACCCCCATCACTGAGCCAGGATTGGAAATTTCTAGCCACCCGGGTGTGGGCTTTATAAAAAAAAAAAAAAAAAAATCATAACAGACCCCCCCCCCCCCCATCACTGAGCCAGGATTGGAACTTTCTAGCCACCCCGGGTGTGGGCTTTATAAAAAAAAAAAATAAAAAAAATCATAACAGACCCCCCCCCACCCCCATCACTGAGCCAGGATTGGAAATTTCTAGCCACCCCGGGGGTGGGCTTTATAAAAAAAATAATAAAATTATTTAAAAAAAAAATGTAAAAAATCATAACAGACCCCCCCCCATCACTGAGCCAGGATTGGAAATTTCTAGCCACCCCGGGGGTGGGCTTTATAAAAAAAAATAAAAAAATAAAAAATCAAAACAGACCCCCCCCCCCCCCATCACTGAGCCAGGATTGGAACTTTCTAGCCACCCCGGGTGTGGGCTTTATAAAAAAAAAAAATAAAAAAAATCATAACAGACCCCCCCCCCACCCCCATCACTGAGCCAGGATTGGAAATTTCTAGCCACCCCGGGGGTGGGCTTTATAAAAAAATAATTAAAAAAACAAATTCTTAACAGACCCCCCCCCCATTACTGAGCCAGGATTGGAAATGTCTAGCCACCCCGGGTGTGGGCTTGATAAAAAAAATAAAATCATAAAAAATCATAACAGACCCCCCCCCCCCCCCCCCATCACAGAGCCAGGATTGGAAATTTCAAGCCACCCCGGGGGTGGGCTTTATAAAAAAATAAAAATAAAATAAAATCACAACAGACCCCCCCCCCCCCATCACTGAGGCAGGATTGGAAATTTCTAGCCAACCCGGGGGTGGGCTTTATAAAAAAAAAAATTAAAAAAATCATAACAGACCCCCCCCCCACCCCCATCACTGAGCCAGGATTGGAAATTTCTAGCCACCTCAGGTGTGGGCTTTATAAAGAAATAATAAAAAAAACAAATTCATAACAGACCCCCCCCATTACTGAGCCAAGATTGGAAATTTCTAGCCACCCCGGGGGTGGTCTTTATAAAAAAAAATAAAATAAAAAAAAATCACAACAGACCCCCCCCCCCCATCACTGAGCCAGGATTGGAAATTTCTAGCCACCCGGGTGTGGGCTTTATAAAGAAAAAAAAAAAAAATCATAACAGACCCCCCCCTCCCCCCATCACTGAGCCAGGATTGGAAATTTCTAGCCACCCCGGGTGTGGGCTTTATAAAAAAAAAAAAAAACTAAAAAATCATAACAGACCCCACCCCCATCACTGAGCCAGGATCGGAAATTTCTAGCCACCCCGGGTGTGGGCTTTATAAAAATAAAAAAAAATAAAAATAAATCACAACAGACCCCCCCCCCCATCACTGAGCCAGGATTGGAACTTTCTAGCCAGCCCAGGTGTGGGCTTTATAAAAAAAAAAAAAAAAAAAATCATAACAGACCCCCCCCTCCCCCCATCACTGAGCCAGGATTGGAAATTTCTAGCCACCCCGGGTGTGGGCTTTATAAAAAAAAAAAAAACTAAAAAATCATAACAGACCCGACCCCCATCACTGAGCCAGGATTGGAAATTTCTAGCCACCCCGGGTGTGGGCTTTATAAAAAAATAATAAAAAAAACAAATTCATAACAGACCCCCCCATTACTGAGCCAGGATTGGAAATGACTAGCCACCCCGGGTGTGGGCTTGATTAAAAAAAAAAAAAAAAAAAAAAATCATAAAAGACCCCCCCCCCCCATCACAGAGCCAGGATCAAAGAGCCAGGATTGGAAATTTCTAGCCACCCCGGGGGTGGGCTTTATAAAAAATAAAAAATTAAAATTTGAAAAAAAAAAATTAAAAAAATCATAACAGACCCCCCCACCATCACTGAGCCAGGATTGGAAATTTCTAGCCACCCCGGGTGTGGGCTTTATAAAAAATAAAAAAAATAAAAATCATAACAGACCCCACCCCCATCACTGAGCCAGGATTGGAAATTTCTAGCCACCCGGGTGTGGGCTTTATAAAAAAAAATAAAAAAAATCATAACAGACCCCCCCCCCCCCCCCAATCACTGAGCCAGGATTGGAAATTTCTAGCCACCCCGGATGTGGGCTTTATAAAAAAAATAAAAAAATAAAAAATCATAACAGACCCCACCCCCATCACAGAGTCAGGATTGGAAATTTCTAGCCACCCCGGGGGCGGGCTTTATAAAAAAAAATAAAATAAAAAAAAATCACAACAGACCCCACCCCCCCATCACTGAGCCAGGATTGGAAATTTCTAGCCACCCGGGTGTGGGCTTTATAAAAAAAAAAAAAAAAAAATCATAACAGACCCCCCCCTCCCCCCATCACTGAGCCAGGATTGGAAATTTCTAGCCACCCCGGGTGTGGGCTTTATAAAAAATAAAAAAAAATAAAAAATCATAACAGACCCCACCCCCATCACTGAGCCAGGATCGGAAATTTCTAGCCACCCCGGGTGTGGGCTTTATAAAAAAAAAATAAAAAAATTAAAAATCATAACAGACCCCACCCCCATCACAGAGCCAGGATTCAAAATTTCTAGCCACCCGGGGGTGGGCTTTATAAAAAAAAAAAAAAAAAAAAAAATCACAACAGACCCCCCCCCATCACTGAGCCAGGATTGGAACTTTCTAGCCACCCCAGGTGTGGGCTTTATAAAAAAAAAATAATAATAAATCATAACAGAACCCACCCCCATCACTGAGCCAGGATTGGAAATTTCTAGCCACCCGGGTGTGGGCTTTATAAAAAAAAAAAAAAAAAATCATCACAGACCCCCCCCCCCCCCAATCACTGAGCCAGGATTGGAAATTTCTAGCCACCCCGGGTGTGGGCTTTATAAAAAAAAAAATAAAAAAAATCATAACAGACCCCCCCCCACCCCCATCACTGATCCAGGATTGGAAATTTCTAGCCACCCCGGGGGTGGGCTTTATAAAAAAATAATAAAAAAAACAAATTCTTAACAGACCCCCCCCCATTACTGAGCCAGGATTGGAAATGTCTAGCCACCCCGGGTGTGGGCTTGATAAAAAAAATAAAATCATAAAAAATCATAACAGACCCCCCCCCCCCCCCATCACAGAGCCAGGATTGGAAATTTCAAGCCACCCCGGGGGTGGGCTTTATAAAAAAATAAAAATAAAATAAAATCACAACAGACCCCCCCCCCCCCCCATCACTGAGGCAGGATTGGAAATTTCTAGCCAACCCGGGGGTGGGCTTTATAAAAAAAAAAATTAAAAAAATCATAACAGACCCCCCCCCCACCCCCATCACTGAGCCAGGATTGGAAATTTCTAGCCACCTCAGGTGTGGGCTTTATAAAAAAATAATAAAAAAAACAAATTCATAACAGAACCCCCCATTACTGAGCCAAGATTGGAAATTTCTAGCCACCCCGGGGGTGGGCTTTATAAAAAAAAAATAAATAAAAAAAAATCACAACAGACCCCCCCCCTCCATCACTTAGCCAGGATTGGAACTTTCTAGCCACCCCGGGTGTGGGCTTTATAAAAAAAAAAAAAAAAAATTAAAAATCATAACAGACCCCACCCCCATCACAGAGCCAGGATTGGAAATTTCTAGCCACCCCGGGGGTGGTCTTTATAAAAAAAAATAAAATAAAAAAAAATCACAACAGACCCCCCCCCCCCATCACTGAGCCAGGATTGGAAATTTCTAGCCACCCGGGTGTGGGCTTTATAAAGAAAAAAAAAAAAATCATAACAGACCCCCCCCTCCCCCCATCACTGAGCCAGGATTGGAAATTTCTAGCCACCCCGGGTGTGGGCTTTATAAAAAAAAAAAAAAACTAAAAAATCATAACAGACCCCACCCCCATCACTGAGCCAGGATCGGAAATTTCTAGCCACCCCGGGTGTGGGCTTTATAAAAAAAAAATTAAAAAAATTAAAAATCCTAACAGACCCCACCCCCATCACAGAGCCAGGATTGGAAATTTCTAGCCACCCCGCGGGTGGGCTTTATAAAAATAAAAAAAAATAAAAAAAAAATCACAACAGACCCCCCCCCCCATCACTGAGCCAGGATTGGAACTTTCTAGCCACCCCAGGTGTGGGCTTTATAAAAAAAAAAAAAAAAAAAATCATAACAGACCCCCCCCTCCCCCCATCACTGAGCCAGGATTGGAAATTTCTAGCCACCCCGGGTGTGGGCTTTATAAAAAAAAAAAAAAACTAAAAAATCATAACAGACCCGACCCCCATCACTGAGCCAGGATTGGAAATTTCTAGCCACCCCGGGTGTGGGCTTTATAAAAAAATAATAAAAAAAACAAATTCATAACAGACCCCCCCATTACTGAGCCAGGATTGGATATGACTAGCCACCCCGGGTGTGGGCTTGATTAAAAAAAAAAAATAATAAAAAATCATAAAAGACCCCCCCCCCCCCATCACAGAGCCAGGATCAAAGAGCCAGGATTGGAAATTTCTAGCCACCCCGGGGGTGGGCTTTATAAAAAATAAAAAATAAAAATTTAAAAAAAAAAATTAAAAAAATCATAACAGACCCCCCCCCCATCACTGAGCCAGGATTGGAAATTTCTAGCCACCCCGGGTGTGGGCTTTATAAAAAATAAAAAAAATAAAAATCATAACAGACCCCACCCCCATCACTGAGCCAGGATTGGAAATTTCTAGCCACCCTGGTGTGGGCTTTATAAAAAAAAATAAAAAAAATCATAACAGACCCCCCCCCCCCCAATCACTGAGCCAGGATTGGAAATTTCTAGCCACCCCGGATGTGGGCTTTATAAAAAAATAATAAAAAAAACAAATTCTTAACAGACCCCCCCCCATTACTGAGCCAGGATTGGAAATGTCTAGCCACCCCGGGTGTGGGCTTGATAAAAAAAATAAAATCATAAAAAATCATAACAGACCCCCCCCCCCCCCATCACAGAGCCAGGATTGGAAATTTCAAGCCACCCCGGGGGTGGGCTTTATAAAAAAATAAAAATAAAATAAAATCACAACAGACCCCCCCCCCCCCCATCACTGAGGCAGGATTGGAAATTTCTAGCCAACCCGGGGGTGGGCTTTATAAAAAAAAAAATTAAAAAAATCATAACAGACCCCCCCCCCACCCCCATCACTGAGCCAGGATTGGAAATTTCTAGCCACCTCAGGTGTGGGCTTTATAAAAAAATAATAAAAAAAACAAATTCATAACAGAACCCCCCATTACTGAGCCAAGATTGGAAATTTCTAGCCACCCCGGGGGTGGGCTTTATAAAAAAAAAATAAATAAAAAAAAATCACAACAGACCCCCCCCCCTCCATCACTTAGCCAGGATTGGAACTTTCTAGCCACCCCGGGTGTGGGCTTTATAAAAAAAAAAAAAAAAAATTAAAAATCATAACAGACCCCACCCCCATCACAGAGCCAGGATTGGAAATTTCTAGCCACCCGGGGGTGGTCTTTATAAAAAAAAATAAAATAAAAAAAAATCACAACAGACCCCCCCCCCCCATCACTGAGCCAGGATTGGAAATTTCTAGCCACCCGGGTGTGGGCTTTATAAAGAAAAAAAAAAAAATCATAACAGACCCCCCCCTCCCCCCATCACTGAGCCAGGATTGGAAATTTCTAGCCACCCCGGGTGTGGGCTTTATAAAAAAAAAAAAAAACTAAAAAATCATAACAGACCCCACCCCCATCACTGAGCCAGGATCGGAAATTTCTAGCCACCCCGGGTGTGGGCTTTATAAAAAAAAAATTAAAAAAATTAAAAATCCTAACAGACCCCACCCCCATCACAGAGCCAGGATTGGAAATTTCTAGCCACCCCGGGGGTGGGCTTTATAAAAATAAAAAAAAATAAAAAAAAAATCACAACAGACCCCCCCCCCCCCATCACTGAGCCAGGATTGGAACTTTCTAGCCACCCCAGGTGTGGGCTTTATAAAAAAAAAAAAAAAAAAAATCATAACAGACCCCCCCCTCCCCCCATCACTGAGCCAGGATTGGAAATTTCTAGCCACCCCGGGTGTGGGCTTTATAAAAAAAAAAAAAAACTAAAAAATCATAACAGACCCGACCCCCATCACTGAGCCAGGATTGGAAATTTCTAGCCACCCCGGGTGTGGGCTTTATAAAAAAATAATAAAAAAAACAAATTCATAACAGACCCCCCCATTACTGAGCCAGGATTGGATATGACTAGCCACCCCGGGTGTGGGCTTGATTAAAAAAAAAAAATAATAAAAAATCATAAAAGACCCCCCCCCCCATCACAGAGCCAGGATCAAAGAGCCAGGATTGGAAATTTCTAGCCACCCCGGGGGTGGGCTTTATAAAAAATAAAAAATAAAAATTTTAAAAAAAAAATTAAAAAAATCATAACAGACCCCCCCCCCATCACTGAGCCAGGATTGGAAATTTCTAGCCACCCCGGGTGTGGGCTTTATAAAAAATAAAAAAAATAAAAATCATAACAGACCCCACCCCCATCACTGAGCCAGGATTGGAAATTTCTAGCCACCCCGGATGTGGGCTTTATAAAAAAATAATAAAAAAAACAAATTCATAACAGACCCCCCCCATTACTGAGCCAAGATTGGAAATTTCTAGCCACCCCGGGGGTGGGCTTTATAAAAAAAAAATAAATAAAAAAAAATCACAACAGACCCCCCCCCTCCATCACTTAGCCAGGATTGGAACTTTCTAGCCACCCCGGGTGTGGGCTTTATAAAAAAAAAATAAAAAAATTAAAAATCATAACAGACCCCACCCCCATCACAGAGCCAGGATTGGAAATTTCTAGCCACCCCGGGGGTGGTCTTTATAAAAAAAAATAAAATAAAAAAAAATCACAACAGACCCCCCCCCCCCATCACTGAGCCAGGATTGGAAATTTCTAGCCACCCGGGTGTGGGCTTTATAAAGAAAAAAAAAAAAATCATAACAGACCCCCCCCTCCCCCCATCACTGAGCCAGGATTGGAAATTTCTAGCCACCCCGGGTGTGGGCTTTATAAAAAAAAAAAAAAACTAAAAAATCATAACAGACCCCACCCCCATCACTGAGCCAGGATCGGAAATTTCTAGCCACCCCGGGTGTGGGCTTTATAAAAAAAAAATTAAAAAAATTAAAAATCCTAACAGACCCCACCCCCATCACAGAGCCAGGATTGGAAATTTCTAGCCACCCCGGGGGTGGGCTTTATAAAAATAAAAAAAAATAAAAAAAAAATCACAACAGACCCCCCCCCCCATCACTGAGCCAGGATTGGAACTTTCTAGCCACCCCAGGTGTGGGCTTTATAAAAAAAAAAAAAAAAAAAAATCATAACAGACCCCCCCCTCCCCCCATCACAGAGCCAGGATTGGAAATTTCTAGCCACCCCGGGTGTGGGCTTTATAAAAAAAAAAAAAAACTAAAAAATCATAACAGACCCGACCCCCATCACTGAGCCAGGATTGGAAATTTCTAGCCACCCCGGGTGTGGGCTTTATAAAAAAATAATAAAAAAAACAAATTCATAACAGACCCCCCCATTACTGAGCCAGGATTGGATATGACTAGCCACCCCGGGTGTGGGCTTGATTAAAAAAAAAAAATAATAAAAAATCATAAAAGACCCCCCCCCCCCATCACAGAGCCAGGATCAAAGAGCCAGGATTGGAAATTTCTAGCCACCCCGGGGGTGGGCTTTATAAAAAATAAAAAATAAAAATTTAAAAAAAAAAATTAAAAAAATCATAACAGACCCCCCCCCCATCACTGAGCCAGGATTGGAAATTTCTAGCCACCCCGGGTGTGGGCTTTATAAAAAATAAAAAAAATAAAAATCATAACAGACCCCACCCCCATCACTGAGCCAGGATTGGAAATTTCTAGCCACCCGGGTGTGGGCTTTATAAAAAAAAATAAAAAAAATCATAACAGACCCCCCCCCCCCCCAATCACTGAGCCAGGATTGGAAATTTCTAGCCACCCCGGATGTGGGCTTTATAAAAAAAATAAAAAAATAAAAAATCATAACAGACCCCACCCCCATCACAGAGTCAGGATTGGAAATTTCTAGCCACCCCGGGTGTGGGCTTTATAAAAAATAAAAAAAAATAAAAAATCATAACAGACCCCACCCCCATCACTGAGCCAGGATCGGAAATTTCTAGCCACCCCGGGTGTGGGCTTTATAAAAAAAAAATAAAAAAAATAAAAATCATAACAGACCCCACCCCCATCACAGAGCCAGGATTCAAAATTTCTAGCCACCCGGGGGTGGGCTTTATAAAAAAAAAAAAAAAAAAAAAAATCACAACAGACCCCCCCCCATCACTGAGCCAGGATTGGAACTTTCTAGCCACCCCAGGTGTGGGCTTTATAAAAAAAAAATAATAATAAATCATAACAGAACCCACCCCCATCACTGAGCCAGGATTGGAAATTTCTAGCCACCCGGGTGTGGGCTTTATAAAAAAAAAAAAAAAAATCATCACAGACCCCCCCCCCCCCCAATCACTGAGCCAGGATTGGAAATTTCTAGCCACCCCGGGTGTGGGCTTTATAAAAAAAATAAAAAAATAAAAAATCATAACAGACCCCACCCCCATCACAGAGTCAGGATTTGAAATTTCTAGCCACCCCGGGGGTGGGCTTTATAAAAAAAAATAAAATAAAAAAAAATCAAAACAGACCCCACCCCCATCACTGAGCCAGGATTGGAAATTTTTAGCCACCCCGGGTGTGGGCTTTATAAAAAATAAAAAAAAATAAAAATTATAACAGACCCCTCCCATTACTGAGCCAGGATTGGAAATTTCTAGCCACCCCGGGTGTGGGCTTTATAAAAAAAAAAATAAAAAAAATAAAAATCATAACAGACCCCACCCCCATCACAGAGCCAGGATTGGAACTTTCTATCCACCCCGGGTGTTGGCTTTAAAAAAAAAAAAAAAAAATCAAAACAGACCCCCCCCACCCCCATCACTGAGCCAGGATTGGAAATTTCTAGACACCCCGGGGGTGGGCTTTATAAAAAATAAATAAATAAAAAAAAATCACAACAGACCCCCCCCCTCCATCACTTAGCCAGGATTGGAACTTTCTAGCCACCCCGGGTGTGGGCTTTATAAAAAAAAAATAAAAAAAATGAAAATCATAACAGACCCCACCCCCATCACAGAGCCAGGATTGGAAATTTCTAGCCACCCCGGGGGTGGTCTTTATAAAAAAAAATAAAATAAAAAAAAATCACAACAGACCCCCCCCCCCCCATCACTGAGCCAGGATTGGAAATTTCTAGCCACCCGGGTGTGGGCTTTATAAAGAAAAAAAAAAAAAATCATAACAGACCCCCCCCTCCCCCCATCACTGAGCCAGGATTGGAAATTTCTAGCCACCCCGGGTGTGGGCTTTATAAAAAAAAAAAAAACTAAAAAATCATAACAGACCCCACCCCCATCACTGAGCCAGGATCGGAAATTTCTAGCCACCCCGGGTGTGGGCTTTATAAAAAAAAAATTAAAAAAATTAAAAATCCTAACAGACCCCACCCCCATCACAGAGCCAGGATTGGAAATTTCTAGCCACCCCGGGGGTGGGCTTTATAAAAATAAAAAAAAATAAAAAAAAATCACAACAGACCCCCCCCCATCACTGAGCCAGGATTGGAACTTTCTAGCCACCCCAGGTGTGGGCTTTATAAAAAAAAAAAAAAAAAAAATCATAACAGACCCCCCCCTCCCCCCATCACTGAGCCAGGATTGGAAATTTCTAGCCACCCCGGGTGTGGGCTTTATAAAAAAAAAAAAAACTAAAAAATCATAACAGACCCGACCCCCATCACTGAGCCAGGATTGGAAATTTCTAGCCACCCCGGGTGTGGGCTTTATAAAAAAATAATAAAAAAAACAAATTCATAACAGACCCCCCCATTACTGAGCCAGGATTGGAAATGACTAGCCACCCCGGGTGTGGGCTTGATAAAAAAAAAAAAATAATAAAAAATCATAAAAGACCCCCCCCCCCCATCACAGAGCCAGGATCAAAGAGCCAGGATTGGAAATTTCTAGCCACCCCGGGGGTGGGCTTTATAAAAAATAAAAAATAAAAATTAAAAAAAAAAAATTAAAAAAATCATAACAGACCCCCCCCCATCACTGAGCCAGGATTGGAAATTTCTAGCCACCCCGGGTGTGGGCTTTATAAAAAATAAAAAAAATAAAAATCATAACAGACCCCACCCCCATCACTGAGCCAGGATTGGAAATTTCTAGCCACCCGGGTGTGGGCTTTATAAAAAAAAATAAAAAAAATCATAACAGACCCCCCCCCCCCCAATCACTGAGCCAGGATTGGAAATTTCTAGCCATCCCGGATGTGGGCTTTATAAAAAAAATAAAAAAATAAAAAATCATAACAGACCCCACCCCCATCACAGAGTCAGGATTGGAAATTTCTAGCCACCCCGGGGGTGGGCTTTATAAAAAAAAAAAAAATAAAAAAAAATCACAACAGACCCCACCCCCCCATCACTGAGCCAGGATTGGAAATTTCTAGCCACCCGGGTGTGGGCTTTATAAAAAAAAAAAAAAAAAAATCATAACAGACCCCCTCCCCCCATCACTGAGCCAGGATTGGAAATTTCTAGCCACCCCGGGTGTGGGCTTTATAAAAAATAAAAAAAAATACAAAATCATAACAGACCCCACCCCCATCACTGAGCCAGGATCGGAAATTTCTAGCCACCCCGGGTGTGGGCTTTATAAAAAAAAAAATAAAAAAATTAAAAATCATAACAGACCCCACCCCAATCACAGAGCCAGGATTCTAAATTTCTAGCCACCCGGGGGTGGGCTTTATAAAAAAAAAAAAAAAAAAAAAAAATCACAACAGACCCCCCCCCCATCACTGAGCCAGGATTGGAACTTTCTAGCCACCCCAGGTGTGGGCTTTATAAAAAAAAAATAATAATAAATCATAACAGAACCCACCCCCATCACTGAGCCAGGATTGGAAATTTCTAGCCACCCGGGTGTGGGCTTTATAAAAAAAAAAAAAAAAATCATCACAGACCCCCCCCCCCCCCAATCACTGAGCCAGGATTGGAAATTTCTAGCCACCCCGGGTGTGGGCTTTATAAAAAAAATAAAAAAATAAAAAATCATAACAGACCCCACCCCCATCACAGAGTCAGGATTGGAAATTTCTAGCCACCCCGGGGGTGGGCTTTATAAAAAAAAATAAAATAAAAAAAAATCAAAACAGACCCCACCCCCATCACTGAGCCAGGATTGGAAATTTTTAGCCACCCCGGGTGTGGGCTTTATAAAAAATAATAAAAAATAAAAATTATAACAGACCCCTCCCATTACTGAGCCAGGATTGGAAATTTCTAGCCACCCCGGGTGTGGGCTTTATAAAAAAAAAAAAAAAAAAAAATCATAACAGACCCCCCCCCACCCCCATCACTGAGCCAGGATTGGAAATTTCTAGCCACCCCGGGGGTGGGCTTTATAAAAAAATAATAAAAAAAACAAATTCTTAACAGACCCCCCCCCCCATTACTGAGCCAGGATTGGAAATGTCTAGCCACCCCGGGTGTGGGCTTGATAAAAAAAATTAAAATAATAAAAAATCATAACAGACCCCCCCCCCCCCCCATCACAGAGCCAGGATTGGAAATTTCTAGCCACCCCGGGGGTGGGCTTTATAAAAAAAAAAATTAAAAAAATCATAACAGACCCCACCCCCCCCATCAGTGAGCCAGGATTGGAAATTTCTAGCCACGCCGGGTGTGGGCTTTATAAAAAAAAAATAAAAATAAAAAATCATAAGAGACCCAACCCCCATCACTGAGCCAGGATTGGAAATTTCTAGCCACCCGGGTGTGGGCTTTATAAAAAAAAATAAAAAAAATCATAACAGACCCCCCCCCCCATCACTGAGCCAGGATTGGAACTTTCTAGCCACCCCGGGTGTGGGCTTTCTAAAAAAAAAAATTAAAAAAAATCATAACAGACCCCCCCCCCCACCCCCATCACTGAGCCAGGAATCGAAATTTCTAGCCCCCCGGGTGTGGGCTTTATAAAAAAATAATAAAAAAAACAAATTCATAACAGACCCCCCCCCATTACTGAGCCAGGATTGGAAATGACTAGCCACCCCGGGTGTGGGCTTGATAAAAATAAAATAATAATAAAAAATCATAACAGACCCCCCCCCCCATCACAGAGCCAGGATTGGAAATTTCTAGCCACCCCGGGGGGTGGGCTTTATAAAAAAATAAAAAATAAATAAAAATCACAACAGACCCCCCCCCCCCCCCCATCACTGAGGCAGGATTGGAAATTTCTAGCCACCCCGGGTGTGGGCTTTACAAAAAAAATAATAAGATTATTTAAAAAAAAAAATTAAACAATCATAACAGACCCCCCCGCCCCCATCACTGAGCCAGGATTGGAAATTTCTAGCCACCCCGGGTGTGGGCTTTATAAAAAAAATAAAATAAAAAAAATCATAACAGACCCCCCCCCCACCCCCATCACTGAGCCAGGATTGGAACTTTCTAGCCACCCCGGGTGTGGGCTTTATAAAAAAAATAAAATAAAAAAAATCATAACAGACCCCCCCCCACCCCCATCACTGAGCCAGGATTGGAAATTTCTAGCCACCCCGGGGGTGGGCTTTATAAAAAAATAATAAAAAAAATCATAACAGACCCCCCCCCCCATCACTGAGCCAGTATTGGAAATTTCTAGCCACCCCTGGTGTGGGCTTTATAAAAAAAAAAAAAAAAAAAAAAAATCATAACAGACCCCACCCCCATCACAGAGCCAGGATTGGAAATTTCTAGCCACCCCGGGGGTGGGCTTTATAAAAAAAAAAAAAAAGAATTATTTAAATTTTTTTTTTTTAAAAATCATAACAGACCCCCCCCATCACTGAGCCAGGATTAGAAATTTCTAGCCACCCCGGGTGTGGGCTTTATAAAAAAAAATAAAAAAAATCATAACAGACCCCCCCCCCCCCCCATCACTGAGCCAGGATTGGAAATTTCTAGCCACCCCGGCTGTGGGCTTTATAAAAAAAAAAAAAAAAAAAAAAATCATAAGAGACCCAACCCCCATCACTGAGCCAGGATTGGAATTTTCTAGCCACCCCGGGGGTGGGCTTTATAAAAAAAAAATAAAAATAAAAAATCATAAGAGACCCAACCCCCATAACTGAGCCAGGATTGGAAATTTCTAGCCACCCCGGGGGTGGGCTTTATAAAAAAAAAAAAATAAAAAAAAAATCACAACAGACCCCCCCCCCATCACTGAGCCAGGATTGGAACTTTCTAGCCACCCCGGGTGTGGGCTTTATAAAAAAAAAAATAAAAAAAAATCATAACAGACCCCCCCCCCACCCCCATCACTGAGCCAGGAATCGAAATTTCTAGCCCCCCGGGTGTGGGCTTTATAAAAAAATAATAAAAAAAACAAATTCATAACAGACCCCCCCCATTACTGAGCCAGGATTGGAAATGACTAGCCAACCCGGGTGTGGGCTTGATAAAAAAAAATAAATAATAAAAAATCATAACAGACCCCCCCCCCCCCCCCCCATCACAGAGCCAGGATTGGACATTTCTAGCCACCCCGGGGTTGGGCTTTATAAAAAAAAAAAAATTAAAAAAAAATCACAACAGACCCCCCCCCCCCCATCACTGAGCCAGGATTGGAACTTATTAGCCACCCCGGGTGTGGGCTTTATAAAAAAATAAAATAAAAAAAATCATAACAGACCCCCCCCCACCCCCATCACTGAGCCAGGATTGGAAATTTCTAGCCACCCCGGGGGGGGGCTTTATAAAAAAATAATAAAAAAAACAAATTCTTAACAGACCCCCCCCCATTACTGAGCCAGGATTGGAAATGTCTAGCCACCCCGGGTGTGGGCTTGATAAGAAAAATAAAATAATAAAAAATCATAACAGCCCCCCCCCCCCCCCCCCATCACAGAGCCAGGATTGGAAATTTCTAGCCACCCCGGGGGTGGGCTTTATAAAAAAATAAAAATAAAATAAAATCACAACAGACCCCCCCCCCCATCACTGAGGCAGGATTGGACATTTCTAGCCACCCCTGGTGTGGGCTTTATAAAAAAAAAAATAAAAAAAAAAATCATAACAGACCCCCCCCCCCCATCACAGAGCCAGGATTGGAAATTTCTAGCCACCCCGGGGGTGGGCTTTATAAAAAAATAAAAATAAAATCAAATCAAAACAGACCCCCCCCCCCCATCACTGAGGCAGGATTGGAAATTTCTAGCCACCCCGGGTGTGGGCTTTATAAAAAAAAAAAAAAAAAAAAATCATAACAGACCCCACCCCCATCACTGAGCCAGGATTGGAAATTTCTAGCCACCCGGGTGTGGGCTTTATTAAAAAAAAAAAAAAAAAAAAAATCATAACAGACCCCACCCCCATCACAGAGCCAGGATTGGAAATTTCTAGCCACCCTGGGGGTGGGCTTTATAAAAAAAAAAATATATATATTTAAAAAAAAAATTAAAAAAAATCATAACAGACCCCCCCCCCATCACTGAGCCAGGATTGGAAATTTCTAGCCACCCGGGTGTGGGCTTTATAAAAAAAAAAAAAAAAAAAAAAAATCATAACAGACCCCAACCCCAACACTGAGACAGGGTTGGAAATTTCTAGCCACCCGGGTGTGGGCTTTATAAAAAAAAATAAAAAAAATCATAACAGACCCCCCCCCCCCCCCATCACTGAGCCAGGATTGGAAATTTCTAGCCACCCCGGGTGTGGGCTTTATAAAAAAAAAAAAAAAAAAAAAATCATAAGAGACCCAACCCCCATCACTGAGCCAGGATTGGAAATTTCTAGCCACCCCGGGGGTGGGCTTTATAAAAAAAAAAAAAAATTATTAAAAAAAAAAATTAAAAAAAATCATAACAGACCCCCCCCATCACTGAGCCAGGATTGGAAATTTCTAGCCACCCGGGTGTGGGCTTTATAAAAAAAAAAAATCATAACAGACCCCACCCCCATCACAGAGCCAGGATTGGAAATTTCTAGCCACCCTGGGGGTGGGCTTTATAAAAAAAAAAAAAAAAATATTAAAAAAAAAAATTAAAAAAAATCATAACAGACCCCCCCCCCATCACTGAGCCAGGATTGGAAATTTCTAGCCACCCCGGGTGTGGGCTTTATAAAAAAAAAAAAAAAAAAAAAAAATCATAACAGACCCCAACCCCAACACTGAGACAGGATTGGAAATTTCTAGCCACCCGGGTGTGGGCTTTATAAAAAAAAATAAAAAAAATCATAACAGACCCCCCCCCCCCCCATCACTCAGCCAGGATTGGAAATTTCTAGCCACCCCGGATGTGGGCTTTATAAAAAAAAAAAAAAAAAAAAAATCATAAGAGACCCAACCCCCATCACTGAGCCAGGATTGGAAATTTCTAGCCACCCCGGGGGTGGGCTTTATAAAAAAAAAAAAAAATTATTAAAAAAAAAAATTAAAAAAAATCATAACAGACCCCCCCCATCACTGAGCCAGGATTGGAAATTTCTAGCCACCCCGGGTTCGGGCTTTATAAAAAAAAAAAAAAAAAAAAAATCATAACAGACCCCACCCCCATCACTGAGCCAGGATTGGAAATTTCTAGCCACCCGGGTGTGGGCTTTATAAAAATAAAATAAAAATAAAAAATCATAAGAGACCCAACCCCCATCACTGAGCCAGGATTGGAACTTTCTAGCCACCCCGGGTGTGGGCTTTTTAAAAAAAAAAAAAAAAAAAAATCATAACAGACCCCCCCCCACCCCCATCACTGAGCCAGGAATCGAAATTTCTAGCCCCCCGGGTGTGGGCTTTATAAAAAAATAATAAAAAAAACAAATTCATAACAGACCCCCCCCCATTACTGAGCCCGGATTGGAAATGACTAGCCACCCCGGGTGTGGGCTTGATAAAAAAAATAAAATAATAAAAAATCATAACAGACCCCCCCCCCCCCATCACAGAGCCAGGATTGGACATTTCTAGCCACACCGGGGTTGGGCTTTATAAAAAAAAAAAAATAAAAAAAAATCACAACAGACCCCCCCCCCCCCCATCACTGAGCCAGGATTGAAACTTTCTAGCCACCCCGGGTGTGGGCTTTATAAAAAAAGTAAAATAAAAAAAATCATAACAGACCCCCCCCCACCCCCATCACTGAGCCAGGATTGGAAATTTCTAGCCACCCCGGGTGTGGGCTTTATAAAAAAAAAATTAAAAAAAAAAAAATTAATAACAGACCCCCCCCCCATTACTGAGCCAGGAATCGAAATTTCTAGCCACCCGGGTGTGGGCTTTATAAAAATAAAATAAAAATAAAAAATCATAAGAGACCCAACCCCCATCACTGAGCCAGGATTGGAACTTTCTAGCCACCCCGGGTGTGGGCTTTATAAAAAAAAAAAAAAAAAAAAATCATAACAGACCCCCCCCCCCACCCCCATCACTGAGCCAGGAATCGAAATTTCTAGCCACCCCGGGGGTGGGCTTTATAAAAAAAATAAAATAAAAAAAATCATAACAGACCCCCCCCCCACCCCCATCACTGAGCCAGGATTGGAAATTTCTAGCCACCCCGGGGGTGGGCTTTATAAAAAAATAATTAAAAAAACAAATTCTTAACAGACCCCCCCCCATTACTGAGCCAGGATTGGAAATGTCTAGCCACCCCGGGTGTGGGCTTTATAAAAAAAAAAAATAAAAAAAATCATAACAGACCCCACCCCCATCACTGAGCCAGGATTGGAAATTTCTAGCCACCCGGGTGTGGGCTTTATAAAAAAAAAAATAAATAAATCATAACAGACCCCCCCCCCCCCCCATCACTGAGCCAGTATTGGAAATTTCTAGCCACCCCTGGTGTGGGCTTTATAAAAAAAATAAAAAAATAAAAAATCATAACAGACCCCACCCCCATCACAGAGCCAGGATTGGAAATTTCTAGCCACCCCGGGGGTGGGCTTTTTAAAAAAATAAAAATAAAAAAAAAATCACAACAGACCACCCCCCATCACTGATCCAGTATTGGAAATTTCTAGCCACCCCGGGTGTGGGCTTGATAAAAAAATAAAAAAAATAAAAAATCACAACAGACCACCCCCCCCCATCACTGAGGCAGGATTGGAAATTTCTAGCCACCTCGGGTGTGGGCTTTATACAAAAAATAATAAAATAAAAAAAAATAAAAAATAAAAAAATAAAAATTCATAACAGACCCCCACCCATCACTGAGCCAGGATTGGAAATTTCTAGCCACCTCTGGTGTGGGCTTTATAAAAAAAATAAATTAAAAAATCATAACAGACCCCACCCCCATCACTGAGCCAGGATTGGAAATTTCTAGCCACCCCGGGTGTGGGCTTTATAAAAAAAATAAAAAAATAAAAAATCATAACAGACCCCACCCCCATCACTGAGCCAGGATTGGAAATTTCTAGCCACCCGGGTGTGGGCTTTATATAAAAAAAAAAAAAAAAAAAAAAATCATAACAGACCCCACCCCCATCACAGAGCCAGGATTGGAAATTTCTAGCCACCCTGGGGGTGGGCTTTATAAAAAATAAAAAAAAAATATTAAAAAAAAAAATTAAAAAAAATCATAACAGACCCCCCCCATCACTGAGCCAGGATTGGAAATTTCTAGCCACCCCGGGTGTGGGCTTTATAAAAAAAAAAAAAAAAAAAAATCATAAGAGACCCAACCCCCATCACTGAGCCAGGATTGGAAATTTCTAGCCACCCCGGGGGTGGGCTTTATACAAAAAAAAAATAAATATTAAAAAAAAAAAAATTAAAAAAAATCATAACAGACCCCCCCCATCACTGAGCCAGGATTGGAAATTTCTAGCCACCCCGGGTGTGGGCTTTATAAAAAAAAAAAAAAAAAAAAATCATAACAGACCCCACCCCCATCACTGAGCCAGGATTGGAAATTTCTAGCCACCCGGGTGTGGGCTTTATATAAAAAAAAAAAAAAAAAAAAAAATCATAACAGACCCCACCCCCATCACAGAGCCAGGATTGGAAATTTCTAGCCACCCTGGGGGTGGGCTTTATAAAAAATAAAAAAAAAATATTAAAAAAAAAATTTAAAAAAAATCATAACAGACCCCCCCCATCACTGAGCCAGGATTGGAAATTTCTAGCCACCCCGGGTGTGGGCTTTATAAAAAAAAAAAAAAAAAAAAAATCATAACAGACCCCAACCCCAACACTGAGCCAGGATTGGAAATTTCTAGCCACCCGGGTGTGGGCTTTATAAAAAAAAAAAAAAAAAATCATAACAGACCCCCCCCCCCCCCATCACTGAGCCAGGATTGGAAATTTCTAGCCACCCCGGGTGTGGGCTTTATAAAAAAAAAAAAAAAAAAAAATCATAAGAGACCCAACCCCCATCACTGAGCCAGGATTGGAAATTTCTAGCCACCCCGGGGGTGGGCTTTATACAAAAAAAAAATAAATATTAAAAAAAAAAATTAAAAAAAATCATAACAGACCCCCCCCATCACTGAGCCAGGATTGGAAATTTCTAGCCACCCCGGGTGTGGGCTTTATAAAAAAAAAAAAAAAAAAAAATCATAACAGACCCCACCCCCATCACTGAGCCAGGATTGGAAATTTCTAGCCACCCGGGTGTGGGCTTTATAAAAATAAAATAAAAATAAAAAATCATAAGAGACCCAACCCCCATCACTGAGCCAGGATTGGAACTTTCTAGCCACCCCGGGTGTGGGCTTTATAAAAAAAAAAAAAAAAAAAAATCATAACAGACCCCCCCCCCACCCCCATCACTGAGCCAGGAATCGAAATTTCTAGCCACCCCGGGGGTGGGCTTTATAAAAAAATAATAAAAAAAACAAATTCATAACAGACCCCCCCCCCATTACTGAGCCAGGATTGGAAATGACTAGCCACCCCGGGTGTGGGCTTGATAAAAAAAATAAAATAATAAAAAATCATAACAGACCCCCCCCCCCCATCACAGAGCCAGGATTGGACATTTCTAGCCACCCCGGGGTTGGGCTTTATAAAAAAATAATAAAAAAAACAAATTCTTAACAGACCCCCCCCCCATTACTGAGCCAGGATTGGAAATGTCTAGCCACCCCGGGTGTGGGCTTTATAAAAAAAAAAAATAAAAAAAATCATAACAGACCCCACCCCCATCACTGAGCCAGGATTGGAAATTTCTAGCCACCCGGGTGTGGGCTTTATAAAAAAAAAAAAAAAAAAATCATAACAGACCCCCCCCCCCCCATCACTGAGCCAGTATTGGAAATTTCTAGCCACCCCTGGTGTGGGCTTTATAAAAAAAAAAAATAATAAAAAAATCATAACAGACCCCACCCCCATCACAGAGCCAGGATTGGAAATTTCTAGCCACCCCGGGGGTGGGCTTTATAAAAAAAAAAAAAAAAAAAAAAAATCACAACAGACCACCCCCCATCACTGAGCCAGGATTGGAAATTTCTAGCCACCCCGGGTCTGGGCTTTATAAAAAAAAAATTAAAAAATTAAAAATCATAACAGACCCCACCCCCATCACAGAGCCAGGATTGGAAATTTCTAGCCACCCGGGGGTGGGCTTTATAAAAAAAAATAAAAAAAAATAAAATCACAACAGACCCCCCCCATCACTGAGCCAGGATTGGAACTTTCTAGCCACCCCGGGTGTGGGCTTTATAAAAAAAAAAAAAAAAAAAAATCATAACAGACCCCCCCCCCACCCCCATCACTGAGCCAGGATTGGAAATTTCTAGCCAACCCGGGTGTGGGCTTTATTAAAAAAATAATTAAAAAAACAAATTCATAACAAACCCCCCCCATTACTGAGCCAGGATTGGTAATGACTAGCAACCCCGGGTGTGGGCTTTATTAAAATAAAATAATAATAAAAAATCATAACAGACCCCCCCCCCCCATCACAGAGCCAGGATTTGAAATTTCTAGCCACCCCGGGGGTGGGCTTTATAAAAAAAATAATAAAATTATTTAAAAAAAAAATTTAAAAAATCATAACAGACCCCCCCCCCATCACTGAGCCAGGATTGGAAATTTCTAGCCACCCCGGGGGTGGGCTTTATAAAAAAAAATAAAAAAATAAAAAATCACAACAGACCCCCCCCCCCCCCCATCACTGAGCCAGGATTGGAACTTTCTAGCCACCCCGGGTGTGGGCTTTATAAAAAAAAAAAAAAAAAAAAATCATAACAGACCCCCCCCCACCCCCATCACTGAGCCAGGATTGGAAATTTCTAGCCACCCCGGGGGTGGGCTTTATAAAAAAATAATAAAAAAAACAAATTCTTAACAGACCCCCCCCCCATTACTGAGCCAGGATTGGAAATGTCTAGCCACCCCGGGTGTGGGCTTGATAAAAAAAATAAAATAATAAAAAATCATAACAGACCCCCCCCCCCCCCCCCATCACAGAGCCAGGATTGGAAATTTCAAGCCACCCCGGGTGTGGGCTTTATAAAAAAGAAAAAAAAAAAAAATCATAACAGACCCCACCCCCATCACTGAGCCAGGATTGGAAATTTCTAGCCACCCGGGTGTGGGCTTTATAAAAAAAAAAAAAATAAAAAAAAAATCACAACAGACCCCCCCCCATCACTGAGCCAGGATTGGAACTTTCTAGCCACCCCGGGTGTGGGCTTTATAAAAAAAAAAAATAAAAAAAATCATAACAGACCCCACCCCCATCACTGAGCCAGGATTGGAAATTTCTAGCCACCCGGGTGTGGGCTTTATAAAAAAAAAAAAAAAAAAATCATAACAGACCCCCCCCCCCCCCATCACTGAGCCAGTATTGGAAATTTCTAGCCACCCCTGGTGTGGGCTTTATAAAAAAAAAAAATAAAAAAAAAATCATAACAGACCCCACCCCCATCACAGAGCCAGGATTGGAAATTTCTAGCCACCCCGGGGGTGGGCTTTATAAAAAAAAATAAAATAAAATAAAATCACAACAGACCCCCCCCCATCACTGAGCCAGGATTGGAACTTTCTAGCCACCCCGGGTGTGGGCTTTATAAAAAAAAAAAATAAAAAAAATCATAACAGACCCCCCCCCACCCCCATCACTGAGCCAGGATTGGAAATTTCTAGCCAACCCGGGTGTGGGCTTTATAAAAAAAATAATTAAAAAAACAAATTCATAACAGACCCCCCCCATTACTGAGCCAGGATTGGTAATTGACTAGCAACCCCGGGTGTGGGCTTTATTAAAATAAAATAATAATAAAAAATCATAACAGACCCCCCCCGCCATCACAGAGCCAGGATTGGAAATTTCTAGCCACCCCGGGGGTGGGCTTTATAAAAAAATAATAAAAAAAACAAATTCTTAACAGACCCCCCCCCCATTACTGAGCCAGGATTGGAAATGTCTAGCCACCCCGGGTGTGGGCTTGATAAAAAAAATAAAATAATAAAAAATCATAACAGACCCCCCCCCCCCCCATCACAGAGCCAGGATTGGAAATTTCAAGCCACCCCGGGTCTGGGCTTTATTAAAAAAACATTTAAAAATTAAAAATCATAACAGACCCCACCCCCATCACTGAGCCAGGATTGGAAATTTCTAGCCACCCCGGGGGTGGGCTTTATAAAAAAAATAATAAAATTATTTTAAAAAAAATTTTAAAAAATCATAACAGACCCCCCCCCATCACTGAGCCAGGATTGGAAATTTCTAGCCACCCCGGGGGTGGGCTTTATAAAAAAAAATAAAAAAATTAAAAATCACAACAGACCCCCCCCCCCCCCCCCATCACTGAGCCAGGATTTGAACTTTCTAGCCACCCCGGGTGTGGGCTTTATAAAAAAAAAAAAAAAAAAAAAATCATAACAGACCCCCCCCCACCCCCATCACTGAGCCAGGATTGGAAATTTCTAGCCACCCCGGGGGTGGGCTTTATAAAAAAATAATAAAAAAAACAAATTCTTAACAGACCCCCCCCCATTACTGAGCCAGGATTGGAAATGTCTAGCCACCCCGGGTGTGGGCTTGATAAAAAAAATAAAATCATAAAAAATCATAACAGACCCCCCCCCCCCCCCCCCATCACAGAGCCAGGATTGGAAATTTCTAGCCACCCGGGTGTGGGCTTTATAAAAAAAAAAAAAAAAAAAAATCATAACAGACCCCCCCCCCCACCACTGAGCCAGTATTGGAAATTTCTAGCCACCCCTGGTGTGGGCTTTATAAAAAAAATAAAAATAAAAAATCATAACAGACCCCACCCCCATCACAGAGCCAGGATTGGGAATTTTTAGCCACCCCGGGTGTGGGCTTTATAAAAATAAAAAATTAATAAATAAATAAAAAATCATAAAAGACCCCCCCCCCCCCATTACTGAGCAAGTATTGGAAATTTCTAGCCACCCCTGGTGTGGGCTTTATAAAAAAAATAAAAAAATAAAAAAAAATCATAACAGACCCCCCCCCCCATCACAGAGCCAGGATTGGAAATTTCTAGCCACCCCGGGGGTGGGCTTTATAAAAAAAAATAAAATAAAATAAAATCACAACAGACCCCCCCCCATCACTGAGCCAGGATTGGAACTTTCTAGCCACCCCGGGTGTGGGCTTTATAAAAAAAAAAAATAAAAAAAATCATAACAGACCCCCCCCCACCCCCATCACTGAGCCAGGATTGGAAATTTCTAGCCAACCCGGGTGTGGGCTTTATTAAAATAAAATAATAATAAAAAATCATAACAGACCCCCCCCGCCATCACAGAGCCAGGATTGGAAATTTCTAGCCACCCCGGGGGTGGGCTTTATAAAAAAATAATAAAAAAAACAAATTCTTAACAGACCCCCCCCCCATTACTGAGCCAGGATTGGAAATGTCTAGCCACCCCGGGTGTGGGCTTGATAAAAAAAATAAAATAATAAAAAATCATAACAGACCCCCCCCCCCCCCATCACAGAGCCAGGATTGGAAATTTCAAGCCACCCCGGGTCTGGGCTTTATTAAAAAAACATTTAAAAATTAAAAATCATAACAGACCCCACCCCCATCACTGAGCCAGGATTGGAAATTTCTAGCCACCCCGGGGGTGGGCTTTATAAAAAAAATAATAAAATTATTTTAAAAAAAAATTTAAAAAATCATAACAGACCCCCCCCCATCACTGAGCCAGGATTGGAAATTTCTAGCCACCCCGGGGGTGGGCTTTATAAAAAAAAATAAAAAAATTAAAAATCACAACAGACCCCCCCCCCCCCCCCCCATCACTGAGCCAGGATTTGAACTTTCTAGCCACCCCGGGTGTGGGCTTTATAAAAAAAAAAAAAAAAAAAAAATCATAACAGACCCCCCCCCACCTCCATCACTGAGCCAGGATTGGAAATTTCTAGCCACCCCGGGGGTGGGCTTTATAAAAAAATAATAAAAAAAACAAATTCTTAACAGACCCCCCCCCATTACTGAGCCAGGATTGGAAATGTCTAGCCACCCCGGGTGTGGGCTTGATAAAAAAAATAAAATCATAAAAAATCATAACAGACCCCCCCCCCCCCCCCCCATCACAGAGCCAGGATTGGAAATTTCTAGCCACCCGGGTGTGGGCTTTATAAAAAAAAAAAAAAAAAAAAATCATAACAGACCCCCCCCCCCACCACTGAGCCAGTATTGGAAATTTCTAGCCACCCCTGGTGTGGGCTTTATAAAAAAAATAAATTAATAAATAAATAAAAAATCATAAAAGACCCCCCCCCCCCCATTACTGAGCAAGTATTGGAAATTTCTAGCCACCCCTGGTGTGGGCTTTATAAAAAAAATAAAAAAATAAAAAAAAATCATAACAGACCCCCCCCCCCATCACAGAGCCAGGATTGGAAATTTCTAGCCACCCCGGGGGTGGGCTTTATAAAAAAAAAAAAAAAAAAAAAAAAATCATAACAGACCCCCCCCCCCATCACAGAGCCAGGATTGGAAATTTCTAGCCACCCCGGGTGTGGGCTTTATAAAAAAAATAATAAAATTATTAAATTTTTTTTTTAAAAAAATCATAACAGACCCCCCCCCATCACTGAGCCAGGATTGGAAAAAACAAATTCATAACAGACCCCACCCCCATCACTGAGCCAGGATTGGAAATTTCTAGCCACCCCGGGGGTGGGCTTTATAAAAAAATAATAAAAAAAACAAATTCTTAACAGACCCCCCCCCATCACTGAGGCAGGATTGGAAATTTCTAGCCACCCCGGGTGTGGGCTTTATAAAAAAAAAAAAAAAAAAAATCATAACAGACCCCACCCCCATCACTGAGCCAGGATTGGAAATTTCTAGCCACCCGGGTGTGGGCTTTATAAAAAAAAAAAAAAAAAAAAATCATAACAGACCCCCCCCCCCATCACTGAGCCAGTATTGGAAATTTCTAGCCACCCCTGGTGTGGGCTTTATAAAAAAAAAAAAAAAAAAAAAATCATAACAGACCCCACCCCCATCACAGAGCCAGGATTGGGAATTTTTAGCCACCCCGGGTGTGGGCTTTATAAAAATAAAAAAATAATAAATAAATAAAAAATCATAAAAGACCCCCCCCCCCCATTACTGAGCAAGTATTGGAAATTTCTAGCCACCCCTGGTGTGGGCTTTATAAAAAAAATAAAAAAAATAAAAAAAATCATAACAGACCCCCCCCCCCCCATTACTGAGCCAGGATTGTAAATGTCTAGCCGACCGGGGTGTGGGCTTTATAAAAAATAAAAATAATAAAAATTCATAACAGACCCCCCCCCCCCCCCCCCCCCCATTACTGAGCGAGGATTGGAAATTTCTAGCCACCCCTGGTGTGGGCTTTATAAAAAATAAAAATAAAAATTAAAAAAAATCATAACAGACCCCCCCCCCCATTACTGAGCCAGGATTGGAAATTTCTAGCCAACCCGGATGTGGGCTTAATAAAAAAAATAATAAATAAAAATCATAACAGACCCCACCCACATCACTGAGCCAGGATTGGAAATTTGTAGCCACCCCGGGTGTGGCCTTTATAAAAAAAAATATATATATATTTAAAAAAAAAATTAAAAAAAATCATAACAGACCCCCCCCCCCCCCATCACTGAGCCAGGATTGGAAATTTCTAGCCAACCCGGGTGTGGGCTTTATAAAAAAAAAAAAAAAAAAATCAAAACAGACCCCACCCCCATCACTGAGCCAGGATTGGAAATTTGTAGCCAACCGGGTGTGGGCTTTATAAAAAAAAAAAAAAAAAAATCATAACAGACCCCCCCCCCCATCACTGAGCCATTATTGGAAATTTCTAGCCACCCCGGGTGTGGGCTTTATAAAAAAAAAAAAAAAAAAAAAATCATAACAGACCCAACCCCCATCACTGAGTCAGGATCGGAAATTTCTAGCCAACCCGGGGTGGGCTTTATAAAAAAAAAAAAAATAAAAAAAAATCACAACAGACCCCCCCCCCAACCCCATCACTGAGCCAGGATTGGAAATTTCTAGCCACCCCGGGTGTGGGCTTTATAAAAAAATAATAAAAAAAACAAATTCATAACAGACCCCCCCCCATTACTGAGCCAGGATTGGAAATGACTTGCCACCCCTGGTGTGGGCTTGATAAAAAAAAATTATAATAAAAAATCATAAAAGACCCCCCCCCCCCCCCCCCCCCCCCATCACAGAGCCAGGATTGGAAATTTCTAGCCACCCCGGGTGTGGGCTTTATAAAAAAAATAATAAAATTATTTAAAAAAAAAATAAAAAAATCATAACAGACCCCCCCCATCACTGAGCCAGGATTGGAAATTTCTAGCCACCCCGGGTGTGGGCTTTATAAAAAAAAAATAAAAATAAAAAATCATAACAGACCCAACCCCCATCACTGAGCCAGGATCGGAAATTTCTAGCCACCCCGGGTGTGGGCTTTATAAAAAATGTAAAAAAATAAAAAATCAAAACAGACCCCACCCCCATCACTGAGCCAGGATTGGAAATTTCTAGCAAACCCGGGTGTGGGCTTTATAAATAAAAAAAAAAAAAAAATGATAACAAATCCCCCACCATCACTGAATCAGGATTGAAAATTTCTAGCCACCCCGGGGGTGGGCTTTATAAAAAAAAAAAAAAAAAAAAAAATCACAACAGACCCCCCCCCCCCCCCCCCCATCACTGAGCCAGGATTGGAAATTTCTAGCCACCCCGGGGGTGGGCTTTATAAAAAAATAATTAAAAAAACAAATTCATAACAGACCCCCCCCATTACTGAGCCAGGATTGGAAATTTCTAGCCAACCCGGGGGTGGGCTTTATAAAAAAAAAAAAAAAAAAAAAAAATTCATAACAGACCCCCTCCCATTACTGAGCCAGGATTGGCAATTTCTAGCCACCCCGGGTGTGGGCTTTATAAAAAATAAAAAAAATAAAAATCATAATAGACCCCCCCCCCCCCCCATCACAGAGCCAGGATTTTAAATTTCTAGCCACCCCGGGTGTGGGCTTGATAAAGAAATTAAAAAAATAAAAATCATAACAGACCCCCCCCCCCCATTACTGAGCCAGGATTGGAAATTTCTAGCCACCACGGGTGTGGGCTTTATAAAAATAAAAAAAAATACAAAATCATAAAAGACCCCGCCCCCCCCCCATTACTGAGCCAGGATTGGGAATTTCTAGCCACCCCGGGTGTGGGCTTTATAAAAAAAAATAATAAAATTATTTAAAAAAAAAATTAAAAAAATCATAACAGACCCCCACCCATCACTGAGCCAGGATTGGAAATTTCTAGCCACCCCGGGTGTGGGCTTTATAAAAAAAAAAAAAAAAAAAAATCATAACAGACCCCACCCCCATCACTGAGCCAGGATTGGAAATTTCTAGCCACCCCGAGGGTGGGCTTTATATAAAAAAAAAAAAAAAAATCATAACAGACCCCACCCCCATCACTGAGCCAGGATTGGAAATTTCTAGCCACCCGGGTGTGGGCTTTATAAAAAAAAAAAATAATAAAAAAATCACAAAAGACCCCGCCCCCCCCCCCCATCATTGAGCCAGGATTGGAAATTTCTAGCCACCCCGGGTGTGGGCTTTATAAAAAAAAAAAAAAAAAAAAATTATAACAGACCCCCCCCCCATTACTGAGCCAGGATTGGGAATTTCTAGCCACCCCGCATGTGGGCTTTATAAAAAAATAAAATTAAATTTAAAAAAAATCATAACAGACCCCACCCCCATTACTGAGCCAGGATTGGAAATTTCTAGCCACCTAGGGTGTGGGTTTTATGAAAAAAATAATAAAATAAAAATCATAACAGACCCCCCCCCACCCCCATCACTGAGCCAGGATTGGAAATTTCTAGCCACCCCGGGTGTGGGCTTTATAAAAAAATAATAAAAAAAACAAAATCACAACAGACCCCCCACATTACTGAGCCAGGATTGGAAATGTCTAGCCACCCCGGGTGTGGGCTTTATAAAAAAAAAAAAAAAAAAAAATCATAACAGACCCCCCCCACCCCCATCACTGAGCCAGGATTGGAAATGTCTAGCCACCCCGGGTGTGGGCTTGATAAAAAAAATAAAATAATAAAAAATCATAACAGACCCCCCCCCCCCCCATCACAGAGCCAGGATTGAAAATTTCTAGCCACCCCGGGGTGGGCTTTAGAAAAAAAGTAAAAAAAAAATAAAATCACAACAGACCCCCCCCCCACCCCCCATCACTGAGGCAGGATTGGAAATGTCTAGCCACCCCGGGTGTGGGCTTTATAAAAAAAAAAAAAAAAAAAAATCATAACAGACCCCCCCCCACCCCCATCACTGAGCCAGGATTGGAAATGTCTAGCCACCCCGGGTGTGGGCTTGATAAAAAAAATAAAATAATAAAAAATCATAACAGACCCCCCCCCCCCCCCATCACAGAGCCAGGATTGAAAATTTCTAGCCACCCCGGGGTGGGCTTTAGAAAAAAAGTAAAAAAAAAAAAAAAATCACAACAGACCCCCCCCCCCCCATCACTGAGCCAGGATTGGAACTTTCTAGCCACCACGGGTGTTGGCTTTATAAAAAAAAAAAAAAAAAAAATCATAACAGACCCCCCCCACCCCATCACTGAGCCAGGATTGGGAATTTCTAGCCACCCCGGGTGTGGGCTTTATAAAAAAAATAATAAAATTATTTAAAAGAAAAAATTAAAAAAATCATAACAGACCACCCCCCATCACTGAGCCAGGATTGGAAATTTCTAGCCACCCCGGGTGTGGGCTTCATAAAAAAAAATAAAAAATAAAAAATCATAACAGACCCCACCCCCATCACTGAGCCAGGATTGGAAATTTCTAGCCACCCCGGGGGTGGGCTTTATAAAAAAAAAAAGTAAAAAAAAATCACAACAGACCCCCCCCCCCCCATCACTGAGCCAGGATTGGAACTTTCTAGCCACCACGGGTGTTGGCTTTATAAAAAAAAAAAAAAAAAAAATCATAACAGACCCCCCCCACCCCATCACTGAGCCAGGATTGGGAATTTCTAGCCACCCCGGGTGTGGGCTTTATAAAAAAATAATAAAAAAAACAAATTCATAACAGACCCCCCCCATTACTGAGCCAGGATTGGAAATGTCTAGCAACCCAGGGTGTGGGCTTTATTAAAATAAAATAATAATAAAAAATCATAACAGACCCCCCCCCCCCCCCATCACAGAGCCAGGATTGGAAATTTCTGCGCTTTATAAAAAAAAAAAAAAATTAAAAATCACAACAGACCCCCCCCCCCCCCCCATCACTGAGGCAGGATTGGACATTTCTAGCCACCCCGGGTGTGGGCTTTATAAAAAAAATAATAAAATTATTTAAAAAAAAAATTAAAAAAAATCATAACAGACCCCCCCCCCCATCACTGAGCCAGGATTGGAAATGTCTAGCCACCCCTGGTGTGGGCTTGATAAAAAAAATAAAATAATAAAAAATCATAACAGACCCCCCCCCCCCATCACAGAGCCAGGATTGAAAATTTCTAGCCACCCCGGGGGTGGGCTTTAGAAAAAAAGTAAAAAAAAATAAAATCACAACAGACCCCCCCCCCCCCCCATCACTGAGGCAGGATTGGAAATTTCTAGCCACCCCGGGTGTGGGCTTTATAAAAAAAATGATAAAATTATTTAAAAAAAAAATTAAAAAAATCATAACAGACCCCCCCCCCATCACTGAGCCAGGATTGCAAATTTCTAGCCACCCCGGGTGTGGGCTTTATAAAAAAAAAATAAAAAATAAAAAATCATAATAGACCCCACCCCCATCACTGAGCCAGGATTGGAAATTTCTAGCCACCCCGGGGGTGGGCTTTATAAAAAAAAATAAAGTAAAAAAAAATCACAACAGACCCCCCCCCCCCCCATCACTGAGCCAGGATTGGAACTTTCTAGCCACCCCGGGTGTTGGCTTTATAAAAAAAAAAAAAAAAAAATCATAACAGACCCCCCCCACCCCCATCACTGAGCCAGGATTGGGAATTTCTAGCAACCCCGGGTGTGGGCTTTATAAAAAAATAATAAAAAAAACAAATTCATAACAGACCCCCCCCCCATTACTGAGCCAGGATTGGAAATGTCTAGCAACCCCGGGTGTGGGCTTTATTAAAATAAAATAATAATAAAAAAAAATAACAGACCCCCCCCCCCCATCACAGAGCCAGGATTGGAAATTTTTGCGCTTAATAAAAAAATAAAAAAAATAAAAAAATCAAAACAGACCCCCCCACCCCCATCACTGAGGCAGGATTGGAAATTTCTAGCCACCCCGGCTTTATAAAAAAAATAATAAAATTATTTTAAAAAAAAATTAAAAAAAATCATAACAGACCCCCCCCCATCACTGAGCCAGGATTGGAAATTTCTAGCCACCCCAGGTTTTGGCTTTATAAAAAAAAAAAAAAAAAAAAAATCATAACAGACCCCACCCCCATCATTGAGCCAGGATTGGAAATTTCTAGCCACCCGGGTGTGGGCTTAATAAAAAAATTAAAAAAAAATCATAACAGACCCCCCCCCATCACTGAGCCAGGATTGGAAATTTCTAGCCACCCCGGTAGTGTGCTTTATAAAAAAAAAAAGAAAAAAAAAAAATTCATAACAGACCCCCCACATTACTGAGCCAGTATTGGAAATGTCTAGCCACCCCGGGTGTGGGCTTGATAAAAAAAAAAAAAAAAAAAAAAAATCATAACAGACCCCCCCCCCCCCCCCCCCCATCATAGAGCCAGGATTGGAAATTTCTAGCCACCCCGGGTTTTGGCTTTATAAAAAAAAATAAAATAAAAAAAAATCACAACAGACCCCCCCCCCCCCCCCCATCACTGAGGCAGGATTGGAAATTTCTAGCCACCCCGGATGTGGGCTTTATAAAAATAAAAAAATAATAAATAAATAAAAATTCATAAAAGACCCCCCCCACCATTACTGAGCAAGTATAGGGAATTTCTAGCCACCCCCGTTGTGGGCTTTCTAAAAAAAAATAAAAATGAAAAAATATTCATAAAAGACCCCCCCCATTACTGAGCCAGGATTGGAAATGTCTAGCCACCCGGGGTGTGGGCTTTATAAAAAATAAAAAAAATAAAAAATCATAACAGACCCCCCCATCACAGAGCAAGGATTGGAAATTTCTAGCCACCCCAGGTGTGGGCTTTATAAAAATAAAAAAAAAATTACAAAAAAATAAAAAATAAAAAAATAAAAATTCATAACAGACCCCCCCCCCCATTACTAAGGCAGGATTGGAAATTTCTAGCCACCCCTGGTGTGGGCTTTATAAAAATGAAAAAAAAAAAAAAAAAAAAAATCACAACAGACCCCCCCCCCCCCCCAATTACTCAGCCAGGATTGGAAATTTCTAGCCAACCCGGGTGTGGGCTTTATAAAAATAAAAATAAAATAAAAAAAAATAAAATCATAAAAGACCCCCCCCCCCCATTACTGGGCAAGTATTGGAAATTTCTAGCCACCCCAGGGGTGGGCTTTATAAAAAAATAATAAAAAAAACAAATTCATAACAGACCCCCCCATTACTGAGCCAGGATTGGAAATGTCTAGCAACCCCGGGTGTGGGCTTTATTAAAATAAAATAATAATAAAAAATCATAACAGACCCCCCCCCCCCATCACAGAGCCAGGATTGGAAATTTCTAGCCACCCCGGGTATGGGCTTTATAAAAAAAAAAATTAAAAAAAATCATAACAGACCCCACAACCATCATTTAGCCAGGATTGGAAATTTCTAGCCACCCCGGGGGTGGGCTTTATGAAAAAAAAAAAAAAAAAAAAAAATCACAACAGACCCCCCCCCCCATCACTGAGCCAGGATTGGAACTTTCTAGCCACCCCGGGTGTGGGCTTTATAAAAAAAAATAAAAATAAAAATCATAACAGACCCCCCCCCACCCCCATCACTGAGCCAGGATTTGAAATTTTTAGCCAACCCGGGGGTGGGCTTTATAAAAAAAAAAAAAAAAAAAAAAATCACAACAGACCCCCCACCATCACTGAGCCAGGATTGGAACTTTCTAGCCGACCCGGGTGTGGGCTTTATAAAAAAAAAAAAAAAAAAAAATCATAACAGATCCCCCCCCATCACTGAGCCAGGATTGGAACTTTCTAGCCGACCCGGGTGTGGGCTTTATAAAAAAAAAAAAAAAAAAAAATCATAACAGACCCCCCCCATCACTGAGCCAGGATTGGAACTTTCTAGCCGACCCGGGTGTGGGCTTTATAAAAAAAAAAAAAAAAAAAAAAAATCACAACAGACCCCCCCCCCCCCCATCACTGAGGCAGGAATGGAAATTTCTAGCCACCACGGGTGTGGGCTTTATACAAAAAATAATAAAATAAAAAAAAATAAAAAATAAAAAAATAAAAATTCATAACAGACCCCCACCCATCACTGAGCCAGGATTGGAAATTTCTAGCCACCCCGGATGTGGGCTTTATAAAAATAAAAAATAAAATAAATAAACAAAAATTCATAAAAGACCCCCCCCCCCCAATTACTGAGCAAGTATAGGGAATTTCTAGCCACCCCTGGTGTGGGCTAGAATTTTTTTTTTTTTTTAAATAAATAAAATAAAAAAAATCATAACAGACCCCCCCCCATTACTGAGCCAGGATTGGAAATTTCTAGCCACCCCGGTTGTGGGCTTTCTAAAAAATAAATAAAATTATAAAAAAATAAAAAATAAAAAAATAAAAATTCATAACAGACCCCCCCCCCATTACTAAGCCAGGATTGGAAATTTTTAGCCACCCCTGGTGTGGGCTTTATAAAAATAAAAAAAAATAAAAAATAAAAAAATCATAACAGACCCCCCCCCATTACTGAGCCAGGATTGGAAATTTCTAGCCACCCCGGGTGTGGGTTTTATAAAAAAAATTTAAAAAAATCATAACAGACCCCACCCCCATCACTGAGCCAGGATTGGAAATTTCTAGCCACCAGGGGTGTGGGCTGTATAAAAAAAATAAAAAAAATACAAATAAATAAAAAATAAAAAAATAAAAATTCATAACAGACCCCCCCCCCATTACTGAGCAGGAATTGGTAATTTCTAGCCACCCCAGGTGTGGGCTTTATAAAAAAAAAAATAACAATAATAATAATCATAACAGACCCCCCCCCCCCCCCAATTACTCAGCCAGGATTGGAAATTTCTAGCCAACCCGGGTGTGGGCTTTATAAAAAAAAAAAAAAAATTAAAAAAATAAAAATCATAAAAGACCCCCCCCCCCCCCCCATTACTGAGCAAGTATTGGAAATTTCTAGCCACCCCGGGTGTGGGCTTTATAAAAAAAAAAAAATAATAAAAAATCATAACACACCCCACCCCCATCACTGAGCCAGGATTGGAAATTTCTAGCCACCCCGGGGATGGGCTTTATTAAAAAAAAAAAAAAAAAAAAAAATCACAACAGACCCCCGCCATTACTGAGCCAGGATTGGAAATTTCTAGCCACCCCGGGGGTGGGCTTTATAAAAAAATAATAAAAAAAACAAATTCATAACAGACCCCCCCCATTACTGAGCCAGGATTGGAAATGTCTAGCAACCCCGGGTGTGGGCTTTATTAAAATAAAATAATAATAAAAAATCATAACAGACCCCCCCCCCCATCACAGAGCCAGGATTTGAAATTTCTAGCCACCCCGGGGGTGGGCTTTATAAAAAAAAAAATATTAAAAAAAATAACAACAGACCCCCCCCCCCCCCCCCCATCACTGAGGCAGGATTGGAAATTTCTAGCCAACCCGGGTGTGGGCTTTATAAAAAAAAAAAAAAAAAAAAAAATCATAACAGACCCCCCCCCCCCCCCATCACTGAGCCAGGATTGGAACTTTCTAGCCACCCCGGGTGTGGGCTTTATAAAAAAAAAAAAAAAAAAAAATCATAACAGACCCAACCCCCATCACTGAGCCAGGATAGGAAATTTCTAGCCACCCCGGGTGTGGGCTTTATAAAAAAAAAATAAAAATAAAAAATCATAACAGACCCAACCCCCATCACTGAGCCAGGATAGGAAATTTCTAGCCACCCCGGGTGTGGGCTTTATAAAAAATAAATAAAAAAATTAAAAATCATAACAGACCCCGCCCCCATCACAGAGCCAGGATTTGAAATTTCTAGCCACCCCGGGGGTGGGCTTTATAAAAAAAAAAAAAAAAAAAAAATCACAGCAGACCCCCCCCCCCCCCCCCCCCCCCCCCATCACTGAGCCAGGATTGGAACTTTCTAGCCACCCCGGGTGTGGGCTTTATAAAAAAAAAAAAAAAAAAAAATCATAACAGACCCCCCCCCACCCCCATCACTGAGCCAGGATTGGAAATTTCTAGCCACCCCGGGGGTGGGCTTTGTAAAAATAAAAAAAATAAATAAAAATCACAGCAGACCCCCCCCCCCCCCCCCCCATCACTGAGGCAGGATTGGAACTTTCTAGCCAACCCGGGTGTGGGCTTTATAAAAAAATAATGAAAAAAAAAAAATTCATAACAGACCCCCCCCATTACTGAGCCAGGATTGGAAATTTCTAGCCACCCCGGGTGTGGGCTTTATAAAAAAAAAAAAAAAAAAAAAATTCATAACAGACCCCCCCCCCCCATTACTGAGCCAGAATTGGAAAATTCTAGCCACCCCTGGTGTGGGCTTTATAAAAAAAAAAAAATAATAAATAAAAAAAATCATAACAGATCCCCCCATTACTGAGCCAGGATTGGAAATTTCTAGCCAACCCGGATGTGGGCTTTATAAAAAAAAAAAAAAAAATCATAACAGACCCCACCCCCATCACTGAGCCAGGATTGGAAATTTCTAGCCACCCCGGGTGTGGGCTTTATAAAAAAAAAAAAAAAAAAATCATAACAGACCCCCCCCCATCACGGAGCCAGGATTGGAAATTTCTAGCCACCCCGAGTGTGGGCTTTATAAAAAAAAAATAAAAATAAAAAATCATAACAGACCCAACCCCCATCACTGAGCCAGGATAGGAAATTTCTAGCGACCCCGGGTGTGGGCTTTATAAAAAATAAATAAAAAAATTAAAAATCATAACAGACCCCGTCCCCATCACAGAGCCAGGATTTGAAATTTCTAGCCACCCCTGGTGTGGGCTGTATAAAAAAAAAAATAATAATAATAAAAAAATTCATAACAGACCCCCCCCATTACTGAGCCAGGATTGGAAATGACTAGCCACCCCGGACGGATGTGGGCTTGAGAAAAAAAAAAAAAAAAAAAATCATAACAGACCCCCCCCCCCCCCCCCCACAGAGCCAGGATTGGAAATTTCTAGCCACCCCGGGGGTGGGCTTTATAAAAAAAAAATAAAAATAAAAAAAATAACAACAGACCCCGTCCCCATCACAGAGCCAGGATTTGAAATTTCTAGCCACCCCTGGTGTGGGCTGTATAAAAAAAAAAAAAATAATAATAAAAAAATTCATAACAGACCCCCCCCATTACTGAGCCAGGATTGGAAATGACTAGCCACCCCGGACGGATGTGGGCTTGAGAAAAAAAAAAAAAAAAAAAATCATAACAGACCCCCCCCCCCCCCCCCCCCCCACAGAGCCAGGATTGGAAATTTCTAGCCACCCCGGGGGTGGGCTTTATAAAAAAAAAAAAATAATAAAAAAATCATAACAGACCCCCCCCCCCGTCACTGAGCCAGGATTGGAAATTTCTAGCCACCCCGGGTGTGGGCTTTATATAAAAAAAAAAAAAAAAATCATAATAGACCCCACCCCCATCACTGAGCCAGGATTGGAAATTTCTAGGCACCCGGGTGTGGGCTTTATAAAAAAAAAAAAAAAAAAATCATAACAGACCCCCCCCCCCCCCCCCCCATCACTGAGCCAGGATTGGAAATTTCTAGCCACCCCGGGTGTGGGCTTTATAAAAAAAAAATAAAAAAATTAAAAATCATAACAGACCCCACCCCCTTCACAGAGCCAGGATTGGAAATTTCTAGCCACCCCGGGGGTGGGCTTTATAAAAAAAAAATAAAAATAAAAAATCATAACAGACCCCACCACCATCACTGAGCCAGGATTGGAACTTTCTAGCCACCGGGTGTGGGCTTTATAAAAAAAAAAATAATAATAATAAAAAAATTCATAACAGACCCCCCCAATTACTGAGCCAGGATTGGAAATGACTAGCCACCCCGAACGGATGTGGGCTTGAGAAAAAAAAAAAAAAAAAAAAATCATAACAGACCCCCCCCCCCCCCCCCCCACAGAGCCAGGATTGGAAATTTCTAGCCACCCCGGGTGTGGGCTTTATAAAAAAAAAAAAAAAAAAAAAATCATAACAAACCCCCCCCCCACCCCCATCACTGAGCCAGGATTGGAAATTTCTAGCCACCCCGGGTGTGGGCTTTATAAAAAAAAAAAAAAAAAAAAATCATAATACACCCCACCCCCATCACTGAGCCAGGATTGGAAATTTCTAGCCACCCCGGGGGTGGGCTTTATAAAAAAAAATAAAATAAAAAAAAATCACAACAGACCCCCCCCACCATCACTAAGGCAGGATTGGAAATTTCTAGCCACCCCGGGTGTGGGCTTTAAACAAAAAATAATAAAATAAAAAAAAATAAAAAATAAAAAAATAAAAAATCATAAAAGACCCCCACCCATCACTGAGCCAGGATTGGAAATTTCTAGCCACCCCGGGTGTGGGCTTTATAAAAAAAAAAAAAAAAAAATCATAACAGACCCCCCCCCACCCCCATCACTGAGCCAGGATTGGAAATTTCTAGCCACCCCGGGTGTGGGCTTTATAAAAAAATAATAAAAAAAACAAATTCATAACAGTCCCCCCCATTACTGAGCCAGGATTGGAAATGACTAGCCACCCCTGGTGTGGGCTTGATAAAAAAAAAATAATAATAAAAAATCATAACAGACCCCCCCCCCCCCATCACAGAGCCAGGATTGGAAATTTCTAGCAAACCCGGGGGTGGGCTTTATAAAAAAAAAAAAAAAAAAATCATAACAGACCCCCCCCCCCCCATCACTGAGCCAGGATTGGAAATTTCTAGCCACCCCGGGTGTGGGCTTTATAAAAAAAAAAAAAAAAAAAAAATCATAATACACCCCACCCCCATCACTGAGCCAGGATTGGAAATTTCTAGCCACCCCGGTGGTGGGCTTTATAAAAAAAAATAAAATAAAAAAAAATCACAACAGACCCCCCCCACCATCACTAAGGCAGGATTGGAAATTTCTAGCCACCCCGGGTGTGGGCTTTAAACAAAAAATAATAAAATTAAAAAAAATAAAAAATAAAAAAATAAAAAATCATAAAAGACCCCCACCCATCACTGAGCCAGGATTGGAAATTTCTAGCCACCCCGGGTGTGGGCTTTATAAAAAAAAAAAAAAAAAAAATCATAACAGACCCCCCCCCCACCCCCATCACTGAGCCAGGATTGGAAATTTCTAGCCACCCCGGGTGTGGGCTTTATAAAAAAATAATAAAAAAAACAAATTCATAACAGTCCCCCCCATTACTGAGCCAGGATTGGAAATGACTAGCCACCCCTGGTGTGGGCTTGATAAAAAAAAAATAATAATAAAAAATCATAACAGACCCCCCCCCCCCCCCCATCACAGAGCCAGGATTGGAAATTTCTAGCAAACCCGGGGGTGGGCTTTATAAAAAAAAAAAAAAAAAAAAAAATCACAACAGACCCCCCCCGCCCCCCATCACTGAGGCCGGATTGGAAATTTCTAGCCACCCCGGGTGTGGGCTTTATAAAAAAAATAATAAAATTATTTTAAAATAAAAAATAAAAAAATCACAACAGACCCCCCCCCCCCATCACTGGGGCAGGATTGGAAATTTCTAGCCACCCCAGGTGTGGGCTTTATAAAACAACAACAACAAAAAATCATAACAGACCCCACCCCCATCACAGAGCCAGGATTGGAAATTTCTAGCCACCCCGGGGGTGGGCTTTATAAAAAAAAATAAAAATAAAAAATCATAACAGACCCCACCACCATCACTGAGCCAGAATTGGAACTTTCTAGCCACCCCGGGTGTGGGCTTTATAAAAAAAAAAATAATAATAAATCATAACAGACCCCCCCCCACCCCCATCACTGAGCCAGGATTGGAAATTTCTAGCCACCCCGGGTGTGGGCTTTATAAAAAAAAAATAAAAAATAAATCATAACACACCCCACCCCCATCACTGAGGCAGGATTGGAAATTTCTAGCCACCCCGGGTGTAGGCTTTATACAAAAAATAATAAAATAAAAAAAAATAAAAAATAAAAAAATAAAAAATCATAAAAGACCCCCACCCATCACTGAGCCAGGATTGGAAATTTCTAGCCACCCCGGGTGTGGGCTTTATAAAAAAATAATAAAAAAAACAAATTCATAACAGACCCCCCCATTACTGAGCCAGGATTGGAAATGACTAGCCACCCCTGGTGTGGGCTTGATAAAAAAAAAATAATAATAAAAAATCATAACAGACCACCCCCCCCCCCCCCCATCACAGAGCCAGGATTGGAAATTTCTAGCAAACCCGGGTGTGGGCTTTATACAAAAAATAATAAAATAAAAAAAATAAAAAAATAAAAAAATAAAAAATCATAAAAGACCCCCACCCATCACTGAGCCAGGATTGGAAATTTCTAGCCACCCCGGGTGTGGGCTTTATAAAAAAAAAAATTAAAAAAATCATAACAGACCCCCCCCCACCCCCATCACTGAGCCAGGATTGGAAATTTCTAGCCACCCCGGGTGTGGGCTTTATAAAAAAATAATAAAAAAAACTAATTCATAACAGACCCCCCCATCACAGAGCCAGGATTGGAAATGACTAACCACCCCGGGTGTGGGCTTGATAAAAAAATAATAATAATAAAAAATCATAACAGACCCCCCCCCATCACTGAGGCAGGATTGGAAATTTCTAGCCACCCCGGGTGTGGGCTTTATAAAAAAAATAATAAAATTATTTAAAAAAATTTTAAAAAAAATCATAACAGACACCCCCCCATCACTGAGCCAGGATTGGAAATTTCTAGCCACCCGGGTGTGGGCTTTATGAAAAAAAAAAAAAAAAAACATAACAGACCCCCCCCCCATCACTGAGCCAGGATTGGAAATTTCTACCCACCCCGGGTGTGGGCTTTATAAAAAAAAAAGAAAAAAAAAAATTCATAACAGACCCCCCCCATTACTGAGCCAGGATTGGAAATGTCTAGCCACCCCGGGTGTGGGCTTTATAAAAAAAAAAATAAAATAAAAAAATCACAACAGACCCCCCCCCCCCATCACTGAGCTAGGATTGGAAATGACTAGCCACCCGGGTGTGGGATTTATAAAAAAAAAAAAAAAAATCATAACAGACCCCCCCCCCCCCCCATCACTGAGCCAGGATTGGAAATTTCTAGCCACCCAGGGGGTGGGCTTTATAAAAAAAAAAAAAAAAAAAAAAAATCACAACAGACCCCCCCCCCCCCATCACTGAGCTAGGATTGGAACTTTCTAGCCACCCCGGGTGTGGGCTTTATAAAAAAAAAAAAAAAAAAAAATTATAACAGACCCCCCCCCACCCCCATCACTGAGCCAGGATTGGAAATTTCTAGCCACCCCGGGTGTGGGCTTTATAAAAAAAATAATAAAATTATTTAAAAAAAAAATTAAAAAAATTATAACAGACCCCCCCCATCACTGAGCCAGGATTGGAAATTTCTAGCCACCCCGGGTGTGGGCTTTATATTAAAAAAAAAAAAATTCATAATAGACCCCACCCCCATCACTGAGCCAGGATTTGAAATTTCTAGCCACCCGGGTGTGGGCTTTATAAAAAAAAAAAAAAAAAAATCATAACAGACCCCCCCCCCCCCCCCATCACTGAGCCAGGATTGGAAATTTCTAGCCACCCCGGGTGTGGGCTTTATAAAAAAAAAATTAAAAAATTAAAAATCATAACAGACCCCACCCCCATCACTGAGCCAGGATTGGAAATTTCTAGCCACCCCGGGTGTGGGCTTTATAAAAAAAAAATAAAAATAAAAAATCATAACAGACCCCACCACCATCACTGAGCCATGATCGGAAATTTCTAGCCACCCCGGGGGTGGGCTTTATAAAAAAAAAAATATATATATTTAAAAAAAAAAATAAAAAAATCATAACATACCCCCGCCCATCACTGAGCCAGGATTGGAAATTTCTAGCCACCCCTGGTGTGGGCTTTATAAAAAAATAATAAAAAAAAAAAAATCATAATAGACCCCACCCCCATCACTGAGCCAGGATTGGAAATTTCTAGCCACCCGGTTGTGGGCTTTATAAAAAAAAAAAAAAAAAAATCATAACAGACCCCCCCCCCATCACTGAGCCAGGATTGGAAATTTCTAGCCACCCCGGTGGTGGGCTTTATAAAAAAAAAATAAAAATAAAAAATCATAACAGACCCCTCCACCATCACTGAGCCAGGATCGGAAATTTCTAGCCACCCAGGGGGTGGGCTTTATAAAAAAAAATAAAAAAATAAAAAATCACAACAGACCCCCCCCCCCCCATCACTGAGCTAGGATTGGAACTTTCTAGCCACCCCGGGTGTGGGCTTTATAAAAAAAAAAAAAAAAAAAATCATAACACACCCCACCCCGATCACTGAGCCAGGATTGGAAATTTCTAGCCACCCCGGGTGTGGGCTTTATAAAAAAAATAAAAAAATAAAAAATCATAACAGACCCCACCCCCATCACAGAGTCAGGACTGGAAATTTCTAGCCACCCCGGGGGTGGGCTTTATAAAAAAAATAAATAAATAAATAAATCACAACAGACCCCCCCCCCCCCCCCCATCACAGAGCCAGGATTGGAAATGTCTAGCCATCCCGGGGGTGGGCTTTATAAAAAAATAAAAAATAAAAAAATATCACAACAGACCCCCCCCCCCCCATCACTGAGGCAGGATTGGAAATTTCTAGCCACCCCGGGTGTGGGCTTTATACAAAAAATAATAAAATAAAAAAAAAAAAAAAATAAAAAAATAAAAATTCATAAAAGACCCCCACCCATCACTGAGCCAGGATTGGAAATTTCTAGCCACCCGGGTGTGGGCTTTATAAAAAAAAAAATAATAAAAATCATAACAGACCCCACCCCCATCACTGAGCCAGGATTGGAAATTTCTAGCCACCCCGGGGTGGGCTTTATAAAAAAAAAAAAAAAAAAAATCACAACAGACCCCCCCCCCCCATCACTGAGGCAGGATTGGAAATTTCTAGCCACCCCGGGTGTGGGCTTTATAAAAAAAATAATAAAATTATTTAAAAATTTTTTTAAAAAAATCATAACATACCCCCTCCCATCACTGAGCCAGGATTGGAAATTTCTAGCCACCCCTGGTGTGGGCTTTATAAAAAAATAATAAAAAAAACAAATTCATAACAGACCCCCCCCCATTACTGAGCCAGGATTGGAAATGACTAGCCACCCCGGGTGTGGGCTTTATAAAAAAAAAAAAAAAAAAAAAAAATCACAACAGACCCCCCCCCCCCCCCCCATCACTGAGGCAGGATTGGAAATTTCTAGCCACCCCGGGTGTGGGCTTTATAAAAAAAAAAAAAAAAATCATAACAGACCCCACCCCCATCACTGAGCCAGGATTGGAAATTTCTAGCCACCCGGGTGTGGGCTTTATAAAAAATAAAAAATAAAATCATAACAGACCCCCCCCCCCCATCACTGAGCCAGGATTGGAAATTTCTAGCCACCCCGGGTGTGGGCTTTATAAACAAATATAAAAAAATAAAAAATCATAACAGACCCAACCCCCATCACTGAGCCAGGATCGGAAATTTCTAGCCACCCCGGGTGTGGGCTTTATAAAAAAAAAATAAAAAAATTAAAAATCATAACAGACCCCACCCCCATCACAGAGCCAGGATTGGAAATTTCTAGCCACCCCGGGTGTGGGCTTTATAAAAAAAAATAATAAAAAAAATCATAACAGACCCCCCCCACCCCCATCACTGAGCCAGGATTGGAAATTTCTAGCCACCCCGGGTGTGGGATTTATAAAAAAATAATAAAAAAAACAAATTCATAACAGACCCCCCCATTGCTGAGCCAGGATTGGAAATGACTAGCCACCCCTGGTGTGGGCTTGATAAAAAAAAAATTATAATAAAAAATCATAACAGACCCCCCCCCCCCCCATCACAGAGCCAGGATTGGAAATTTCTAGCCAACCCGGGGGTGGGCTTTATAAAAAAAAAATATAAAAAAAAAATCACAACAGACCCCCCCCCCCCCATCACTGAGGCCGGATTGGAAATTTCTAGCCACCCCAGGTGTGGGCTTTATAAAACAACAACAACAACAAAAATCATAACAGACCCCACCCCCATCACTGAGCCAGGATTGGAAATTTCTAGCCACCCCGGGTGTGGGCTTTATAAAAAAAAAAAAAAAAAAAAAATCATAACAGACACAACCCCCATCACTGAGCCAGGATCGGAAATTTATAGCCACCCCGGGGGTGGGCTTTATAAAAAAAAAAAAAAAAAAAAAATTCATAACAGACCCCCACCCATTACTGAGCCAGGATTGGAAATTTCTAGCCACCCCTGGTGTGGGCTTTATGAAAAAAATAATAAAATTATTTAAAAAAAAAAAAAAAAAAATCATAACAGACCCCCTCCCATCACTGAGCCAGGATTGGAAATTTCTAGCCACCCCTGGTGTGGGCTTTATGAAAAAAATAATAAAAAAAACAAATTCATAACAGATCCCCCCCCCATTACTGAGCCAGGATTGGAAATGACTAGCCACCCCGGGTGTGGGCTTGAGAAAAAAAAAAAATCATAAAAAATCATAACAGACCCCCCCCCCATCACTGAGGCAGGATTGGAAATCTCTAGCCACCCCGGGGGTGGGCTTTATAAAAAAAATTATAAAATTATTTAAAAAAATAAATAAAAAAATCATAACAGACCCCCCCCCCCCCCCATCACTGAGCCGGGATTGGAAATTTCTAGCCACCCCGGGTGTGGGCTTTATAAAAAAAAAAAAAAAAAAAATCATAATAGACCCCACCCCCATCACTGAGCCAGGATTGGAAATTTCTAGCCACCCCGGGTGTGGGCTTTATAAAAAAAAAAATAAAAAAATTAAAAATCATAACAGACCCCACCCCCATCACAGAGCCAGGATTGGAAATTTCTAGCCACCCCGGGGGTGGGCTTTATAAAAAAAAAAAAATAAAAAAAAAATCACAACAGACCCCCCCCCCCCATCACTGAGCCAGGATTGGAACTTTCTAGCCACCCCGGGTGTGGGCTTTATAAAAAAATAATAAAAAAAACAAATTCATAACAGACCCCCCCATCACAGAGCCAGGATTGGAAATGACTAGCCATCCCGGGTGTGGGCTTGATAAAAAAATAATAATAATAAAAAATCATAACAGACCCCCCCCCCCCCATCACTGAGGCAGGAATGGAAATTTTTAGCCACCCCGGGTGTTGGCTTTATAAAAAAAATAATAAAATTATTTAAAAAAATTTTTAAAAAAATCATAACAGACCCCCCCCCATCACTGAGCCAGGATTGGAAATTTCTAGCCACCCGGGTGTGGGCTTTATGAAAAAAAAAAAAAAAAAACATAACAGACCCCCCCCCCCCCATCACTGAGCCAGGATTGGAAATTTCTACACACCCCGGGTGTGGGCTTTATAAAAAAATAATAAAAAAAACAAATTCATAACAGACCCCCCCATCACAGAGCCAGGATTGGAAATGTCTAGCCACCCCGGGTGTGGGTTTTATAAAAAATAAAAAAAAAATAAAAATCACAACAGACCCCCCCCCCCCCCATCACTGAGGCAGGATTGGAAATTTCTAGCCACCCCGGGTGTGGGCTTTATAAAAAAATAATAAAAAAAACAAATTCTTAACAGACCCCCCCCATCACAGAGCCAGGATTGGAAATGACTAGCCACCCCGGGTGTGGGCTTGATAAAAAAAAAATAATAATAAAAAATCATAACAGACCCCCCCCCCATCACTGAGGCAGGATTGGAAATTTCTAGCCACCCCGGGGGTGGGCTTTATACAAAAAAATAAAATAAAAAAAAATCACAACAGACCCCCCCCCCCATCACTGAGGCAGGATTGGAAATTTCTAGCCACCCCGGGTGTGGGCTTTATACAAAAAATAATAAAATAAAAAAAAATAAAAAATAAAAAAATAAAAATTCATAACAGACCCCCACCCATCACTGAGCCAGGATTGGAAATTTCTAGCCACCCCGGGTGTGGGCTTTATAAAAAAATAATAAAATTATTTTAAAAAAAAATTAAAAAAATCATAACAGACCCCCCCCCCATCACTGAGCCAGGATTGGAAATTTCTAGCAACCCCGGGGGTGGGCTTTATAAAAAAAAAAAAAAAAAAAAATCATAACAGACCCCCCCCCCCATCACAGAGCCAGGATTGGACATTTCTAGCCACCCCGGGGGTGGGCTTTATAAAAAAATAAAAAATAAAAAAAATCACAACAGACCCCCCCCCCCCCCCCCATCACTGAGGCAGGATTGGAAATTTCTAGCCACCCCGGGTGTGGGCTTTATACAAAAAATAATAAAATAAAAAAAAATAAAAAATAAAAAAATAAAAATTCATAACAGACCCCCACCCATAACTGAGCCAGGATTGGAAATTTCTAGCCACCCCGGGTGTGGGCTTTATAAAAAAAAAAAAAAAAAAATCATAACAGACCCCCCCCCCATCACTGAGCCAGGATTGGAAATTTCTAGCCACCCCGGGTGTGGGCTTTATAAAAAAATAATAAAATTATTTAAAAAAAAAATTAAAAAAATCATAACAGACCCCCCCCCCATCACTGAGCCAGGATTGGAAATTTCTAGCAACCCCGGGGGTGGGCTTTATAAAAAAAAAAAAAAAAAAAATCATAACAGACCCCCCCCCCCCCCCCCCCCCCCCATCACAGAGCCAGGATTGGACATTTCTAGCCACCCCGGGTGTGGGCTTTATATAAAAAATAATAAAAAAAACAAATTCATAACAGACCCCCCCCATCACAGAGCCAGGATTGGAAATGACTAGCCACCCCGGGTGTGGGCTTGATAAAAGAAAATAAAAATAAAAAAAATCACAACAGACCCCCCCCCCCCCATCACTGAGGCAGGAATGGAAATTTTTAGCCACCCCGGGTGTTGGCTTTATAAAAAAAATAATAAAATTATTTAAAAAAAAAAAATAAAAAATCATAACAGACCCCCCCCCATCACTGAGCCAGGATTGGAAATTTCTAGCCACCCGGGTGTGGGCTTGATAAAAAAAAAATAATAATAAAAAATCATAACAGACCCCCCCCCATCACTGAGGCAGGATTGGAAATTTCTAGCCACCCCGGGTGTGGGCTTTATAAAGAAAAAAAAAATAATATTTAAAAAAAAATTAAAAAAAATCATAACAGACCCCCCCCATCACTGAGCCAGGATTGGAAATTTCTAGCCACCCGGGTGTGGGCTTTATAAAAAATAAAAATAAAAATCATAACACACCCCACCCCCATCACTGAGCCAGGATTGGAAATTTCTAGCCACCCCGGGTGTGGGCTTTATAAAAAAAATAAAAAAATAAAAAATCATAACAGACCCCACCCCCATCACAGAGTCAGGATTGGAAATTTCTAGCCACCCCGGGGGTGGGCTTTATACAAAAAAAAAAAATAAAAAAAAATCACAACAGACCCCCCCCCCCATCACTGAGGCAGGATTGGAAATTTCTAGCCACCCCGGGTGTGGGCTTTATACAAAAAATAATAAAATAAAAAAAAATAAAAAATAAAAAAATAAAAATTCATAACAGACCCCCACCCATCACTGAGCCAGGATTGGAAATTTCTAGCCACCCCGGGTGTGGGCTTTATAAAAAAAAAAAAAAAAAAAAATCATAACAGACCCCCCCCCCCATCACTGAGCCAGGATTGGAAATTTCTAGCCACCCCGGGTGTGGGCTTTATAAAAAAATAATAAAAGTAATTTAAAAAAAAATTAAAAAAATCACAACAGACCCCCCCCCCATCACTGAGGCAGGATTGGAAATTTCTAGCCACCCCGGGTGTGGGCTTTATACAAAAAATAATAAAATAAAAAAAAATAAAAAATAAAAAAATAAAAATTCATAACAGACCCCCACCCATCACTGAGCCAGGATTGGAAATTTCTAGCCACCCCGGGTGTGGGCTTTATAAAAAAAAAAAAAAAAAAAATCATAACAGACCCCCCCCCCCATCACTGAGCCAGGATTGGAAATTTCTAGCCACCCCGGGTGTGGGCTTTATAAAAAAATAATAAAATTATTTAAAAAAAAAATTAAAAAAATCATAACAGACCCCCCCCCCATCACTGAGCCAGGATTGGAAATTTCTAGCAACCCCGGGGGTGGGCTTTATAAAAAAAAAAAAAAAAAAAATCATAACAGACCCCCCCCCCCCCCCATCACAGAGCCAGGATTGGACATTTCTAGCCACCCCGGGGATGGGCTTTATAAAAAAATAAAAAATAAAAAAAATCACAACAGACCCCCCCCCCCCCCCCCCATCACTGAGGCAGGATTGGAAATTTCTAGCCACCCCGGGTGTGGGCTTTATAAAAAAATAATAAAATTATTTTAAAAAAAAATAAAAAAAATCATAACAGACCCCCCCCCCATCACTGAGCCAGGATTGGAAATTTCTAGCAACCCCGGGGGTGGGCTTTATAAAAAAAAAAAAAAAAAAAATCATAACAGACCCCCCCCCCCCCCCATCACAGAGCCAGGATTGGACATTTCTAGCCACCCCGGGGATGGGCTTTATAAAAAAATAAAAAATAAAAAAAATCACAACAGACCCCCCCCCCCCCCCCCATCACTGAGGCAGGATTGGAAATTTCTAGCCACCCCGGGTGTGGGCTTTATAAAAAAATAATAAAATTATTTAAAAAAAAAATAAAAAAAATCATAACAGACCCCCCCCCCATCACTGAGCCAGGATTGGAAATTTCTAGCAACCCCGGGGGTGGGCTTTATAAAAAAAAAAAAAAAAAAAATCATAACAGACCCCCCCCCCCCCCCCCCCCCCCCCCATCACAGAGCCAGGATTGGACATTTCTAGCCACCCCGGGGGTGGGCTTTATAAAAAAATAAAAAATAAAAAAAATCACAACAGACCCCCCCCCCCCCCCCCCATCACTGAGGCAGGATTGGAACTTTCTAGCCACCCCGGGTGTGGGCTTTATAAAAAAAAAAAAAAAAAAAATCATAACAGACCCCCCCCACCCCCATCACTGAGCCAGGATTGGAAATTTCTAGCCACCCCGGGTGTGGGCTTTATAAAAAAAAAAAAAAAAAAAAATCATAATACACCCCACCCCCATCACTGAGCCAGGATTGGACATTTCTAGCCACCCCGGGTGTGGGCTTTAAACAAAAAATAATAAAATTAAAAAAAATAAAAAATAAAAAAATTAAAAATCATAAAAGACCCCCACCCATCACTGAGCCAGGATTGGAAATTTCTAGCCACCCCGGGTGTGGGCTTTATACAAAAAATAATAAAATAAAAAAAAATAAAAAATAAAAAAATAAAAATTCATAACAGACCCCCACCCATCACTGAGCCAGGATTGGACATTTCTAGCCACCCCGGGTGTGGGCTTTATAAAAAAAAAAAATAAAAAAAATCACAACAGACCCCCCCCCCATCACTGAGCCAGGATTTGAACTTTCTAGCCACCCTTGGTGTGGGCTTTATAAAAAAATAATAAAAAAAACAAATTCATAACAGTCCCCCCCATTACTGAGCCAGGATTGGAAATGACTAGCCACCCCTGGTGTGGGCTTGATAAAAAAAAAATAATAATAAAAAATCATAACAGACCCTCCCCCCCCCCCCATCACAGAGCCAGGATTGGAAATTTCTAGCAAACCCGGGGGTGGGCTTTATAAAAAAAATAATAAAATTATTTTAAAATAAAATAAAAAAAAATCACAACAGACCCCCCCCCCATCACTGAGGCAGGATTGGACATTTCTAGCCACCCCAGGTGTGGGCTTTATAAAACAACAACAAAAAAAAATCATAACAGACCCCACCCCCATCACAGAGCCAGGATTGGAAATTTCTAGCCACCCCGGGTGTGGGCTTTATAAAAAAAAAAAATAAAAAAAAATCATAACAGACCCCCCCCACCCCCATCACTGAGCCAGGATTGGAAATTTCTAGCCACCCCGGGTGTGGGCTTTATAAAAAAAATAAGAAAAAAAAAATCCCAACAGACCCCCCCCCCATCACTGAGACAGGATTGGAAATTTCTAGCCACACCGGATGTGGGCTTTATAAAAAAATAATAAAATTATTTTAAAAAAAAATTAAAAAAATCATAACAGACCCCCCCCCCCATCACTGAGCCAGGATTGGAAATTTCTAGCCAACCCGGTTGTGGGCTTTATAAAAAAAAATATAAATAAAAATCATAACAAATCCCCCACCATCACTGAATCAGGATTGGAAATTTCTAGCCACCCCGGGTGTGGGCTTTATAAAAAAAAAAAAAAAAAAAATCATAACACACCCCACCCCCATCACTGAGCCAGGATTGGAAATTTCTAGCCACCCCGGGTGTGGGCTTTATAAAAAAAATAAAAAAATAAAAAATCATAACAGACCCCACCCCCATCACAGAGTCAGGATTGGAAATTTCTAGCCACCCCGGGGGTGGGCTTTATAAAAAAAAAAAATAATAAATAAAAATCACAACAGACCCCCCCCCCCCCCATCACAGAGCCAGGATTGGACATTTCTAGCCACCCCGGGGGTGGGCTTTATAAAAAAAAAAAAAATAAAAAAAAATCACAACAGACCCCCCCCCCATCACTGAGGCAGGATTGGAAATTTCTAGCCACCCCGGGTGTGGGCTTTATACAAGAAATAATAAAATAAAAAAAAATAAAAAATAAAAAAATAAAAATTCATAACAGACCCCCACCCATCACAGAGCCAGGATTGGAAATTTCTAGCCACCCCGGGTGTGGGCTTTATAAATAAAAAAAATTAAAAAAATCATAACAGACCCCCCCCCCCCCATCACTGAGCCAGGATTGGAAATTTCTAGCCACCCCGGGTGTGGGCTTTATAAAAAAAATAAGAAAAAAAAAAATCACAACAGACCCCCCCCCCATCACTGAGCCAGGATTGAAAATTTCTAGCCACCCGGGTGTGGGCTTTATAAAAAAATAATAAAAAAATTAAAAATCATAACAGACCCCACCACCATCACTGAGCCAGGATTGGAAATTTCTAGCCACCCCGGGGGTGGGCTTTATAAAAAAAAATAAAATAAAAAAAAATCACAACAGACCCCCCCCCCCATCACTGAGCCAGGATTGGAACTTTCTAGCCACCCCGGGTGTGGGCTTTATAAAAAAAAAAAAAAAAAAATCACAACAGACCCCCCCCCCCCCATCACTGAGCCAGGATTGGAACTTTCTAGCCACCCCGGGTGTGGGCTTTATAAAAAAAAAAAAAAAAAAAAATCATAACAGACCCCCCCCCACCCCCATCACTGAGCCAGGATTGGAAATTTCTAGCCACCCCGGGTCTGGGCTTTATAAAAAAAATAATAAAATTATTTTAAAAAAAAATTAAAAAAATCATAACATACCCCCTCACATCACTGAGCCAGGATTGGACATTTCTAGCCATTCCTGGTGTGGGCTTTATAAAAAAATTATAAAAAAAACAAATTCATAACAGACCCCCCCCCATTACTGAGCCAGGATTGGAAATGACTAGCCACCCCGGGTGTGGGCTTGAGAAAAAAAAAAAAAAAAAAAAAATCATAACAGACCCCCCCCCCCCCCCCCCCCCATCACAGAGCCAGGATTGGAAATTTCTAGCAACCCCGGGGGTGGGCTTTATAAAAAAAAAAAAAAAATTATTTAAAAAAAAATTAAAAAAAATCATAACAGACCCCCCCCCCATCACTGAGCCAGGATTGGAAATTTCTAGCCACCCCGGGTGTGGGCTTTATATAAAAAAAAAAAAAATCATAATAGACCCCAACCCCCATCACTGAGCCAGGATTTGAAATTTCTAGCCACCCGGGTGTGGGCTTTATAAAAAAAAATAAAAAAATCATAACAGACCCCCCCCCCATCACAGAGCCAGGATTGGAAATTTCTAGCCACCCCGGGGGTGGGCTTTATAAAAAAGAAAAAAAAAAAAAAAAATCACAACAGACCCCCCCCCCCCCATCACTGAGCCAGGATTGGAACTTTCTAGCCACCCCGGGTGTGGGCTTTATAAAAAAAAAAAAAAAAAAAAATCATAACAGACCCCCCCCCCCCCCCATCACAGAGCCAGGATTGGAAATTTCTAGCCACCCCGGGTGTGGGCTTTATAAAAAAAATAATAAAATTATTTTAAAAAAAAATTTAAAAAATCATAACAGACCCCCCCCCATCACTTAGCCAGGATTGGACATTTCTAGCCACCCGGGTGTGGGCTTTATGAAAAAAAAAAAAAAAAAACATAACAGACCCCCCCCCATCACTGAGCCAGGATTGGAAATTTCTAGCCACCCCAGGTGTGGGCTTTATAAAAAAAATAATAAAATTATTTAAAAAAAAAATTAAAAAAATCATAACATACCCCCTCCCATCACTGAGCCAGGATTGGAAATTTCTAGCCACCCCGGGTGTGGGCTTTATAAAAAATAAAAAATAAAATCATAACAGACCCCCCCCCCCATCACTGAGCCAGGATTGGAAATTTCTAGCCACCCCGGGTGTGGGCTTTATAAACAAATATAAAAAAATAAAAAATCATAACAGACCCCCCCCCCCCCCCCCCCATCACAGAGCCAGGATTGGAAATTTCTAGCCACCCCGGGTGTGGGCTTTATAAAAAATAAAAAATAAAATCATAACAGACCCCCCCCCCCCCATCACTGAGCCAGGATTGGAAATTTCTAGCCACCCCGGGTGTGGGCTTTATAAACAAATATAAAAAAATAAAAAATCATAACAGACCCAACCCCCATCACTGAGCCAGGATCGGAAATTTCTAGCCACCCCGGGTGTGGGCTTTATAAAAAAAAAATAAAAAAATTAAAAATCATAACAGACCCCACCCCCATCACAGAGCCAGGATTGGAAATTTCTAGCCACCCCGGGTGTGGGCTTTATAAAAAAAAATAATAAAAAAAATCATAACAGACCCCCCCCACCCCCATCACTGAGCCAGGATTGGAAATTTCTAGCCACCCCGGGTGTGGGCTTTATAAAAAAATAATAAAAAAAACAAATTCATAACAGACCCCCCCATTACTGAGCCAGGATTGGAAATGACTAGCCACCCCTGGTGTGGGCTTGATAGAAAAAAAAATATAATAAAAAATCATAACAGACCCCCCCCCCCCCCCCCCCATCACAGAGCCAGGATTGGAAATTTCTAGCCAACCCCGGGGTGGGCTTTATAAAAAAAAAAAAAAAAAAAAAATCACAACAGACCCCACCCCCATCACTGAGCCAGGATTGGAAATTTCTAGCCACCCCGGGTGTGGGCTTTATAAAAAAAAAAAATAAAAAAAAAATCATAACAGACACAACCCCCATCACCGAGCCAGGATCGGAAATTTATAGCCACCCCGGGGGTGGGCTTTATAAAAAAAAAAAAAAAAAAAAAAATTCATAACAGACCCCCACCCATTACTGAGCCAGGATTGGAAATTTCTAGCCACCCCTGGTGTGGGCTTTATGAAAAAAATAATAAAATTATTTTAAAAAAAAAATAAAAAAATCATAACAGACCCCCTCCCATCACTGAGCCAGGATTGGAAATTTCTAGCCACCCCTGGTGTGGGCTTTATGAAAAAAATAATAAAAAAAAATCATAATAGACCCCACCCCCATCACTGAGCCAGGATTGGAAATGACTAGCCACCCCGGGTGTGGGCTTGAGAAAAAAAAATAAAAATAAAAAATCATAACAGACCCCCCCCCCATCACTGAGGCAGGATTGGAAATCTCTAGCCACCCCGGGGGTGGGCTTTATAAAAAAAATTATAAAATTATTTAAAAAAATAAATAAAAAAATCATAACAGACCCCCCCCCCCCAACACTGAGCCAGGATTGGAAATTTCTAGCCACCCCGGGTGTGGGCTTTATAAAAAAAAAATAAAAAAAAATCATAATAGACCCCACCCCCATCACTGAGCCAGGATTGGAAATTTCTAGCCACCCCGGGTGTGGGCTTTATAAAAAATAAAAAAAATAAAAAATCATAACAGACCCCACCCCCATCACTGAGCCAGGATCGGAAATTTCTAGCCACCCCGGGTGTGGGCTTTATAAAAAAAAAATAAAAAAATTAAAAATCATAACAGACCCCACCCCCATCACAGAGCCAGGATTGGAAATTTCTAGCCACCCCGGGGGTGGGCTTCATAAAAAAAAAAAATAATAAAAAAAATCACAACAGACCCCCCCCCCCCATCGCTGAGGCAGGATTGGAAATTTCTAGCCACCCCGGGTGTGGGCTTTATAAAAAAATAATAAAAAAAACAAATTCATAACAGACCCCCCCCATCACAGAGCCAGGATTGGAAATGACTAGCCACCCCGGGTGTGGGCTTGATAAAAAAATAATAATAATAAAAAATCATAACAGACCCCCCCCCCCCCCCCCCATCACTGAGGCAGGATTGGAAATTTTTAGCCACCCCGGGTGTGGGCTTTATAAAAAAAAAAATAATAATATTTAAAAAAAATTAAAAAAAATCATAACAGACCCCCCCCCCATCACTGAGCCAGGATTGTAAATTTCTAGCCACCCGGGTGTGGGCTTTAAAAAAAAAAAAAAAAAAATCATAACACACCCCACCCCCATCACTGAGCCAGGATTGGAAATTTCTAGCCACCCCGGGTGTGGGCTTTATAAAAAAAATTAAAAATTAAAAAATCATAACAGACCCCACCCCCATCACAGAGTCAGGATTGGAAATTTCTAGCCACCCCGGGGGTGGGCTTTATAAAAAAAAAAATAAATAAATAAAAATCACAACAGACCCCCCCCCCCCATCACAGAGCCAGGATTGGAAATTTCTAGACACCCCGGGGGTGGGCTTTATAAAAAAAAATAAAATAAAAAAAAATCACAACAGACCCCCCCCCCCCATTCACTGAGGCAGGATTGGAAATTTCTAGCCACCCCGGTTGTGGGCTTTATACAAAAAATAATAAAATAAAAAAAAATAAAAAATAAAAAAATAGAAATTCATAACAGACCCCCACCCATCACTGAGCCAGGATTGGAAATTTCTAGCCACCCCGGGTGTGGGCTTTATAAAAAAAAAAAAAAAAAAAAATCATAACAGACCCCCCCCCCCCCCCATCACTGAGCCAGGATTGGAAATTTCTAGCCACCCCGGGTGTGGGCTTTATAAAAAAATAATAAAAGTAATTTAAAAAAAAAATAAAAAAATCACAACAGACCCCCCCCCCATCACTGAGGCAGGATTGGAAATTTCTAGCCACCCCGGGTGTGGGCTTTATACAAAAAATAATAAAATAAAAATAAATAAAAAATAAAAAAATAAAAATTCATAACAGACCCCCACCCATCACTGAGCCAGGATTGGAAATTTCTAGCCACCCCGGGTGTGGGCTTTATAAAAAAAAAAAAAAAAAAAATCATAACAGACCCCCCCCCCCATCACTGAGCCAGGATTGGAAATTTCTAGCCACCCCGGGTGTGGGCTTTATAAAAAAATAATAAAATTATTAAAAAAAAAAAAAAAAAAATCATAACAGACCCCCTCCCATCACTGAGCCAGGATTGGAAATTTCTAGCCACCCCTGGTGTGGGCTTTATGAAAAAAATAATAAAAAAAACAAATTCATAACAGATCCCCCCCCCCCATTACTGAGCCAGGATTGGAAATGACTAGCCACCCCGGGTGTGGGCTTGAGAAAAAAAAATAATAATAAAAAATCATAACAGACCCCCCCCCCCATCACTGAGGCAGGATTGGAAATCTCTAGCCACCCCGGGGGTGGGCTTTATAAAAAAAAATTATAAAATTATTTAAAAAAATAAAGAAAAAAATCATAACAGACCCCCCCCCCCCCATCACTGAGCCAGGATTGGAAATTTCTAGCCACCCCGGGTGTGGGCTTTATAAACAAAAAATAAAAAAAAATCATAATAGACCCCACCCCCATCACTGAGCCAGGATTGGAAATTTCTAGCCACCCCGGGTGGGGGCTTTATAAAAAATAAAAAAAATAAAAAATCATAACAGACCCCACCCCCATCACTGAGCCAGGATCGGAAATTTCTAGCCACCCCGGGTGTGGGCTTTATAAAAAAAATAAATAAAAAAATAAAAATCATAACAGACCCCACCCCCATCACAGAGCCAGGATTGGAAATTTCTAGCCACCCCGGGGGTGGGCTTTATAAAAAAAAAAAAAAAAAAAAAAAATCACAACAGACCCCCCCCCCCCATCACTGAGGCAGGATTGGAAATTTCTAGCCACCCCGGGTGTGGGCTTTATAAAAAAATAATAAAAAAAACAAATTCATAACAGACCCCCCCCATCACAGAGCCAGGATTGGAAATGACTAGCCACCCCGGGTGTGGGCTTGATAAAAAAATAATAATAATAAAAAATCATAACAGACCCCCCCCCCCCCCCCCATCACTGAGGCAGGATTGGACATTTTTAGCCACCCCGGGTGTGGGCTTTATAAAAAAAAAAAAAAAAAAAAAATCATAACAGACCCCCCCCCCCCATCACTGAGCCAGGATTGGAAATTTCTAGCCACCACGGGTGTGGGCTTTATAAAAAAATAATAAAAGTAATTTAAAAAAATAATAAAAAAATCACGACAGACCCCCCCCCCCCATCACTGAGGCAGGATTGGAAATTTCTAGCCACCCCGGGTGTGGGCTTTATACAAAAAATAATAAAATAAAAAAAAATAAAAAATAAAAAAATAAAAATTCATAACAGACCCCCACCCATCACTGAGCCAGGATTGGAAATTTCTAGCCACCCCGGGTGTGGGCTTTATAAAAAAAAATAAAAAAAAAATCATAACAGACCCCCCCCCCCCATCACTGAGCCAGGATTGGAAATTTCTAGCCACCCCGGGTGTGGGCTTTATAAAAAAATAATAAAATTATTTAAAAAAAAAATTAAAAAAATCATAACAGACCCCCCCCCATCACTGAGCCCGGATTGGAAATTTCTAGCCACCCCGGGGGTGGGCTTTATGAAAAAAAAAAAAAAAAAAATCATAACAGACCCCCCCCCCATCACAGAGCCAGGATTGGAAATTTCTAGCCACCCCGGGGGTGGGCTTTATAAAAAAAAAAAAAAAAAAAAAAATCACAACAGACCCCCCCCCCCTCCCCCCCATCACTGAGGCAGGATTGGAAATTTCTAGCCACCCCGGGTGTGGGCTTTATATAAAAAATAATAAAAAAAACAAATTCATAACAGACCCCCCCCATCACAGAGCCAGGATTGGAAATGACTAGCCACCCCGGGTGTGGGCTTGATAAAAAAAAATAAAAATAAAAAAAATCACAACAGACCCCCCCCCCCCATCACTGAGGCAGGATTGGAAATTTCTAGCCACCCCTGGTGTGGGCTTTATAAAAAAATAATAAAAAAAACAAATTCATAACAGACCCCCCCATCACAGAGCCAGGATTGGAAATGACTAGCCACCCCGGGTGTGGGCTTGATAAAAAAAATAAAATAATAAAAAATCATAACAGACCCCCCCCCCCCCCATCACTGAGGCAGGATTGGAAATTTCTAGCCACCCCGGGTGTGGGCTTTATAAAAAATAAAAAAAAAATATTTAAAAAAAAATTAAAAAAAATCATAACAGACCCCCCCCATCACTGAGCCAGGATTGGAAATTTCTAGACACCCCGGGGGTGGGCTTTATAAAAAAAAATAAAATAAAAAAAAATCACAACAGACCCCCCCCCATCACTGAGGCAGGATTGGAAATTTCTAGCCACCCCGGGTGTGGGCTTCATGCAAAAAATAATAAAATAAAAAAAAAATAAAAAATAAAAAAATAAAAATTCATAACAGACCCCCACCCATCATTGAGCCAGGATTGGAAATTTCTAGCCACCCCGGGGGTGGGCTTCATAAAAAAAAAAAATAAAAAAATCATAACAGACCCCCCCCCCCCCCCCCCCCCCCCCATCACAGAGCCAGGATTGGAAATTTCTAGCCACCCCGGGGGTGGGCTTTATAAAAAAAAAAAAAAAAAAAAAAATCACAACAGACCCCCCCCCCTCCCCCCCATCACTGAGGCAGGATTGGAAATTTCTAGCCACCCCGGGTGTGGGCTTTATATAAAAAATAATAAAAAAAACAAATTCATAACAGACCCCCCCCATCACAGAGCCAGGATTGGAAATGACTAGCCACCCCGGGTGTGGGCTTGATAAAAAAAAATAAAAATAAAAAAAATCACAACAGACCCCCCCCCCCATCACTGAGGCAGGATTGGAAATTTCTAGCCACCCCTGGTGTGGGCTTTATAAAAAAATAATAAAAAAAACAAATTCATAACAGACCCCCCCATCACAGAGCCAGGATTGGAAATGACTAGCCACCCCGGGTGTGGGCTTGATAAAAAAAAAATAATAATAAAAAATCATAACAGACCCCCCCCCCCCATCACTGAGGCAGGATTGGAAATTTCTAGCCACCCCGGGTGTGGGCTTTATAAAAAAAAAAATATATATATTTTAAAAAAAATTAAAAAAAATCATAACAGACCCCCCCCCCCATCACTGAGCCAGGATTGGAAATTTCTAGACACCCCGGGGGTGGGCTTTATAAAAAAAAATAAAATAAAAAAAAATCACAACAGACCCCCCCCCATCACTGAGGCAGGATTGGAAATTTCTAGCCACCCCGGGTGTGGGCTTCATGCAAAAAATAATAAAATAAAAAAAAATAAAAAATAAAAAAATAAAAATTCATAACAGACCCGCACCCATCACTGAGCCAGGATTGGAAATTTCTAGCCACCCCGGGTGTGGGCTTTATAAAAAAAAAAAAAAAAAAAAATCATAACAGACCCCCCCCCCCCCCATCACTGAGCCAGGATTGGAAATTTCTAGCCACCCCGGGTGTGGGCTTTATAAAAAAATAATAAAAGTAATTTAAAAAAAAAATAAAAAAATCACAACAGACCCCCCCCCCCCATCACTGAGGCAGGATTGGAAATTTCTAGCCACCCCGGGTGTGGGCTTTATACAAAAAATAATAAAATAAAAAAAAATAAAAAATAAAAAAATAAAAATTCATAACAGACCCCCACCCATCACTGAGGCAGGATTGGAAATTTCTAGCCACCCCGGGTGTGGGCTTTATAAAAAAAAAAAAAAAAAAAAATCATAACAGACCCCCCCCCCCCATCACTGAGCCAGGATTGGAAATTTCTAGCCACCCCGGGTGTGGGCTTTATAAAAAAATAATAAAATTATTTTAAAAAAAAATTAAAAAAATCATAACAGACCCCCCCCCCATCACTGAGCCAGAATTGGAAATTTCTAGCCACCCCGGGGGTGGGCTTTATAAAAAAAAAAAAAAAAAAAATCATAACAGACCCCCCACCCCCCCCCCCCATCACAGAGCCAGGATTGGAAATTTCTAGCTACCCCGGGGGTGGGCTTTATAAAAAAAAAAAAAAAAAAAAAAAATCACAACAGACCCCCCCCCCTCCCCCCCATCACTGAGGCAGGATTGGAAATTTCTAGCCACCCCGGGGGTGGGCTTTATAAAAAAAATAATAAAATTATTTTAAAAAAAAATTAAAAAAATCATAACAGACCCCCCCCCATCACTGAGCCAGGATTGGAAATTTCTAGCCACCCCGGGTGTGGGCTTTATATAAAAAAAAAAAAAAATCATAATAAACCCCACCCCCATCACTGAGCCAGGATTGGAAATTTATAGCCACCCCGGGTGTGGGCTTTATAAAAAAAAAATAAAAAAATTAAAAATCATAACAGACCCCACCCCCATCACAGAGCCAGGATTGGAAATTTCTAGCCATCCCGGTGGTGGGCTTTATAAAAAAAAAAATAAAAAAAAAATCATAACAGACCCCACCACCATCACTGAGCCAGGATCGGAAATTTCTAGCCACCCCGGGGGTGGGCTTTATAAAAAAAAATAAAATAAAAAAAAATCACAACAGACCCCCCCCCCCATCACTGAGCCAGGATTGGAACTTTCTAGCCACCCCGGGTGTGGGCTTTATAAAAAAAAAAAAAAGAAAAATCATAACAGACCCCCCCCCACCCCCATCAATGAGCCAGGATTGGAAATTTCTAGCCACCCCGGGTGTGGGCTTTATAAAAATAATAATAAAATTATTTAAAAAAATAAATAAAAAAATCATAACATACCCCCTCCCATCACTGAGCCAGGATTGGACATTTCTAGCCACCCCTGGTGTGGGCTTTATAAAAAAAAATATAAAAAAAATTATAACAGACCCCCCCCCCCCCCCCATCACTGAGGCAGGATTGGAAATTTCTAGCCACCCCGGGTGTGGGCTTTATATAAAAATAAAAAATAAAATCATAATAGACCCCACCCCCATCACTGAGCCAGGATTGGAAATTTCTAGCCACCCGGGTGTGAGCTTTATAAAAAAATAAAAAATAAATCATAACAGACCCCCCCCCCCCCCCATCACTGAGCCAGGATTGGAAATTTCTAGCCACCCCGGGTGTGGGCTTTATAAAAAAAAAATTAAAAAATTAAAAATCATAACAGACCCAACCCCCATCACAGAGCCAGGATTGGACATTTCTAGCCACCCCGGGTATGGGCTTTATAAAAAAATAATATAAAAAACAAATTCATAACAGACCACACCCATTACTGAGCCAGGATTGGAAATGACTAGCCACCCCGGGTGTGGGCTTGATAAAAAAAAATTAATAATAAAAAATCATAACAGACCCCCCCCCCCCCCCCATCACAGAGCCAGGATTGGAAATTTCTAGCCACCCCGGGTGTGGGCTTTATAAAAAAAAAAAAAAAAAAAAAATCATAACACACCCCACCCCCATCACTGAGCCAGGATTGGAAATTTCTAGCCACCCCGGGGGTGGGCTTTATAAAAAAAAATTAAAAAAAAATCACAACAGACCCCCCCCCCCCATCACTGAGGCAGGATTGGAAATTTCTAGCCACCCCGGGTGTGGGCTTTATAAAAAAAATAATACAATTATTTAAAAAAAAAATTAAAAAAATCATAACATACCCCCTCCCATCACTGAGCCAGGATTGGACATTTCTAGCCGCCCCTGGTGTGGGCTTTATAAAAAAATAATAAAAAAAACAAATTCATAACAGACCCCCCCCCATTACTGAGCCAGGATTGGAAATGACTAGCCACCTCGGGTGGGGGCTTGAGAAAAAAAATAAATAATAAAAAATCATAACACACCCCCCCCCCCCCCCCCCATCACAGAGCCAGGATTGGAAATTTCTAGCCACCCCGGGGATGGGCTTTATAAAAATAAAAAAATAATAAATAAATAAAAATTCAAAAAAGACCCCCCCCATTACTGAGCAAGTAATGGAAATTTCTAGCCAACCCGGGTGTGGGCTTTATAAAGAAAAAAAAAAAAAAATCATAACAAATCCCGCACCATCACTGAATCAGGATTGGAAATTTCTAGCCACCCCGGGGATGGGCTTTATTAAAAAAATAATAAAATTATTTAAAAAAAAAAATTCAAAAAATTATAACAGACCCCCCCCCCCCCCCCCATCACTGAGCCAGGATTGGAACTTTCTAGCCAACCCGGGTGTGGGCTTTATAAAAAATAAAAAAAATAAAAAATCATAACAGACCCCCCCCACCCCCATCACTGAGCCAGGATTGGAAATGTCTAGCCACCCTGGGGGTGGGCTTTATAAAAAAAAAATTAAAAAATTAAAAATCATAACAGACCCCCACCCCCCATCACTGAGCCAGGATTGGAACTTTCTAGCCACCCCGGGTGTTGGCTTTATAAAAAAAAAAAAAAAAAATCATAACAGACCCCCCCCACCCCCATCACTGAGCCAGGATTGTGAATTTCTAGCCACCCCGGGTGTGGGCTTTATAAAAAAATAATAAAAAAAACAAATTCATAACAGACCCCCCCCATTACTGAGCCAGGATTGGAAATGTCTAGCAACCCCGGGTGTGGGCTTTATTAAAATAAAATAATAATAAAAAATCATAACAGACCCCCCCCCCCCCCCCCCCCCCCCCATCACAGAGCCAGGATTGGACATTTCTAGCCAACCCGGGGGTGGGCTTTATAAAAAAAAAAAAAAAAAAAAAAATCACAACAGACCCCCCCTCATCACGGAGGCAGGATTGGAAATTTCTAGCCACCCCAGGTGTGGGCTTTATAAAAAAAATAATAAAATTATTTAAAAAAAAAATAAAAAAAAATCATAACAGACCCCCCCCCCCCCATCACTGAGCCAGGATTGGAAATTTCTAGCCACCCCGGGTGTGGGCTTTATAAAAAAAAAAAAAAAAAAAAAAAATCACAACAGACCCCCCCCCCCCCCATCACTGAGCCAGGATTGGAAATTTCTAGCCACCCCGTGTGTGGGCTTTATAAAAAAAAAAAAAAAAAAAAGTCATAACAGACCTCCCCCCCCCCCATCACTGAGGCAGGATTGGAAATTTCTAGCCACCCCGGGGTTGGGCTTTATAAAAAAAAATTAAATAAAAAAAAATCACAACAGACCCCCCCCCCCCCCATCACTGAGGCAGGATTGGAAATTTCTAGCCACCCCGTGGGGTGTGGGCTTTATAAAAAAAAAATAAAATAAAAAAAATAATAAAATAAAAAAATAAAAATTCATAACAGACCCCCACCCATTACTGAGCCAGGATTGGAAATTTCTAGCCACCCCGGGGGTGGGCTTTATAAAAATAAAAATAAAAAATTAAAAAAAAAAATTAAAAAAATCATAACAGACCCCCCCCATCACAGAGCCAGGATTGGAAATTTCTAGCCACCCCGGGGTTGGGCTTTATAAAAAAAAATTAAATAAAAAAAAATCACAACAGACCCCCCCCCCCCCCCATCACTGAGGCAGGATTGGAAATTTCTAGCCACCCCGGGTGTGGGCTTTATAAAAAAATAATAAAATAAAAAAAAATAAAAAATAAAAAAAGAAAAATTCATAACAGACCCCCACCCATTACTGAGCCAGGATTGGAAATTTCTAGCCACCCCGGGTGTGGGCTTTATAAAAAAAAAATGAAAAAAAAAAATTCATAACAGACCCCCCACATTACTGAGCCAGGATTGGAAATGTCTAGCCACCCCGGGGGTGGGCTTTATAAAAAAAAATAAAATAAAAAAAAATCACAACACAACCCCCCCCCCCCATCACTAGGCAGGATTGGAAATTTCTAGCCACCCCGTGTGTGGGCTTTATATAAAAAAAAAAAAAAAAAAGTCATAACAGACCCCCCCCCCCCCCCCCATCACTGAGCCACGATTGGAAATTTCTAGCCAACCCGGGGGTGGGCTTTATAAAAATAAAAATAAAAAATTAAAAAAAAAAATTAAAAAAATCATAACAGACCCCCCCCATCACAGAGCCAGGATTGGAAATTTCTAGCCACCCCGGGGTTGGGCTTTATAAAAAAAAATTAAATAAAAAAAAATCACAACAGACCCCCCCCCCCCCATCACAGAGCCAGGATTGGAAATTTCTAGCCACCCCGGGTGTGGGCTTTATAAAAAAATAATAAAATAAAAAAAAATAAAAAAGAAAAAAAGAAAAATTCATAACAGACCCCCACCCATTACTGAGCCAGGATTGGAAATTTCTAGCCACCACGGGTTTGGGCTTTATAAAAAAAAAAAAAAAAAAAAAAAAAAATCACAACAGACCCCCCCCCCCCCCCCCCATCACTGAGCCAGGATTGGAACTTTCTAGCCACCCCGGGTGTGGGCTTTATAAAAAAAAATATTTAAAAAAATTATAACAGACCCCCCCCCACCCCCATCACTGAGCCAGGATTGGAAATTTCTAGCCACCCCGGGGGTGGGCTTTATAAAAAAATAATAAAAAAAACAAATTCATAACAGACCCCCCCATTACTGAGCCAGGATTGGAAATGTCTAGCCACCCCGGGTGTGGGCTTGATAAAAAAAATAAAATAATAAAAAACCATAACAGACCCCCCCCCCCCCATCACAGAGCCAGGATTGGAAATTTCTAGCCACCCAGGGTGTAGGTTTTCTAAAAAAATAAATAAAAAATGAAAAAAAATTCATAACAGACCCCCCCCCCCATTACTGAGCCAGGATTGGAAATGTCTAGCCACCCCGGGGGTGGGCTTTATAAACAAAAATAAATTAAATAAAATCACAACAGACCCCCCCCCCCCCCCCCCATCACTGAGACAGGATTGGAAATTTCTAGCCACCCCGGGTGTGGGCTTTATAAAAAAAAAAAAAAAAAAAAAAATCATAACAGACCCAACCCCCATCACTGAGCCAGGATTGGAAATTTCTAGCCACCCCGGATGTGGGCTTTATAAAAAAAAAAAAAAAAAAATCATAACAGACCCCACCCCCATCACTGAGCCAGAATTGGATATTTCTAGCCACCCGGGTGTGGGCTTTATAAAAAAAAAAAAAAAAAAATCATAACAGACCCCCCCCCCATCACTGAGCCAGGATTTAAAATTTCTAGCCACCCTGGGTGTGGGCTTTATAAAAAAAAAATAAAAATAAAAAATCATAACAGACCCAACCCCCATCACTGAGCCAGGATCGGAAATTTCTAGCCACCCCGGGTGTGGGCTTTATAAACAAATATAAAAAAATAAAAAATCATAACAGACCCCACCCCCATCACACAGTCAGGATTGGAAATTTCTAGCCACCCCGGGGGTGGGCTTTATAAAAAAATAATAAAATAAAAAAAAAAAATAAATAAAAAAAGAAAAATTCATAACAGACCCCCACCCATTACTGAGCCAGGATTGGAAATTTCTAGCCACCACGGGTTTGGGCTTTATAAAAAAAAAAAAAAGAAAAAAAAAAAAATCACAACAGACCCCCCCCCCCCCCCCCCATCACTGAGCCAGGATTGGAACTTTCTAGCCACCCCGGGTGTGGGCTTTATAAAAAAAAATATTTAAAAAAATTATAACAGACCCCCCCCCACCCCCATCACTGAGCCAGGATTGGAAATTTCTAGCCACCCCGGGGGTGGGCTTTATAAAAAAATAATAAAAAAAACAAATTCATAACAGACCCCCCCATTACTGAGCCAGGATTGGAAATGTCTAGCCACCCCGGGTGTGGGCTTGATAAAAAAAATAAAATAATAAAAAACCATAACAGACCCCCCCCCCCCCATCACAGAGCCAGGATTGGAAATTTCTAGCCACCCAGGGTGTGGGTTTTCTAAAAAAATAAATAAAAAATGAAAAAAAATTCATAACAGACCCCCCCCCCCCCATTACTGAGCCAGGATTGGAAATGTCTAGCCACCCCGGGGGTGGGCTTTATAAACAAAAATAAATTAAATAAAATCACAACAGACCCCCCCCCCCCCCCCCCCATCACTGAGACAGGATTGGAAATTTCTAGCCACCCCGGGTGTGGGCTTTATAAAAAAAAAAAAAAAAAAAAAAATCATAACAGACCCAACCCCCATCACTGAGCCAGGATTGGAAATTTCTAGCCACCCGGGTGTGGGCTTTATAAAAAAAAAAAAAAAAAAATCATAACAGACCCAACCCCCATCACTGAGCCAGGATTGGAAATTTCTAGCCACCCCGGATGTGGGCTTTATAAAAAAAAAAAAAAAAAAATCATAACAGACCCCACCCCCATCACTGAGCCAGAATTGGAAATTTCTAGCCACCCGGGTGTGGGCTTTATAAAAAAAAAAAAAAAAAAATCATAACAGACCCCCCCCCCATCACTGAGCCAGGATTTAAAATTTCTAGCCACCCTGGGTGTGGGCTTTATAAAAAAAAAATAAAAATAAAAAATCATAACAGACCCCCCCCCCCCCCCCATCACTGAGCCAGGATCGGAAATTTCTAGCCACCCCGGGTGTGGGCTTTATAAACAAATATAAAAAAATAAAAAATCGTAACAGACCCCACCCCCATCACACAGTCAGGATTGGAAATTTCTAGCCACCCCGGGGGTGGGCTTTATAAAAAAAAAATAATAATAAAAAAATCACAACAGACCCCCCCCCCCCCCATCACTGAGCCAGGATTGGAAATTTCTAGCCACCCAGGGGGTGGGCTTTTTAAAAAAATAATAAAAAAAACAAATTCATAACAGACCCCCCCCATTACTGAGCCAGGATTGGAAATGTCTAGCCACCCCGGGTGTGGGCTTGATAAAAAAAAAATAATAATAAAAAATCATAACAGACCCCCCCCCCCCCCCCATCACAGAGCCAGGATTGGAAATTTCTAGCCACCAGGGGTGTGGGCTTTATAAAAAAAATAAATAAATAAATCATAACAGACCCCACCCCCATCACTGAGCCAGGATTGGAAATTTCTAGCCACCCGGGTGTGGGCTTTATAAAAAAAAAAAGAAAAAAAAAAAATTCATAGCAGACCCCCCCCGATCACTGAGCCAGGATTGGAAATGTCTAGCCACCCCGGGTGTGGGCTTGATAAAAAAAAAAAAAAAAAAAAAATCATAACAGACCCCCCCCCCCCATCACAGAGCCAGGATTGGAAATTTCTAGCAACCCCGGGGGTGGGCTTTATAAAAAAAAAAAAATAAAAATAAAATCACAACAGACCCCCCCCCCCCCATCACTGAGGCAGGATTGGAAATTTCTAGCCACCCCGGGTGTGGGCTTTATACAAAAAATAATAAAATAAAAAAAATAAATAAATAAAAAAATAAAAATTCATAACAGACCCCCACCCATCACTGAGCCAGGATTGGAAATTTCTAGCCACCTCTGGTGTGGGCTTTATAAAAATAAAAAAAATAAAAAATCATAACAGACCCCCCCCCCCCCCCCCCCCCCCATCACTGAGCCAGGATTGGAAATTTCTAGCCACCCAGGGTGTGGGTTTTCTAAAAAAATAAATAAAAAATGAAAAAAAAATCATAACAGACCCCCCCCCCCCCATTACTGAGCCAGGATTGGGAATTTCTAGCCACCCAGGGTGTGGGTTTTCTAAAAAAAAAAAAAAAAAAGAAAAAAAATTCATAACAGACCCCCCCCCATCACTGAGGCAGGATTGGACATTTCTAGCCACCCCGGGTGTGGGCTTTATAAAAAAATAAAAAAAAATAAAAAATCATAACAGAACCCCCCCCCCCCCCCCCCATCACAGACACAGTATTGGAAATTTCTAGCCACCCCGGGGGTGGGCTTTATAAAAAAAAATAAATTAAAAAAAAAAATAATAAAAAAATAAAAATTCATAACAGACCCTGTTATGAAATTTTCTAGCCACCCCGGGTGTTGGCTTTATAAAAAAAAATAAAAAATAAAAAATCATAACACACCCCACCCCCATCACTGAGCCAGGATTTGAAATTTCTAGCCACCCCGGGGGTGGGCTTTATAAAAAAAAATAAAAAAATAAAAAATCACAACAGAACCCCCCCCACCCCCTTCACTGAGCCAGGATTGGAAATTTCTAGCCAAACCGGGGGTGGGCTTTATTAAAAAAAAAAAAAAAAAAAAATCACAAAAGACCCCCCCCCCCCCCCCCCATCACTGAGGCAGGATTGGAAATTTCTAGCCACCCCGGGGATGGGCTTTATAAAAAAAAAAAAATAAATAAATAAAAAAAAATTCATAAAAGACCCCCCCCCATCACTGAGGCAGGATTGGAAATATCTAACCACCCCGGGTGTGGGCTTTATAAAAAAAAATAATAATAAAATTAAAAAAAATCATAACAGACCCCCCCCCCCCCCATCCCTGAGTCAGGATTGGAAATATCTAGCCAACCTGGATGTGGGCTTAATAAAAAAAATAAAAAATAAAAATCATAACAGACCCCACCCCCATCACTGAGCCAGGATTGGACATTTCTAGCCACCCCGGGTGTGGGCTATATAAAAAAAAAAAATTTAAAAAAAATCATAAAAGACCCCCCCCCCCCCCCCCCCCCATAACTGAGCCAGGATTGGAAATGTCTAGCCACCCCGGGTGTGGGCTTAATAATAAAAAAATTAAAAAAATAAAATCATAACAGACTCCCCCCCCCCCCCATCACAGAGCCAGGATTGGATATTTCTAGCCACCCCGGGGGGTGGGCTTTATAAAAAAAATAAAAAAAATGATAACAAATCCCCCACCATCACTGAATCAGGATTGCAAATTTCTAGCCACCCCGGGTGTGGGCTTTATAAAATATATAAAAAAAAAAAAATCATAAGAGACCCCAGCCCCATCACAGAGTCAGGATTGGAAATTTCTAGCCACCCTGGGGGTGGGCTTTATTAAAAAAATAAAAAAATAAAAAATCACAACAGACCCCCCCCCCCATCACTTAGCCAGGACTGGAACTTTCTAGCCACCCCGGGTGTGGGCTTTATAAAAAAAAAAAATTAAAAAAAAATCATAACAGACACCCCCCCACCCCCATCACTGAGCCAGGATTGGAAATTTCTAGCCAGCCCGGGGGTGGGCTTTATAAAAAAATAATAAAAAAAACAAATTCATAACAGACCCCCCCCCATTACTGAGCCAGGATTGGAAATGTCTAGCCACCCCGGGTGTGGGCTTGATAAAAAAAATAAAATAATAAAAAATCATAACAGACCCCCCCCCCCCCCCCATCACAGAGCCAGGATTGGAAATTTCTAGCCACCCCGGGGGTGGGCTTAATAAAAAAATTAAAATAAAATAAAATCACAACAGACCCCCCCCCCCTCCCATCACTGAGGCAGGATTGGAAATTTCTAGCCACCCCGGGTGTGGGCTTTATAAAAAAAAAAAAAAAAAAAAAATGATAACAAATCCCCCACCATCACTGAATCAGGATTGAAATTTTCTAGCCACCCCGGGTGTTGGCTTTATAAAAAAAAATAAAAAATAAAAAATCATAACACACCCCACCCCCATGACTGAGCCAGGATTTGAAATTTCTAGCCACCCCGGGTGTGGGCTTTATAAAAAAAAATAAAAAAATAAAAAATCACAACAGACCCCCCCCCCCCCCCCCCCCATCACTGAGCCAGGACTGGTACTTTCTAGCCACCCCGGGTGTGGGCTTTATAAAAAAATAATAAAAAAAACAAATTCATAACAGACCCCCCCCCATTACTGAGCCAGGATTGGAAATGTCTAGCCACCCCGGGTGTGGGCTTGATAAAAAGAATAAAATAATAAAAAATCATAACAGACCCCCCCCCCCCCCCCCCCCCTATCACAGAGCCAGGATTTGGAAATTTCTAGCCAAACCGGGTGTGGGCTTGATAAAAAAAATAAAATAATAAAAAATCATAACAGACCCCCCCCCCCCCCCCCCATCACTGAGCCAGGACTGGAACTTTCTAGCCACCCCGGGTGTGGGCTTTATAAAAAAAAAAATTAAAAAACATCATAACAGACCCCCCCCCCCACCCGATCACTGAGCCAGGATTGGAAATTTCTAGCCACCCCGGGGGTGGGCTTTATAAAAAAAAAATAAAAAAAACAAGTTCATAACAGACCCCCCCCATTACTGAGCCAGGATTGGAAATGTCTAGCCACCCCGGGTGTGGGCTTGATAAAAAAAATAAAATAATAAAAAATCATAACAGACCCCCCCCCCCCCCCCCCCCCCCCCCCCATCACAGAGCCAGGATTTGGAAATTTCTAGCCAAACCGGGGGTGGGCTTTATTAGAAAAAAAAAAAAAAAAAAATCACAACAGACCCCCCCCCCCCCCCCCCCATCACTGAGGCAGGATTGGACATTTCTAGCCACCCCGGGTGTGGGCTTTATAAAAAAAAAAAAAAAAAAAAAAAAAAAAAATCATAACAGACCCCCCCCCCCCCATCCCTGAGTCAGGATTGGAAATATCTAGCCAACCTGGATGTGGGCTTAATAAAAAAAATAAAAGATAAAAATCATAACAGACCCAACCCCCATCACTGAGCCAGGATTGGAAATGTCTAGCCACCCCGGGTGTGGGCTTGATAAAAAAAATAAAATAATAAAAAATCATAACAGACCCCCCCCCCCCCCCCCCCCCTATCACAGAGCCAGGATTTGGAAATTTCTAGCCAAACCGGGTGTGGGCTTGATAAAAAAAATAAAATAATAAAAAATCATAACAGACCCCCCCCCCCCCCCCCCCATCACTGAGCCAGGACTGGAACTTTCTAGCCACCCCGGGTGTGGGCTTTATAAAAAAAAAAATTAAAAAACATCATAACAGACCCCCCCCCCCACCCGATCACTGAGCCAGGATTGGAAATTTCTAGCCACCCCGGGGGTGGGCTTTATAAAAAAAAAATAAAAAAAACAAGTTCATAACAGACCCCCCCCATTACTGAGCCAGGATTGGAAATGTCTAGCCACCCCGGGTGTGGGCTTGATAAAAAAAATAAAATAATAAAAAATCATAACAGACCCCCCCCCCCCCATCACAGAGCCAGGATTTGGAAATTTCTAGCCAAACCGGGGGTGGGCTTTATTAGAAAAAAAAAAAAAAAAAAATCACAACAGACCCCCCCCCCCCCCCCCCCATCACTGAGGCAGGATTGGACATTTCTAGCCACCCCGGGTGTGGGCTTTATAAAAAAAAAAAAAAAAAAAAAAAAAAAAAATCATAACAGACCCCCCCCCCCCCATCCCTGAATCAGGATTGGAAATATCTAGCCAACCTGGATGTGGGCTTAATAAAAAAAATAAAAGATAAAAATCATAACAGACCCAACCCCCATCACTGAGCCAGGATTGGAAATGGCTAGCCACCCCGGGTGTGGGCTTGATAAAAAAAATAAAATAATAAAAAATCATAACAGACCCCCCCCCCCCCCATCACTGAGCCAGGACTGGAACTTTCTAGCCACCCCGGGTGTGGGCTTTATAAAAAAAAAAAAATAAAAAAAATCATAACAGACCCCCCCCCCACCCCCATCACTGAGCCCGGATTGGAAATTTCTAGCCACCCCGGGGGTGGGCTTTATAAAAAAATAATAAAAAAAACAAGTTCATAACAGACCCCCCCCATTACTGAGCCAGGATTGGAAATGTCTAGCCACCCCGGGTGTGGGCTTGATAAAAAAAAAAAAAAAAAAAAAAAATCATAACAGACCCCCCCCCCCCATCCCTGAGTCAGGATTGGAAATATCTAGCCAACCTGGATGAGGGCTTAATAAAAAAAAATAATAATAAAAATCACAACAGACCCCACCCCCATCACTGAGCCAGGATTTGGAAATTTCTAGCCAAACCGGGTGTGGGCTTGATAAAAAAAATAAAATAATAAAAAATCATAACAGACCCCCCCCCCCCCCCCCATCACTGAGGCAGGATTGGAACTTTCTAGCCACCCCGGGTGTGGGCTTTATAAAAAAAAAAATTAAAAAACATCATAACAGACCCCCCCCCCCACCCGATCACTGAGCCAGGATTGGAAATTTCTAGCCACCCCGGGGGTGGGCTTTATAAAAAAAAAATAAAAAAAACAAGTTCATAACAGACCCCCCCCATTACTGAGCCAGGATTGGAAATGTCTAGCCACCCCGGGTGTGGGCTTGATAAATAAAATAAAATAATAAAAAATCATAACAGACCCCCCCCCCCCCCCCCCCCCCCCCCCCATCACAGAGCCAGGATTTGGAAATTTCTAGCCAAACCGGGGGTGGGCTTTATTAGAAAAAAAAAAAAAAAAAAATCACAACAGACCCCCCCCCCCCCCCCCCCCCATCACTGAGGCAGGATTGGACATTTCTAGCCACCCCGGGTGTGGGCTTTATAAAAAAAAAAAAAAAAAAAAAAAAAAAAAAATCATAACAGACCCCCCCCCCCCATCCCTGAGTCAGGATTGGAAATATCTAGCCAACCTGGATGTGGGCTTAATAAAAAAAATAAAAGATAAAAATCATAACAGACCCAACCCCCATCACTGAGCCAGGATTGGAAATGGCTAGCCACCCCGGGGGTGGGCTTTATAAAAAAATAATAAAAAAAACAAGTTCATAACAGACCCCCCCCATTACTGAGCCAGGATTGGAAATGTCTAGCCACCCCGGGTGTGGGCTTGATAAAAAAAATAAAAAAATAAAAAATCATAACAGACCCCCCCCCATCCCTGAGTCAGGATTGGAAATATCTAGCCAACCTGGATGTGGGCTTAATAAAAAAAAATAATAATAAAAATCACAACAGACCCCACCCCCATCACTGAGCCAGGATTTGGAAATTTCTAGCCAAACCGGGGGTGGGCTTTATTAAAAAAAAAAAAAAAAAAATCACAACAGACCCCCCCCCCCCCCCCCCCCCATCACTGAGGCAGGATTGGAAATTTCTAGCCACCCCGGGGGTGGGCTTTATAAAAAAAAAAATTTAAAATAAAATAAAAAAATTCATAAAAGACCCCCCCCCATCACTGAGGCAGGATTGGAAATATCTAACCACCCCGGGTGTGGGCTTTATAAAAAAAAATAATAATAAAATAAAAAAAAAATCATAACAGACCCCCCCCCCCCCCCATCCCTGAGTCAGGATTGGAAATATCTAGCCAACCTGGATGTGGGCTTAATAAAAAAAATAAAAAATAAAAATCATAACAGACCCCACCCCCATCACTGAGCCAGGATTGGACATTTCTAGCCACCCCGGGTGTGGGCTTAATAATAAAAAAATAAAAAAAATAAAATCATAACAGACCCCCCCCCCCCCCCCATCACAGAGCCAGGATTGGATATTTCTAGCCACCCCGGGGGTATGCTTTATAAAAAAAATAAAAAAAATGATAACAAATCCCCCACCATCACTGAATCAGGATTGAAATTTTCTAGCCACCCCGGGTGTTGGCTTTATAAAAAAAAAAATTAAAAAAAAATCATAACACACCCCACCCCCATCACTGAGCCATGATTGCAAATTTCTAGCCACCCCGGGTGTGGGCTTTATAAAATATATAAAAAAATAAAAAATCATAACAGACCCCACCCCCATCACTGAGCCAGGATTGGAACTTTCTAGACACCCCGGGTGTGGGCTTTATAAAAAAAAAAAAAAAAAAAAATCATAACAGACCCCCCCCCCCCCCCCCCCATCACAGAGCCAGGATTGGAAATTTCTAGCCACCCCGGGGGTGGGCTTAATAAAAAAATAAAAATAAAATAAAATCACAACAGACCCCCCCCCCTCCCATCACTGAGCCAGGATTCAAATTTCTAGCCACCCCGGGTTTCGGCTTTATAAAAAAATAATAAAAAAAACAAATTCATAACAGACCCCCCCCCCATTACTGAGCCAGGATTGGAAATTTCTAGCCACCTGGGTGTGGGCTTTATAAAAAAAAAATAAAAAATAAAAATCATAACAGACCCCACCCCCATCACTGAGCCAGGATTGGAAATTTCTAGCCACCCGGGTGTGGGCTTTATAAAAAAAAAAAAAAAAAATCATAACAGACCCCCCCCCCCCCCATCACAGAGCCAGGATTGGAAATTTCTAGCCACCCCGGGGGTGGGCTTAATAAAAAAATAAAAATAAAATAAAATCACAAAAGACCCCCCCCCCTCCCATCACTGAGCCAGGATTCGAAATTTTCTAGCCACCCCGGGTTTCGGCTTTATAAAAAAATAATAAAAAAAACAAATTCATAACAGACCCCCCCCCCCCATTACTGAGCCAGGATTGGAAATGACTAGCCACCCCGGGGCTTGATAAAAAAAAAAAAAAAAAAAAAAAATTCATAACAGACCCCCCCCACAATTACTGAGCCAGGATTGGAAATGACTAGCCACCCCAGGTGTGGGCTTGATAAAAAAAAAAAAATAATAAAAAATCATAACAGACCCCCCCCCCATCACAGAGTCAGGATTGGAAATTTCTAGCCACCCGGGGGTGGGCTTTATAAAAAAAAATAAAAAAATAAAAAATCACAACAGACCCCCCCCCCCCCCATCACTTAGCCAGGACTGGAACTTTCTAGCCACCCCGGGTGTGGGCTTTATAAAAAAAATAATAAAAAAAAAATCATAACAGACATCCCCCCCCCCCATCACTTAGCCAGGACTGGAACTTTCTAGCCACCCCGGGGGTGGGCTTTATAAAAAAATAATAAAAAAAACAAATTCATAACAGACCCCCCCCATTACTGAGCCAGGATTGGAAATGTCTAGCCACCCCGGGTGTGGGCTTTATAAAAAAAAAAAAAAATAATAAAAAATCATAACAGACCCCCCCCCCCCCCCATCACAGAGCCAGGATTGGAAATTTCTAGCCACCCCGGGGGTGGGCTTTATAAAAAAATAAAAAAATAAATAAATCACAACAGACCCCCCCCCCCCCCCCCATCACTGAGGCAGGATTGGAAATTTCTAGCCACCCTGGGTGTGGGCTTTATAAAAAAATTTATAAAATTATTTTTTTTAAAAAATAAAAAAATCATAACAGACCCCCCCCCCATTACTGAGCCAGGATTGGAAATGTCTAGCCACCCCGGGTGTGGGCTTAATAATAAAAAATAAAAAAATAAAAAAATCATAACAGACACCCCCATCACAGAGCCAGGATTGGAAATTTCTAGCCACCCCGGGGGTGGGCTTTATAAACAATAAAAAAATTTAAAAAAAAAAAAAAAAAAATTGAAAAAAAAAAAAAAAATTGAAAAAAAAAAAAAAAGAAAAAAAAACACAAAAAATTTGAAAAAAAAAAAATAAATAAAAAAAAAATGAGAAAAAAAAAATTGAAAAAAAAAAAAAAAAATGAAAAAAAACAAATAAAAATAATAAAAAAATCATAATAAAAAAAAAAATTGAAAAAAAAAAAATTGAAAAAAAAAAAATGAAAAAAAAAATAATAATAAAAAAAGAAATGAAAAAAAAAAATTGAAAAAAAAAAAAAAAATGAAAAAAAAAAAAATTGAAAAAAAAAAAAAATTGAAAAAAGAAGAAAATTGAAATAAAAAAAAATTGAAAAAAAAAAAAAAATCGAAAAAAAAAAAAATGAAAAAAAAAAAATTGAAAAAAAAAAAAAATGAAAAAGAAAAAGAAAAAAAAAATTGAAAAAAAAAATTGAAAAAAAAAAAATTCAAAAAAAAAAAAAAAAAAAAAAAATTCAAAAAAAAAAAAAATTCAAAAAAAAAAAAAATTGAAAAAAAAAATGAAAAAAAAAAAAAAAACGAAAAAAAAAAAAATTGAAAAAAAAAAAAAAATTGAAAAAAAAAAAAAAAAATGAAAAAGAAAAAGAAAAAAAAAATTGAAAAAAAAAAAATTGAAAAAAAAAATTGAAAAAAAAAAAATGAAAAAAAAAATAAATAATAAAAAAAGAAATGAAAATTGAAAAAAAAATAAAAATTGAAAAAAATAAAAAATCGAAAAAAAAAAATTGAAAAAAAAAAAATTGAAAAAAAAAAAAAAAAAATTGAAAAAAAAAAAAAAAAAAATTGAAAAAAAAAAGGAAAAAAAAAATTGAAAAAAAAAAAAATGGAAAAAAAAAAAAATTGAAAAAAAAAAAATGAAAAATGAAAAAAATTGAAAAAAAAAAAATTGAAAAAAAAAGAAAAAAAATGAAAAAAAATTGAAAAAAAAATTGGAAAAAAAAAAAAAAAAAAAAGAAAAAAAATTGAAAAAAAAAGAAAAAAAAAACAAAATTGAAAAAAAAGAAAAAAATTTGAAAAACAAAAAATAGAAAAAAAAAATGAAAAAAAAAAAAAAAAATGAAAAAAAAAAAAAAAAAAAAAAAATTAAAACAGACCCCCCCCCATCACAGAGCCAGGATTGGAAATTTCTAGCCAACCCGGGTGTGGGCTTTATAAAAAAATAAAATAATAATAAAAATCATAACAGACCCACCCCCCCATTACTGATCCAGGATTTGAAATGTCTAGCCAACCCGGGTGTGGGCTTTATAAAAAAAAAAATAATAATAATAATTTATAACAGAACCCCCCACATTACTGAGCCAGGATTGGAAATTTCCAGCCACCCCGGGTGTGGGCTTTATAAAAAAAAAAAAAAAAAAAAAAAATTCATAACAGACACCCCCCCCCCCCCCCCCCCCATCACTGAGCCAGGATTGGAAATTTCTAGCCACCCCGGGTGTGGGCATTTAAAAAAAAAAAAAAAGAAAAAAAAAAAAGGAAAAAAAAATCATAACAGACCCCCCCCCCATTACTGAGCCATGATTGGACATTTCTAGCCACCCCGGGTGTGGGCTTTATAAAAAAAAATAATAATAAATAAAAATAAAAATTCATAATAGACCCCCCCCATTACTTAGCCAGGATTGGAAATTTCTAGCCACCCAGACCTGGGGTGGCTAGAAATGTGGGCTTTATAAAAAAAAGTAAATAAAAACAAATAAATAAATTAAAAAAAAAATTCATAACAGACCCCCCCCCCATTACTGAGCCAGGATTGGAAATGTCTAGCCACCCCGGGTGTGGGCTTTATAAAAAAAAAGTAAATACAAAATAAATGAATAAATAAAATAAAAAAAATCATAACAGACCCCCCCCCCCCCATTACTGAGCCAGGATTGGAAATTTCTAGCCACCCCGGGTGTGGGCTTTATAAAAAAAAAAAAAAAAAAATCATAACGGACCAAATAATTTATTATTTTTTTTATTTAAAAAAAAAAAAAAAAAAAAAAAAAAAAATCATAACAGACCCCCACCGATTACTGAGCCAGGATTGGACATTTCTAGCCACCCCGGGTGTGGGCTTTATAAAAAAAAGTAAATAAAAAATAAATAAATAAATAAAATAAAAAAAATCATAACAGACCCCCCCCCCCCCATTACTGAGCCAGGATTGGAAATTT